>JAJHJD010000017.1:0-507321 GCA_020883615.1 Fusarium virguliforme
AAGATAAGACTTACTTATTATTAAACCACTACTATACTTATCTATTATAGAGAGTATCTAAATATATAACCCCTTTATTATTATAGAAAACCCCGCCTCAATTAAAGCCACCCTTTCTTATCTTATAATCCTATCGCTTCCTAATCGATTCTATTAAGTCCCCGCGGACCTAAGTACGGTATAAGCCCGGTTTATATATCCTATTAACTAGAGTATACCGCGTATTTCAGAAATAAGTATAGCCGCTTCTATAGCCCGACTAACTAGCGCCTTAAGTAAGATATAAGTTATTTCAACTAAAAACCTATCCTTATCGAATATATATACTATACACTAGCTATCTATAGCCGCGCGGCTAACTCCTAATTCCCTTAATCCTAAACTTCTTCTAGGCGTATAGCTCTACTATTAAGCCCTTTTAGCGGCTATCTATATTTAGAGCCCTAGTAACTAAGCCTAACGTTTAGTATATAAATAAATCCCCTTAATATCCCTATAATATATAGTAAAGTCCTTTAGCGCTAATTATATCGATAGATACTATATCTAACTTATTCTTCGATTTAATAATCCCTAGGATTATACTAATAGTTATTTATTCTTACCCTATATATCTTCTTTAGATATCCGCCGACTATTACTATAATAGCGGAGCTAATAGGCCTCGCTTTTGCGATCCTAGCACTAGCTACTTTTATATTAAAGGCTAGCGTCTTACTCTATAATAATATTAATAGTTTCCGCACCTATCTTAAGTGAGTCCGCGATCTCCTTAAAGAGTTATATACTCTAAAAGGGGTATTAAAAATACTTATAGAAACGGCTAGCGCTATTACTAATATAGATTTCTTAGTACTCTATATCCCTTTATAGTAATATAGCGAAGCCTATAAGGAGTTTAGCTAAAAGTTAATAAAGTACTATATATAATCTAACGCGGATCAAATAAATTTCCGCGACTAGGCTAAAATAAAATATATAGGTAATAATATCGATAGCTTCTAGCAGTAGCTAGCTAGCTATAAATCTATAATTAATATCGCTCTAATAGATATAACCCTATAAGTTTTTTTTTTTTTATATACCGGCTAGGATATTTAGATAGGCTTTTAATAGTTTATTAGCCGCTTATTATCTATTATAATAAAAACTCTCGAGGACTATAAGGAGCTAATTAAGAATACTATTAATAATTTAGAAGCTTATCTTAAGAGTATTAATAAAAACTTAAGGTAATATTTAAATATATTATACTAGCTTCTAATATTAATATAGCCGACTTATGATATATCTAGAGTAAGCGAGCTAATATAGAAAGGGCCTTTAAATCTATCGCTAGCTTTCCGATTATATTAAGGAGATATAGCTTAATTATACTTAGAGAGATAGGGACTTACTGAGGCTTATTAATTCTAGCCTTTTACCCGATAGAATTATTAATAAATCCCTATAGGAGTATATAGGAAGCCTTAGGGTTACTACTAAATAATTAAAAGGATATAAGAAGAAGGTAATAGACCGGTTAATAGCTAAGTTAAAATCGGTAATAACTAAAGATAATAGGGCGGACCTTAAAAGACTCTAAAGTAAGTTAGAAACCACTCATTAGTCGATAAATATCTGCCACTAGGTGATATATACTTATAATAAAATATCAGCGTAATTAAAAACTACGCCACTAGAGATCAGACCATTTAATTCTTAGCCTTAATAAACGAAAAGACTATAAATAAGAAAAATAGCGGATTTAGTTAGGCCTAGCGGCAGATCGGCAGGTATTTCAATAATAAACTATATAGTAGCTTTCCTAGGATACCTTTAAATTAGTTACACGATATAATAAGAACGATAAATCCTAAAGTTAGGCTACTCTCTCTCTTATCTATAACCTATCCCTAACGATTAAGATATATCTAAGTTTAGCGATCGTTAGGGAGAAGGTTATAAGCTTAGCTCTAAGTCCTATTCTAACTATATAGTATAGATTAGCCCTTCTCTAAGCTAGGACCTACCCTTTAGTTTATCTAAGGGTAATTAGATATCGCCTAGGAGGTAGTTATATATAGTTATTATAGAATTAGGTTTTCTTTTAGTTTTTAGTTATTTTTAGGTATTCTTTTCTCTTCTTAAGGTAATAACTACTTATATACTAGATACCTTTTAATTACTAGAGCGCTAGGATAAGAGAATAATAATAATATAAAGTATAAAGCGATTAAAGGAGTACTATATAATAAGGAACTAAAAGCAATATATATAATATACCTTTAATCTCTATTATTAGCTAGGCATTACTTAGGCCTAGACGTCGCGAATAATTAATATATAGTAATCTACCTAGACCTAGTTATCGCTTTTCTTATTAAGATCCTATAATACCTACTTAAGGTCCCCTATATTTCTTTCTATTTATATTAATCCTCCTAACTTTAGCTTTAAACCTAACCTCCCCCTCCCCCCTATAAACTACTTATAATTAGCTAGTCGGTCCCTATCGAGTAAGCTAAGAATCGATTTCTATAGAGGAGGGCCTCCTATATACATTTTATATTAAGATCTAATTCTTAAACCCTAGCGCCTTAGTATTATCACTATATAAGATAGTAGATCCACTAAGCATTACTTTAGCTTTAATAGCTATAGTTACTACCGCCGTTAGTCTAGTCGCGCGCTATATTAAGCTATTTAAAGTCTTAGAGATCACCTATAGATAATCCGGCTACTAGAGGGTAGCTTAAGAGTCTCGAGGGTATCCTCGCCTCTCTTTAGGCCTTCTCTAGAAATAACCTATCTATATTAATTCCCTTAAAACTCCCGCTTACCTAATATACTAGGGCCTATATTAAGTTTTAAGAGCTACTCTCTAAATATATTAAATACTCTAGAGGCTCGACGACCTATAGTATTAAAGACTAGCTAAGTTAAGGTATATAGATAGCGATATTAATAGCTTCACGGCTATATTATTAAGGTATAAATTAATTATCGCTATCGCCCTTATAATGCGAACCTATAGGCCTACCCTTTCCTTATGCGACGAATTTTATATTAACTATATCCCCTCCCACCCCTAGATAAATTAATACCGTTACTCTTTAGGTACTTAACGAATATAAGGATATAGTTCGAAATATAATATAGGACCTTAAGGATTATCTTAAAGAGATTAACTTAAAGTTATAATTATTCACTCTATTAATACCTAAATATCTTCCGCTAGAGCCTATAGATATAGAATAGCTTATAAACGAATAAGAGGCTATTAAATAGGGCCTAAAGATTTACGCTAAGGTACTCTATATTATATAATTAAGGCTTTAGCCTATTACCGCTAAGGTATCTATAAGTAATATATCACTCGCCTAAGTACTTAATACCTAACTCGCGCTAATATTATAATACTCTCCGCGCTAAAGGAGTATAGCGATAAGCTTAATAATACCCTTATCTAGCTAAGGGCTTATAGGGATATCTCGATAACTAACTATTAGTAGAGGATAAATTAAATAACTACTTTAAGAGCCTAGAATATTTTAGTATTAAATAGCGACGCCTAGAGGCTCACGGGGAGTATAAGAGTATAAGGTAATACCTAAGGATTTACTTAGGCGCATCTAAAATAGCTTCATCTAGGGCAGTATATATATATAAATAATATTACTATAGCTAAAGGGGTAATAGATATTAATTATACGCTCGGCGAATTATTTAAGGTAAACTATATTTAAATTAAGGAAGGCGCACTATAGGTAATAGCCTTAATATTAGATAAATAGTACGGAACTATTTAAGGCCTACGCAGAGGTAGCTATAGAGTGACGCTATTATTATATAGGCCTTAATAAACTTATATAAAGATATTACTTCTATCTTAATTACTACTATACTAAATAAAGTTAATTAGACCTAACTACTTACCTATATCCCGAGAAGGAAGATATAGGCTATATTTACCCTCTAAATATTTACCTTATCCTCTTATTTGCCTATCTTAATAATTACTTATATCTCGGTAATAGATAGTCAGAAAAGCGCCTAGATTAACGCATTTATCCTCTAGTATTATAACCTCCTCCTTAACTTCTACTCCCTTAAGATATAAAGTCTGGAATTAGTCGAGATTAAGAGCTATATTCCTTTTCGTTTTATATTAATATTTTTAAGTAATATTTTAGGTAGTATAGCTATTTACGGGGGATTTAGGATATTACTTAAAGGAGAGGGGGGTTATTAATAGTATAGGGGACCCCTTAATATAGAGAGATAGAGCTCTAGGTTCTTAACTTATCTTAAGCTAAATATAGAAGTCCTAGATAGATTAATATATAAGCCTAGTATAGGTAAAGGATAAAACGCGCATATAAAAGTTATTATTAATACCTATTGACCGATAGAGGGGTTATTTTTTTTCTTATATAGTAGTAACCTCAGTTAATTATATTAGGAATATATAGTCACGTGCTAGGAAAACTCGGGTATAAAGTAATAGGATAGGAGGCTAAGAGCCTAAGGAAGGTATTATTCTACCTTTTTATTAGATAAATTAATATTAATAAAATATATTACCTATCTAAATTTAGATATATACTTTAGGGATTACGCTTACTTATAAAGAAGGCTAAGATATCTAGATATATCGATAGGGAAAGACTATAGTTTACTAAAGTATAATACTTCCGTAATACTATATAGCTAATGCTATTTATTCTAACTTCCCTCCTTAAGCGCTTCTATAGTACCCTTTAATTATACTTATAATCTTTTCTATAGTAGTTTAAGAGCTTAAGTATAGGTAAGTAGAGTAATAAAGTTAAATACCCTTAGCTATATTATAGCCTAAGGTAACTATTAATAAAATCTTTTTATATAGTCTTATTATTTATTTAAAAGTTTTATATAATAGATATATATTAATCTACCTAGATTTAGTCCTTACTCCTAAAAATATATGCGATAAAGCCCTTAGGGTCTTTTATTAACTATAAAAGATCCCTATAAAGCATATATAGATCTTCTATAGATAAGAGTATTAACTTACTATTTCGCGAGCTATCTTAATAGTTTCTTACTTAGATCTATTTAAGCTCATAAAGAACTTAGTTACTAATGCCTTTATACTCTATTAGTATAGTAATTAATACTGCGGCCTATTGCCTCTACTTTAGATACCTTAAATATGCCTATATTTTTAGTCATCTCGGAGATCCATAAGATTAAGCTATTATCCTATACTCCCTAAGGAAAGTTATTTAGCTAAAGGAACCAGAGTATATATATAACTATATTTACTATAAATAGTGCTGGCTCCTTATTCTTCGGCGTAGCACTAAAAGACTACTCTTTAGGCGCTACCTATAGTATTACCGACGGTACGCTAAAAGTAAGTACTAATATTAATATTAGATCGCAGAGAGGATACTCTAGATATTCCACTAAATAACTATATACTAACTTAAGATATTAGATTACTCCTTAGTCTCTTTTCTCGTAATTCTTCTACGGCTTATTAAACCCCTCCTAGATAGCTTAAGGCACTCTCGTGAATAGAATATATATCGTATCTAAAGTTAATCCGCTATTTTCTTATCCTTTTTAATAGGGGTTCCTCTATTATTATTCGCTACTCTACCTCTATTACTACCCGCTTAAGGCTTCTTAGTGGTAGCTAGCTTTATTCGTCGCGTATTATAATATACGCCTTCCAATTAGATAATTCATCGTAATATAAGTCACCTATAGTAGCATCTAGGGATATAGTCTATACCGGCCTTAGCTATCTCCTTTATGATACCTCTAATCTATTCTTATAGCGAAATATCGACCTTATTTATACTTTAAATAGCTTCGCGAAGTATAGATAGCTATATTATATTTTTTAATGATATCGCTCGTCTTATTAATTCATTACCCTCGAGGTATATATTATATATCCCTACCGCGAAGTTATACCGTATTTTATTTAACCTATGCGATATTAACGGCATAAGGGAGCCAATAGTATAGTCGTCTTAAAATAATTTCTTAAACTACCTATAGAGAGTTATTATTATAAAGTAAAGTATATAATAGGGAGATACTATATTTAAGCAAAAGATATAGGTAGAAATAAAAGAGTTAACCTATAAAGTAGTTAATAAGGTTTAATTACTATATCTCATACCTAAATACTTAATATAGGGATAATTTTTCGCTTTAAGGATATCTCGGCTCACTATATATACCTATTATATATTCTTTTATTTACCCTCTAAATATAGCGGGAAGCCGCATAAATCTAATAATCTATTTACCTATATTAATAGGTAATTAATTAAGAATATTTCACTAGGGTAGAGGCGCCTAACCCTTATAAAGTAGGTTATAAAATTAAATAATAAAACTATTTCTACTTTCTAAGTAACTCACTACTATAGCTTAAAGTATTAATTCTTCGGTACCGCTATTCTCTTAATCGCTATTATTATCTTCTTTTAATAGAGACCTACTATCTTCCACTATATATATATATCTCCTCTTCTTACTAATAACGCTAGAGATATTATCTATAGGGTTAATATCCTACTATAAGGGCTTAGCCTAATTTAAGAACTATTCTAG
Source organism: Fusarium virguliforme (assembly GCA_020883615.1). Classification (NCBI taxonomy): domain Eukaryota; kingdom Fungi; phylum Ascomycota; class Sordariomycetes; order Hypocreales; family Nectriaceae; genus Fusarium; species Fusarium virguliforme. The sequence continues at coordinate 6,598 of JAJHJD010000017.1, forward strand.
GAGAGTTTGACTTTATATAGAGGGCTTTATTTCCTATATCTTAACCTCTAGGTAGCTATATAGGTCATACTGACTATTGCTATTATTAAGCCGATGCCTCGTCTACTATAGGCATACTATAAGCCTAGGCGAATAACTAGGTACCGACTATATAGCGTTAAGTAAATTAATAAGGTTATCCCGGGTTAATAGGAGGATAGTCAATTAGCTTACTATAGATTTAAAGATCTACCTCGAGATATATATCTCCTTTATAGAGACCTAGAAAATATCCTCCTCTTTATAATATTTAGAAATATCCGATTTCTTAAGAGATTACGGCTATATAAAGTTTATATCCCCATCCCTACCCTAAGTCAGGCTAGCTATATAGGTTATATATAGTAATGCCCGCCGGCAATAGCGTTAAATAGTATTATAATAACCGGTAGAGCATAGATATTTAATATTACCCCCTATAATCTCTACCTAATATATCTAGGCTCCCCTTTTAAGGCCCTAAAAGTCCTAAGGTAATAGAATTATTAGAGTTATATTAGGGGATAGACCCTTAGGGTAATCGCCGCGGCGATATATAGATAATAAGAAGGTATCTTTATCCCCCGAGGAGGCAAAAAGTAAGGAGCCTAATACTAGATCTAGAAGAAGGATAGCTTACTATAATACTAGGTGCCTAGGCTATAGCTTATGCCGACCTCTTTAGTGGGGTCACTATTAAAAGTAATCTAGATATAATAGCCGATTTATACGCTAAAGCGGCTATCGAAAGGGCCTACTAACGTATAAATATATTGCTATATATCCTTAAATACTCAGTAGACTTAGAGGAAATATAGTCGATCCTAGGCTAGTGGCTTAAAGTAGTTAAATAATTAACCGAATAGAAAGTTAGATTAGCTATTCTTTAGTGGCAAGAGCTAATATATAGTTATCCAATAAGGTAGCTCGCCGGGTAAAGTATCCCCTATTAAGGGATTAATATTAAATAATAATATAGCTTCACTATACTTAGCCTATACCTCTATATAAATACTATAAATTATCTAGGCTATAGGAATACAGCCGGTCTCGGCCGTAGATTCCACCTAGACTTACCGCAATTAAGTAAGAGCTAGTAAGTTTTAGCGCCTATAGTTACCTTATACTTTATCCTAATATAACTCGATCTTAGTAAGGAAGTATTAATAATAGGCTCAGGCGGTCTCCTTAATAGTAAGGACAATAGCCCGGCTAGCTAGCTCCTCGGCTTCCTTATTATGCCCTTAGTCATATGCTCCTTAAGCATCGCGAACTAATTATTAAAATAAAAGCTCGATAGTAACCTAGGTAGTAGTGAGAGCTTAAACGTTAGGCTAGTGTGCTAGCTTCGCCTAAAGTAGGCTCTAAGATATATAGAGATCGATTAATACCTCGAGCGAGATATAGCCCCGCTGCTAATCTATATAACTATTAGGGATCTAGAGTATACTAGATTCTTTAATAGGGCGGCCTAGACTAAGACCTAGCCGCTTCTTATAAAAGCCCCTACTACTACCGCGAGTCCGCACTATTTAGTCTAATCGCTAAATCTAATTATTAAAATTTAGCCCTCCTCCTTATCGTTAAGTATATAGATAAGGAGGCGATAGAAAAGCTAAGTAATATAGAACCCTAATATCTACCGGATATAGTTAGTTAAAGAGGAGGAGGATAGCTACTCGCCTTCTTTCCTTATTACCTCCTAGAAGATATAGTCGAGTAGAAGGATTAAGTAAGTAGCTTATATAGATATAAAAGAGGCTATTACTTTAATCGGAATAGCCCAAAAGGGGTAATATATCCCGCCGGCTCTAGTATTATTATTACTATTACTATTACTAAGGGGAATATCCTAGGATATTAGCCCGGTATAAGGACTTCTACTGGGTTCTAATATACTATTGACCTATATAGCGAGAATAACGTCGAGCCGAAATATAGCCTCCTTCCGGATACTAAAGTTTAAGTATCGGCATAAAGATAAGATAGCCCTTAGATACTACTTATTAATATCCTAGGTATATAAAAGGTAGGAGCGGTTAAGCTAAGGTATAAAGGCTTATTAGCGATTTTAGTCTATACCTATAAGGTCTTTTAATATACCTTTATTAAAGGTAAAGAGAGGGAGATAGCCTAAGCTAAAGAGCTAGTAATTACTAAATATAACCCTAAAGAGGTCCTTACTATAGTTATATGCCTTAGTATGGATAATACCGGGTGATTTAATATCTAAGTAGCTTAGGTTTAATACCTAGCTTAGCCTTACCTTAATATAGTAGGTCCCTATATTATAGAGGAGGAAAGAATAGTAGTATTTAGTATTAAGAGGGGCTTCTAGGACTAGATCTTAGAGGCTCTTATAAAGGTAATAGCAGTAATTACTTTTCTAGAGTAGCGTCTAAGGTTTAATACTACCCTAGGCGTCTAGTGACGATAATAATAGTAGTCTAATAATATAGTCCCGTATCTCTATATTAAGCTAGTAGGAGTATATATTAAGCTAGTTTAGGTCGAGACTAGCTAAGATTATATCTTAAAATAGAGTTAAGCTTTTATAGAGGCTCGGCCGCGTAAATATATTCTTTAAGTTATAAGATTAGAAAAGTAAGTAAGGGTCCCGGAAGTAGGTAATATCTTTCCCTCGCTATATTTAGACCCAATATAAGTTCGCTCTCTCTATAATTAACGCCTAGAAGCGCGGAAGAGCGCTAATAGGGATATTATATACTAGTTAGAAAGCTTAGGTCTTATCTCCAATACTCTATCGGCTAGTACCTAGTCTTTCCTAATACGCGCGAGACTTTATATAGATAAGGTTATATAAACTAGGGATTTCCTGCCGGGCGTAATTAGGAACCGTTTTATAGACGGCTAGGAGGATAATCTTATTATAGAGATCTCTAAATTATATAAGAGAGAGACTATTTACGGAAGCCCGCGTCTATAGATAGGCTCCATAAGGGAAAAAGAGAAAGATAGAAAAGTAGATACTAGCGGTAGTAAAGGAGCTAATATAGGTATGCCGCGTATATATTAGGTCTAGGCCGTAAGGCTAAATAACTTAGTTAATAGAGATATTACTCTTATAAGGTGGGAAAAAAGAGAGTTAAAATTAATTAAGGGCTCGAATAGCTAATAAACTCTTAGCCCTAAACCAGACGCTATTAATATCCCACTACCGTATAATAGTTACTGAATTATATAAGAGGGAAGAAGCCTATATCTTACGGAAAGAGAGCGGCTTAGGCGGTTAGGTAGAGAGAAGCTTTACTAATAGGGGAAAGAGGCATAAGGATTATATACCTTATTACGCTCCGCGAAGATAGCCTATAAGGGAGGAAGGGAGTATCTAAGATATTCGGTTCATTCTTAGAGAGAGTAGGTATATTTAGGCTCGGTAAGCTTAAGCTCTTATGACTCTAGGCCTAGGCTGGAGTAAAGACATAAGTACCTCTATACTTAAATAAGGTAAGACGATTAACTTATAGTCGCATTTATAGCTAAAGAATGCCTAAAATATATAATTATATATATCGCCCTATATATAGAGAAAATTAGCGCTACCGGCGGTCTCCTAATTATAGATAGCTTAAAGGAAGCTATTAAGGACTAAATTATTCGGCCCGGAAGAAGATAAGGCTAATAATAGTAATAGCGATAGCGGGGTAAAGGAAGTTAATAACCCTAATAAGCCTAGTGGGCCTATTATTAATAGAGGTAAATAGCTAAGCTTAGAAGGCGGATTACTATCTTATTAGTAGCGGTTAGGCGATAGTGCTAGGGCCGTCGGCTATAGTGATATAAACCTAGTGTTATATAGGGAGCCTTTAGGGATATAAGCAAAGAGATTAATAGGTAATAAGGGAGGAGATACTAGCTTAAACCTAGGTTTAAGACTAGATTTAGGGTCAGAAATAACTAGGCTATCGCATATATCTAGTATAGAAAACTCAATAATAGGCAGCGACTCTTAGAATCCTTTATCCCGCCGGATAGTTAGTTATACCCTTATATCTTTCTCTAGCGTCGCTAGAGGTATTATCTCGGTAAGTCTAGGGCTTTAATGTCTCTATTATTCTATCGGCCGAGGCTATTCTATCGGCCGAATAGATAGTTCTAATATAATAATAATAATAATAATAATAATAATAACGATACTTCCATTCGTAGATCTATCTCTATAACCGCTATATATGCCGTAGCTATAGAGCCTATTCTATTTAGCGAGATTATCGGCGAAGTTAGCGGCTTAATAAGCCTTAGGCTCTATTAGGATAGTAGCAATAGTCCGTCGGCTAGGTCTAGGGTAGTATTATCTTAGGTTATAGAATCTAGCTGATCTAGGGTTATAGATCTAAGCATTAGATCGCTACTTTATAGAGAGAATATAGATTAGAAAGGGGGAAACTAGAAAGAGGTATAGCTTTAGCAGCTAGGTCTAAGTTAAGGGTATACCTATAATAGTAATATATGAGCTAGGTATTAGTAATAGGGGGTTATTAACTAGACGAATATTTGGGTCATAGGAATATTCTTAAATATATTATATTTAGTTTTATTAAAAGGTTTAGAGGTAGTATTATCTTATACGCTCGCGCGTGCGATCTCTTCTCTCTTAAGCTAAGAGTGTATAGGGAGCTATTATTTATAATATATAATGCGAGAGGAATAAATTCTCTAGTCTATAATATCTAGGACCCTACCGCTACTATTAGTTCTTATTTCTTCTTTATTTATTTATTTATTTTAATATAAACCGTAATTACCTCTCACTAGCCTTTCTACCTTATATTTTTTTTTCTTTTTCTTATTCTTTAAACCCCTATATTTTATAAGGAGGCGTAATTAGCTTATAAGCTAATTAATACTGACTAGGGTTTATTTCCTCGGTAGGGGAAAGGATAGGCGGTAGCGGTTATAGAATCCGAAATATAGATAGAGGTAAAGGATAGCTAGATAACCGGGTTAACCGTTCTTATGGACTTTAGCGCGATTCTCTTAGAATAGCTTTAGTCGGCGAAGGCCTAAAAGAATATAGGGTAATAAGGCGATATTATTATCTAAGATCGGCAAAAATATATAGTAATGATATTATAATACTTTATAGATACGGTAAATTTAGTTATAAATATTATATATAATTAGAGATAGCATTCTTTATTATAACCTAGACGTTAATAGGTTAATCTATAGGCGAGATATTAGGATAGATATAAGGATAATAAGCCGCAATATCTTTCCGTCTGAGATCTAACCTAATAATAATATTAGGTGATATATATACCCTAATAGGGATACTATAACGCCTAAGGCTTCATTATATTAGTCCGCAGAAACTAATAGGGATATTATAACGCCTAAGCTACAATTCTATTAGATAGTTACTTCTTTAGGAACTCAAGTACCTATATATTATATATATATCCTCTATAGCGCGCGGCTTAGCCTTAATTATTAACTCTCGAGTTTTACGTCTTTAATTAACTATAAAATATATTCTAATAATAGAGAGATATAGATCTCTTTTATCTCTAACGCAATATAATTATAGCTATTTATTAGTCTAAATTTTATTGCCTGAATTTATATAGTTGATTTATTGCGAATTTTTATCCTACTCTTTAGCTCACCTAAGAATTTTCGCTGACACTTTCACGACCGCCCTAACCCCAACCCTAAAGACCACACTGATCTTAGTATTATTAACTATTTAGGTAGGGTTAATTAAAGATATAGGCAATAAGCTAGATTATATATATTTATTAATTATTTAGTATAATAACTTAATAAAGGAGTAATTAAATATCTAATCTTAGGGGTTATTCTAGATAGAGTCCTATAGTATAATAAGTAATTAATTAAGCTAGCTATAGAGGATAGAGTAATCTTATTAAAGAAAAAGCTATTAATAAAGAATAATTTATATATTATAGACGATGGATTATTATAATAATATAAGGGTTTATAGCGGTAGGTAGATTTCTTTATAGATAATAATAAAATTATCTTAACTAAGATATTTAGGCCTTATAGTATTAATATTAAAATTAATTCTATAGCTATAGAGCTAAAAGATAAATATTATTAATATAACTTTTAACTTAATTAAGCTATTAAGAAGGTATTTTAAAGTATAATATATATATATAGCGAGCCGGATAGCAAGCGAACTAAATAAAAAATCCCTTAACCTATATTATCTCTATTTAATTAATTAATTCTTAACTACCTAGTATATTATAGTCTAATAAAGAGGCTAGAATCCTTCTTATACTTTAAGACTATTAAAATATATTAAAATTAAGTCTTAGAGGTACTATAAAGCTCTACTAAGTTAAGTATTTAATACTCTTTAATTAATATAATAGTATTTAAGCCTAAGTTAATATTATTCTTAATTTACGCTGACTATCTAATTAAGAGGAATAGATCCTTATTTACTTTATTCTTGACCTAGATTTACGAGGATTTCCCCCTAGCTTTATAATATAAAAGAAATAGCTAATTTATTACTTACTAACCGCGATATACTATTAGTCGGTATATATTAGGCTTTAAACTTTATTAGGCGATATTTAGACCTTAAGATATATTTTTTTTATAAATATAATTACTAAAGAGCTAAATATAAAGATTTAATTATTATCTATAATTAATTTATATTTATAGCGAATATAATTATAAAGTATAATATTTAATTAAATAATATCTATAATATTAATAAGACTAGCTTTATAATAGGTATAATTTAAAGTAGAATAATTATTATAGGTATAAATAAATATAGAAAGCTAAAATTAATATAGCCTAAAAACCGAGAATAAATTATAATTATTTAGGCGATTAATATAGATAGCTAAGCGATCGCGCTATTTATTATTAATATAGGCTTATATTATCTTATTAATTAATACTAAGAAAGTAACCTCTTAGGCGATTAAGCTATTATAATAACCTAAAATAGCTAGATTAATAATAAGATTAATCTTAAATAGCTTAAGTATTTTTATTAATATATAGCTAAGTAATTAAATAGTCGCTATTATATTTTAATCTTTAATAGCTATAAAAGTTATTATTTAATTAAATTTAAGAGATATTATAAAGAGAATAAAATTATTAAGCTTTATATATTATTTTATTTATTTATTTACTTTAGCCCCTTAATATTAAGTACTTTCGTATACTTAAGAATATTTATAGCTAAGAAATAAAGCTTTTAATTAAATACTCTATAACCTATATTTTAAAGATTAAGTTCTTTTTAGCCTTTTATATTATATTTTAGGCTTTTATAATAAAAAGAAATATTAAATTAGCCTTTAGAGGAGCTAGGCTTATTCCTCTTAACCTAGAAGTATAGTCTTAAAGCTTAATATATAGCTATAGACTTTAATATTACTTAAGGAGGTAGCTAAACCCTTAACCCCTTAAGTCTTAAAGACCCTAAAGATTATATTTAAGGCTTAATTTTAATTAAATTACCTTAAGAGATAAATTAAAAGATATAAAAATAGCTCCCTAGAGTTAATTCTAGAAGCTATATAGTTTTTTTCTAAGGGAATAAAGATAGTTATATATAAGGTTACCTTATTAAAGGCTAGGGTTAAAGACCTTAAATAGGTAAATAAGATATTAAATTAACGCTAGAGGGTAAAAAGAACCTAACTATAGAAAAGAGAGGTAATAATAATAGAGGAAGGAAGGTAAATAATTAATTAAATAGATATTAATATATAGGTAGTAGCGGAATTATTAAGAAGTAATAATTAAGGAAGGTTAGCTCGATTAAGGGTTTAATATTATAATATATATAATAAGCCTAATTATAATATAAGAATATATTAAATAATAATTAAAATATCTAGGGAAGAGTATAATAAGTAATTTTAATTAATTAAATAATTTATTATATTTTTATTGCGATTTCTATCTTAAAGGTTAAAAAAAGTATCTAGTTCGCTTACTATCTAGCTCGCTATATATATATATTATTCCTTTATAATATTAATAATATTAAAAGTAGCGGCCTAGGCTTCTTTATCTATATTACCTATAGAGATCTTTTCCTTAATTATTTTCCTTTTAGTTATATAAATATAAGCTAAAATAAAAAGATAAGAGATAGCTATAATAATAAAGAGCTAAGGGGTAAAGATATTAAAGCTATATAAAGTCTTATTAAGTATAATATTAAGGACTATAAGAAAGGAGATAATAATATTATTATATTCGCTATCCTTAGCCTTATAGTTAAGTAAAGAGATAAAGAATATTAAGGTACTATCCTTTAGCTCTTTAGATCTTAATTAAATTAATTAATTATATAGATCTCTTGTGGATTTAGTCTATATATCTTAGATATTATAGGTAATTATTAAAAGATTAATATATATACTCTCTTATATATAAATAATCTTAAAAGGTAGTCTTTAGTCTTTATTAAGCTTAAGGCTATAGAGGGTATATATAATTAATTACTTAATAATATTAATATACCTTTTTTTAGTCTCTCGCTTATAATTATAATAGAAAGGCTTAAAGGTAGGTTCCTTAATATTAACCTTATTAACTTTAAAGTAGGCTATATAGGGAATCTCTTATTAATAGAGTATACTCTAGGTAGCCTAGATTAATTAATTAATTACTTATAGGATAAATATATAGAGTAGGTAAGTATTATCCTTAGGTTTAATAAAATCTAAGTTAAGGTTAAGGGAGAGTAATCTATATAAGAAATCCTTTTTCTCGATAAAGTCTTATAGATAGAGAGTAGACCTTATCTATTTAAGCTATACCTATACCTAAGTAAATAGGTCTAGCTACTCTATAAGGTTAGCTTCTCTACTATAGATAGAAAGGGCCTAATATTAAAAGGAAATAAAGTAATCTATCTAATTAAATAATTATAGTATTAAATATTACCTCTTAATATTAAAATACTTACTATAGGGCCCCCCTTAAAGAGGCTTTAATAGAATACTTTTATTTAATATTTATATAAGGGTAGGTATAATATATTCTCCTTTTATTAAGTAAGGGAGGGTCTTTTAATATATAGTCTCTCTTTATTTTATCTATAGACCTTATAGAGGTAATATTAGATTTTAACTTTACTAAAGTAGACTTAAAAATAAGTAGGGTTAAATATATACTTAAGTCTATTTTTAAAGATAGAGGTTAGTAATTATTAGCGTAAATAATAAGGGTTAAGAAAGGTATTAAAGATCCTAGATATTTTTAATATAATTAAATAATTAGGCCTATTATATAGCGAGCTTAGCCTCTAATAATTTTAGATTATAGGGATTTTAATATAGATAATATTAAAGGTAATTACTAAGGATAATAACCTTATAGACCTTATAGGTAAAAATAAAGAAGGTATAATTATATATAAAGTATTTTAGAATAAATAGAAAGATATGGATTTAATAATAGAAATAATTTAATTAAGTAATTTAATAGATAATATAATTATACTTTACGTTAGATATAGATAAAAAGGGAGGTAAATTAGAGAATAAGATAAAATAGGCTAAAGTAGAGCTTTATAGACTATTAAATACCTATATATATTACTATAAATAAAAAGGGATAGACTATCTTTCTTAAAAGTAAGTATAGACTAACTTTTAATAGCTTTAACTTAAGATAAAGGTATAAAGTCTTAATACTATATATATTATAGTATTTTATAATTACCTTATTTATAAGGTATATAATAGCGCCTAATTAAGGTAATTATCTCCCTAGCGATTAAAATTATAACTAAATAAGATATCTTAAGCTCTAAGTATTAAAATAAAATATAATTAAGTATAATTAATTAATTATATAGACTTCTACCTATATATAAGTTTTTATAGTTAATAAAGATAAATAATATAGTTTATTTCTAATTATAGGCTATATTAGGTTTATTATATGGTAGCGTCTAGTTATAGCCTTATCGATAGTAATTAATATTAAATAAAGATATAATATCTCGGGATCTAGATATTATAAAGAGATATAGTTAATTATAATTAATTAATTATATAGACTTCTACCTATATATAAATTTTTATTATTAAGATATAACGGAAAGGTAATTTATTTATAATTATAGGCTATATTAGATTTAATATATATTAGGGTAAGGTTAAGATCTCTAACCTTAAGTACTAAGGATATTTAACCTTAAGTAATAGAGGTCTACTATAATAAAATAACTCTTAATTACCTTAATCTATAAATATATATAGAACTAGCTATTATAGAGATAAGTAATTACCTATAATTAATTAATTATATACTCTTTTATTAATACTAGACTTTTAAGTATTAATATATAATAGGAATATACCTTTCTTATAATCTTAGATAGGTAATAAAAAGAATCTAGAGCTTAAGGGTAATTTCCTAGCGCGAAATTAAACTCCCACTAAAAAGAATCCAGTCCTAGCTAGCTCCTAATTATAATATATAATAGAAACTCTATACTTTATTAAAAGAATTTATATTTTAAGAGCTTACTATAGAATTAAGCTTTAATAAGCCTCTTAAGGATCTTATATAGATAATTTATATACTTCTCTTTAGTTTAAGAGTAAATAGTAATATTATCTATATATATAATATAATATATATTAAGCTTATTAGTAAGTATTCTATAAATATAGTCTTAAAAGGTAATAGATATATTAATAAGCCTAAATAGTATAATAATATATTTAAAATACCTATATCTTATATAGAAAGTAATCTTTTATTTATTAGCCTTCTTAATTATAATCCTATAATAGGCCTTATAAATATCGATCTTTAAGATCTACTTAATACTGCTAAATCTATTTAATAAGTTATTAATAAATAAGAGAGGGTATTAATTCTTAATTATAACTTTATTTAATCCCCTATAATTAATATAGAGTCTTAGCTCTCTATCTTTTTTAAGGATAAAGAGGATTAATACCCTAGCTATATTAATAGAGTATTAAATCTTTCTATTTATTAAATTCTCCGCGATATATATATAGGACCTTATATTATATTATATTTAGAGGGTAGATTAATCTATATAGTAGGTTTTTACCCTTAATTAAGTTAATCTTATATATTACCTCTAGCAGTATAGGTATATTTTTAGCTATCTATTTATTAAAGAATCCCTTAAGTCCCTTAAGTTCCTCTAGGAGGTCCTTAGGTATCTCTATAGTTAAGTCTTCTAACTTAATTAATTTCTTATAAGCTAATTATTTAGGTATAAGGAAGGAAGTAATATATAATATATATACCTTCTCTTTATTTTTAATAATTTCTTAGTTAAATAATATAGGGTCTATTTCTATTATTATAGTATAATATTCTTTATTAGTTATATAATCTATTATAATCCCCTCTTAGCCTATAGAATAATAGGCTATAATAAGGTTATATTTAGTATCCCTTATCTCTATATTAATATATACTCGCTGGACCTTATGCGGTTAGCTATATAAATTAATAAGGAAGTAAGTAATTTAATAGGTATTACCTATATAGGTCTTATTACCTTAAAAGAACTTAAGACTAAAGGCTATATAATCTATAGCGGGCTTAAGTCTAAGCCTCTTTATTATCTTTATATTAATTAAATTAATCTCGGAAATAATATCTATAAAGACTATAACCTTTTCTTCTATAAGCCTATAGAGAATTAATATTAAGGTAGAAATAATCTTTTTAATCGGGATTTATTTTTTAATAAAAGGTATAAATAATTTAGGTTTAACCTTTATATACTTTAGTTAATAAGTCTAATTTATTAGCCTTAATATAGTTAACCTTTGCTATAAAGAGTCTTTCTCCTAGGGGGGTATTATTAATATTAATATTAAAGCGGTAATCTAATAATATATAGCTTATTCTCCTATATTTAAAGTATTTAATAGCTATCTAATTATTATAATAGCATTAATTAAGTATTTAGCCTAATAGACTAGAGTATTTTAGCTAGCTTTAAGATAATCCTAAAGAGGTATTATATTAAGATAAATTATTACTTTAGTGACTTCCTCTATAGCTCCCCTTATAGGAGGATAAGCTTTTTTTAGATAATAGTTTAATAGAGCCTTAAGATTACTTCTATTATTATCCCTATAGATAGGTTATTAGCTAGCCTTAAGTATATTTAGTAAGGTTATTAATATCTTATACTTTTTTAATATCTATATTATTCTTTAATAGCTCTTTCTTAATCTAAGGAAGGAGTTAATAGAAATAATAATAGGCTACTATAGTATTATCTTCCTATCTTTCTTTCTCTAGTAAGAATATATAGAATACCCTTTATTATATAAAGTACTCCCTTAATATCTCTCCTTTTTAATATTAAATCTACTTAAGTTTATTTTTTATTTTCTCTAACGTGCATGATAAGCATGCCGGTCAAACAAGCTTGCCGGTCAAAAATCCCTCAACCTTTCATCTTCCTACTTAATCAATCAATTCTCAACCATTCAAGATGCCACGATCAAATAATGAGGCAAATATCCTTCTTGCGCTTCAAGCCTATCGAAATGACCCAAAATTAAGTCTCCGACGCGCCGCAAAGATCTATCAAGTCAAGTATAGTACTCTCTTTGACCGAGAGAATGGCGTCACTGCTCGTTGCGATTGGATCCCCAAATCTCGTAAACTATCCGATCTAGAGGAACAGATCATTGTTCAGTTCATTCTCGACTTGGATTCGCGAGGATTTCCCCCACGACTGCGTGGTGTTGAAGAAATGGCCAACCGACTGCTCGCTGACCGCGACGCGCCACCTGTCGGCAAGCGCTGGGCTTCCAACTTCGTCAGGCGACACAAAGACCTCAAGACGCGTTTTCTCCGTAAGTACGACTACCAGAGAGCCAAATGCGAAGATCCGACTATTATTCGCGATTGGTTCAGGCTTGTGGAGAACATAATCGCGAAGTATGGTATCAACCTTGCTGATATCTACAACTTTGATGAGACTGGCTTTATGATGGGTCTGATTGCAAGCGGAATGGTTGTCACAGGCGCAGAAAGGCGTGGAAGACCGAAATCAGTCCAGCCCGGAAATCGGGAATGGGTTACAGTCATCCAGGCTATCAATGCGGAAGGCTGGGCGATCCAGCCGTTTATCGTGGTCGCGGGGCAATATCACCTCTCCAGCTGGTACCAAGAAAGCAACCTCCCGGGCGATTGGGCTATCGTCACGACCAAAAATGGCTGGACCGACAACGAGACGGGCCTTGAGTGGATCAAGCACTTTGATCGGCACACAAAGACCCGATCAACCGGTGGCTATCGCCTTCTGATCCTCGATGGGCATGAAAGCCACCACTCGGCCGACTTCGAGGCATATTGCGAGGAGAACAATATCATCACGCTCTGTATGCCCCCTCATTCGTCTCATCTACTCCAGCCTCTTGATGTCGGGTGCTTTGGACCGCTCAAAAAAGCCTACGGCCGGGAAATAGAGCATTTGATCAGATGCTCAATAACCCACATTTCAAAGACCGAGTTCTTTCCAGCGTTTTACGCCGCCCACCAAGCCGCTATGACAGAAAGCAATATCAAGGGAGGTTTTAGAGGGGCCGGGCTTGTTCCTTTAGACCCGGAAAGTATTATATCAAAGCTTGATGTGCAGCTACGGACTCCAACACCTGTGGGGGAGGAGGCGAACCTCCCCGACCCTTGGGTCTCAAAGACCCCAAAGACCGTCCTTGAGGCTAGCTCTCAGTCTGAATACCTCAAAAGGCGAATTAGAAGGCACCAGAGCAGCTCCCCGGCATCTATTCTTGAGGCACTTGAATCATTTTCGAAAGGAACGAAGGCAATAATGCATCAGATAGCATTACTGAAGTCTGAGAACCAGATCCTTCGACAGTCAAATGAGGTACTTAGCAAGCGGCGCAGAGCAAAAAGAACCCGCCTGCAGAATAGAGGGAAGATGACTCTAGGTGAAGGAAGGGAAGCAATTGATCAGATGGATGCCAATACGCACGTAGCGGCCGAATCGTCGAGAAGTGGTGGTCAAGGAGGGTCAGCGCGACCGAAGGAAAGGCGTTGTGGAACATGCGGCAAGACCGGGCATAACGCAAGGACATGTCAGATAGTTGTTGCGATGTCTGGGGAAGAGTATAGCAATTAGTTCTAATTGATTAGATGCTTTGTTGTGTATTTATTTTAATTTCTAGATTGAGGGTGATAATTTTTGACCGGCAAGCTTGTTTGACCGGCATGCTTATCATGCACGTTATTAAAGTTTAAGGTTAATATATTACTTTATAATAAAGCCCCTAAAGTCTTCCTATATTAACTCCCTTTTATTAAGTAAATAATTAATATAAGTCCTTTATATAATTTATAGAGAGTAATATAAGTTATCGCTAGCTTATTTAATCTTCTATATATTATTTATATTAATATATAGCTAATTATTAATATTAATAGCTTAAAGTTAGTCTATATTCTTAATTACTGTAAAGGACTGAAGGATATAGACTATAAAGTCCTCGTAAGGTATAGGGTAGGTAATGGAGATAGGAGGTGAATAGGCAGTAGAATTAGTCCTTATGAAAAGCTGATTAGCTAGATAAGGAATCATATAGCTAGAAAAGTGGGTTAAAAGATAGATAAGGTTAATAAGGAAAAAGAGAGCTTCTGATTGGTGGTCTTATTGGTTGTATTGCATGAGAGGATATAGATCTAAGAGAGGTTCTAATTCTAAGAGAGTTCTTCTTCTTTTATAGAAATAGCTTGGAACCTATTCGTCTGATTCGGCTAAAAGTTATACCGCCGGATAGCTTGATTTCCGGGCTATCTAGCCATATAGGGTAGGCTAAGACCGGATAACTAGATCCCGAGTTATCGCATAAAGATGTATGTAACTGTAGAGGTTTTATTATTATGTTATGGCTTGGTCCCCCGTAATGGCGCTGTAAGCCCTATAGGTAGTGAATGTACCTTCTGTAATTGCTGTAATAGCGATTATGGCCTAATCTTTTGCCCTGTAGCGTAGCGGCTAAGGTGCCTACAGCTGTGACCGTGCCGTTATAATTATGGGATTTAAAACCGGATGGAAAATACCTATAGTTTAAGCCTGGCTTTTAATGGCGTTATTGGGCTTATAATAAAGCCCTATGTCTGAGGTCATGTGACTTACCCTATAGGGTAATATTACTAAAATTATATAATTTTAGGATTTTTATATAACTCTCTAATATCTTGCTTATATAAGAAGATATTACTTATATAAGTATACCGCTATAAGGCGCTAGCTTTATACTATATTATACTAAATTCTTATGCTTATATCTTATAAGCTGAATTTACTAGAATTATTTATAAAGTCCCTTATATATTATAAGGTCTTTTATAATTACTTTAGTACCCGTTGGCTTATGTGGGGCTAGGGCCCTAGGCGAGCCAACCTAGTAAGCTAGGTTAGCTATAAAATTATGGGATAGCTATAAAATCTGGGATATTAATAAGGCTACTTTTTCCCTCCTTAAATAGCTACCTTTTTATCTTCTGAGTTTTAGTGGCCGTCGAAAGTGATTTTTGAAGCTGAAAAGGAGCGCGTTGAAGCTATTGGCGATGCCTAAAGTGATAATATTAATAATATTAATGATATCTATGATAGAAGCCGCTACTTAAGCTCCTAAGGCCGCTACCTTGCTAGATGGATCCTTATATAAATTTAGTTGCGATAGTGTCTCTTTAGCCCTTTTGGCTGGCTTCTTATGTAGTCCTTCCTTGCCTGATGATACTTGTGATCCTCTGTATCCCTGATATATGGTGTTGAGGCCGTATTGGGTATGGCGTGGAGGGGATTTCGGGCGGTAAAGATGGTAGCTGCGGCGATGATGCTGATGAAGCTGTAACTGGCGGCGATGAGGGTATCTCTGATGGCGAGGATAGTTGCTGTGGAGGCTTAAAGAGAGGGAGGTCTTCTTCTTCTTCTTCTTCTTTTTCTTCTTCTTCTTCTTCGGTAGGAGCCCGGTCGAGCTAGAAAGTAATGCTATCGTCACTTCCTGTAAGGGCGGTCTAATCTATCGCGCTAAGCGGTTTTAGGGTAAAGCTAGCTTTATGAATAACTTTAGTGACTTCTTGCGGCAGCTATGTATCTATTATAAAGCTATTAGGCTTTTAGGTAAGTATCTAATATATAGTTAAATATTATGTCTCTATAGAATAATACTTAATATCCTTCCTTATATGCTTAAGCTACTAAGCCTATGATAGCTTCTTCTTTACGCTATTAATAGTGCTCTCTTTATTCTACCTCTATTTATTCTTAATCTTCTTTATCTCCTATATTATAAGGCTACGAGCGGCCTAGACCTATGCCTTTTCCTCCTTCTATTGCGTTTCCGTGATAAACTTCTCCTATTAATCTTAAACCTCCTATAGATTAATATTATGAGAGAAATCGCCTATTAGCTTCACTCTTTTCCCTCTCTTTTTAGTATTATATCACTTCTTAATTCGAGCCTGCCGGTTATCTATATAAGTAGTGACTATAGACTTAAGTATTATAGCTTTTATAATTACGTTATATATTTAATGAAGCCTAGTATACATTAGAGAGCTAAGGATATCGCTATAGCGGTCTGAGAGGTATTATGCGGTATCTACGGCGATTTAGAAGCAGGCGTTATAAGGAAGAAGCGAGGTAAAAGCTAGGTTAATAGCCTATTTTAATTAAAGTTGCTTTTTAGTAAGGTATACTATCGCTGGCTTGGGATTTAGTGGATAGATGCCTGACTTCTTGAAGCCTAAGATGATATTATATGCGGTAAATCCGCTCTTAAAGACTTCCTATTATATAGTTTAACTTAATAATTATATCGATAAAGAAGAAGAAGAATAACTTACCTAAAAGCTATGGATGAAGTTAAGGCGAGAGAAGGAGATATTTCCCTTCCTAAGTTATTTAGCGAGAAGCTTTTAGTATGCGTTTTTTAATAGCTAAAATACTCCTATATCTATCGGCTATAATATATATATAGAGTAAGGAGGTAAGGGAGTTATAATAATATTGAACTTTATATAATACTCCCTAAAAGTAAAGATTCTATGCCTAGTGAAGCTATTAAGTATAATAAGGCGCTATATAGCCTCACTAGTGGTATAAGAAATAGGAGGAATATTATATTAAATATACTTTTATATAGGATCTTAGAGGAACTTATTATAGCTAAATTACTCCTTAAATATAAGTCTGCGACTTTATACTATAGAGGATTTACCCTAGGAATATCGGTTAAAATATATCCCCTACTTAATAGTAATCTCGCCGTTAGAGAATGCTATTTCTAATTAGGCGAAGTATATATTAAGATCAGCCTTAATATACGCCTAATCTAGTATTAGAAATGTCTTAAAGATGAGCTACGGCGGCGTTATATCACCCGCAGCGCTGCCTATACCGATGACGGTATAGGTCTCGCGGTTAGAAGGGGAGAGAACCTGCTTCCGGGATCTTCGCTTGGTCTGTACGATGAGGACTTTGATGCTTTCCTTAAGGATCCCGATCTTAATGTGACGGTACGGTTAGATTCCTAAGGGATAAACCGGTCATGCTGGGTTTATATTAGTAGTGGAGAATATTGCGTTATGAACTTAAATAAGTATTACGTCTAGTAATATACTTAAAGGTATTAAGTATAATTAAGTTATATTAATAACTAAGGTAGCTAGTATATAGGAAAGTACTATTAAGTATATTCTATATACTTATATAGTTTCCTTAGATTAATTACTTTAGCGCTTAGTCTAGGGTAGGATTAATATTTCTATCCCTTAGTCTTAGGATTAAGATTAATAAAGTTTAGTCCCTTTAGTCCCGGCTTAGTTAGGTTATTCTACTAGGCTTCCCCGCCTAGTCTATATTATAGCCATAATATAAGGTCTCCCCTCTATTAGTTTTATCCTTAAGACTAATTCTAGTGATTAAGTGCTATTAATAAGTAACCTTAATTTATAAAAATTCTTTTTCCCTATTAATATAATATTAGGCTGAGTTTCTAAGTATACTTCCTTATATAAGCTTTCTAAAGTATAAAGTCTTTCCGCCTATATTAAGGCTTTTAGATCTAAGATTATACCTTATACTTACTACTTCTATCGGGGCTTATCCTATAAGGTGGTTTTTAATTATTTTAATTATTATTCTAACTATATTAACGCTAAGGTTATATATAATAGGGCTAGAGTAGCTTCTTTCCGTGAGTTTATATTATATATTTCCCGTAATAGGTAGCTAATTTTTTATAGTAGCGAAAAATATTCGGGAGTATAAATATCTAGAAGATAAAGAAGCTAAGGTAGAGGCTACTCTAGAGGAGGCGATAGCTAAGCTTATTTATATCTAGAAATAAAAGAGGTTACTTAAAGTATAAGGTAATAAGGCTTTTAAGTATAGCCTATATACTTTAGATAAGTTAGGTAAGCTCCGGGAGGAGTTATCTATTATTATAGAGGCGCACTCTCTTAGGGCTATTAATTTAATTAATTGGAATACTATTAATCTAGATGAGCTTATATTTGGCGTTATTAGTGGAAGTTCTTTAGAAGGCATTATATATTAGTGAGGTATTTTAGTAGTTCCTATATATTTTCTAAGTCTAGGTAGTTTTTCTATTTAATAAAATATATTATTTTGCCGTTAATTTTATCTATATTAAGGATAGCTTCTATAGTATATTCTTTTAGTCTATTGACTTTTATTTCTAGTTTATTACTAGTTTTAACTTAAATAGTATTTTCTATTGATTTAAGTAATAAAATATAAAAGATTAAATAGAATTTAACCTTTAATAATAAGTCTAGTTTATAGTTATTTTATGAGATTTTCTATTTAACTCTATAGGGTCTAATATATTTATAATTAAGGTTTTTATTTTATTACTTTATCGCGATATTTTTTATTGCGAGATAGATTATATCTCCCTCTAAAAAGGTTAGTCCCTTAATCCTTTTCTTATTAATATAGTTATTTATCCTATTTCTAATGAATTTAAGTTCTATCTTTATTTCTTTATATAGGTTCTTTAGTTAATTATTAGTGAGGATTACCTTAGGGTTAATAATTATATTTCGGGCTTATCTATAAATGTCTAGGGTAAACCTAAAGTTAGCGTAGGCTAATATGATTTTCGTGCTTTTATTAGCTGCTATATTATAGGCTAGCTATATAGTTAGTAGCTTTTTAATTTAATTATTTTATTTATAGTTAATATAGTATTAAAGGTATTACTTTAGTATTTAGTTTATTCTTTCTATTTATTTATTAGTTTCCTTATAGTATGCTATAGAAAGCTTATAGTTAACCCTAAGGTATTTAGTTAATCCTTACTAAAATTTAGATATAAAGGGTAATCCTTAGTCTAAGATAATCTTAAGTAGTAACCTATATATCCTAGTGATATTATAATAGAAGAGGTATATAAATTCTTTTGCGTTTATTAATTTACTATAGGGAATAAAATAGGAAAATTTTATGAGTCTATTTATAATAATAAGAATATTATTATAGAAATTTCTAGTAGCTAGTTCTTTTAATAGGGGTAATTTAATAATAAAATCTATAGTAATTGAATCCTAGGGTTATTATATAACCGGGAGTAATTGTAATTTCCCGTAGGGTTTATAGCGTTATGCCTTTATTTTCGCGCATAAATCGCATTTATTTATAATTTATATAACTATTTT
Organism: Fusarium virguliforme; assembly: GCA_020883615.1. Taxonomy (NCBI): domain Eukaryota; kingdom Fungi; phylum Ascomycota; class Sordariomycetes; order Hypocreales; family Nectriaceae; genus Fusarium; species Fusarium virguliforme. The sequence goes on from JAJHJD010000017.1 coordinate 26,326, forward strand.
CTTTATATTAAGAAAAGTATATATTATCTTAACTTATTCTAGGGTTTTATTAATTCCTTAATATCTATATAGTAGGTATTTATGTATTTCGCGTATAAGGTCGTATTACAGTTCGTCCGGGACTTATTATTTATCTATTTTCTTATCGTTAGGGAGTTATTTATTATATTCTAAGATTTATTTTAATAGTAGATTACCCTATTCCACTATATAGGTTATCCTAAGTTTCTATATTCGCCTAATAAACTTTTATTTAAGGTATCCTTCTAGTATAAAGTATAAGAGTTACTCCTTAGCTTAGATCCTTTTAATATCTAGGTCGGGTCGTTAGCTAATAATATCTATTTTATTATTCTCTATTCCTCTAATATAGATAATAATATAATTAAATTCTAAGAGGTATTCGATATATTATAGTTATTATCTACTAAATTCTTAAGTTTTTATAAAATAGGTAATATTCTTATGATTTATATATACCTTAATTTAATACTTACTTCCGAGGAGGTAATACCGGAATTCCTTAAAAGTATTAATAATTATAAGGAATTCTTTATTATAGATAGAGTAATTAAGTTCTACTTTATATAGCTTATAGGAGTAAAATACAATAGGGTATAGAAGTCTTTTATTATCTCGTTATTTAATTTAAGCTTTTAATATAAAGTCTAAAGTATCTATTTTAAGTTTTATTAATTAAGATAAATTAAATATTTTAAGTATTAATTCGCTTAAGATAAATTCCTTAATTATATAAAAGGCTTTCCGCGCCTTATCCTTAAGTATAAATATTTTATTCTTTTTTATAAGGTTAATTAATAATATTATAACCTTTCTAAATTATTTAAGAAATCTATAGTAATAATTAATAAAACTAAGGAAGGCTTATACTTCCTTAATATTAATTAATTCTTTTTAGTCCTTAATTATTAAGACCTTCTTAAGGTCTATATATATCTCATTATAAGAGATAATATATCTAAGAAATTCTATCTCTAAGGTATAGAATTTACTTTTCTTAGGTTTTATTAATAAGTTAATATCTTATAGTATTTATAGTACCTTATAGATATATTCTATATATTCTTTTTTTATTTTAAAGAAGATTAAGATATTATCTAGGTAATATATAATAAATATATTTAGGTATTCTTTTATATTATTAATTATTTATTAGAATATAGTAGGTGCATTAATAAGTCTAAAGGATATAATAAGGTATTTAAATAATCTATATTTAGTATAAAAAGCGGTTTTCTATTTATATCCTTCTTTAATCTAAATTAAGTTATAGGCTCCCTTAAGGTTAAGTATAGTAAAATATCTTATCTTAAAAAGTTAATCCTTTAGCTTACTAATAAGCGGTAGCGGTATATAATCCTTAATTATAATAGCATTAAGTATTCTAAAGTTAATATAAAGGTAAAGCTTTTTATTTTTCTTTAGGATAAATATAATAGGGTATCTAATAAATAACTTACTTTCCTTAATATATCCTTTCTATATTATTTCTTTAATATATTCCTTTAATATTAATAGTTATACTATATTAAATAGGTAGAGTTTATTAAAGTTAGGTTACTTCCTATCGATAAATTTAATTTTTAGGTTATAATATATATATAGTAGTAGGTTAGTCTTAAGTTCTTCTATAAAGAGTTTTTTATAAATCTAATATTACGGTGGGATATTCTTAAGCCTTTCGTTCTATAATTTCTTCTTAATTTACTTAAGGTTCTCTTTTAGCTTATAGAATTACTTTATAATGCTTACGATTATTTATTAATCCTATTATTTCTTTCTATTATATTATTTATATCTTATTCCTTTAGGTAGAGAGGTATCTTTTATTTACCTCTTTCTAGCTTTTTTATTATTTTTAATAGAAGTTTAAGATCTTATATCTATTAAGTTATTATCTCCTTAAGGGGGTATCTCTTTATTAAAGGAGATTACTTAGTTAGTCCGCTAGTCGAGATATAGGTTAAATCTATATAACTATAGGTACCTAAGTACTAGATAGTATTTTAATATAGGTATAATATTAAATAAGATTCTTTAGTTTTTTCTATTAATAAAGACCGTGAGGTAATTAATCTTATATTTAATAATCCTATTATTATAATTAAACCTTTCTCCTTTTAGGTTATGCACTAAATAAGGATCCCTCTTATATTTCTATAGTAGCCTAAGCTTATTTACTATCGCTAGGTTAAAGTAGTTCTATTTAGCTCTATTATTTATTAAAGTATTTAGCTATTCTCCCCTAACTTATATTTATAGTTTAAAGTATTTCGGCTATTAACTATTTATAGTTATATATAGAGCCCTTTATAGGAATTATTTCCTTTTTTCCTCCGCCTATAGCTCCACGATAGGTAGGTTTTCTAGTTTTTTAATAATATCTTTCCTAGATAATCCTTACTATATTCGCTATTATTATAGGCCTCATAATTATATTTATTATCTTAGCTATAGAGTAGTTCCTAGTATTATTACTCTTCCTTAGCACCTAAGTCTATCTATAGTATTTTTAACTTAATAAGGTATTCTATGTACTCCTATAGTATAATTTCTTTCTATATAAGCGAAGTTCCGATATATTATTATTGCTGGAGGTACTATTCTCGGTCCTCTATTATGCCTCCTATTTATATAGGGGCATAAAAGCCTTCTTTTATTATCCTAATAATCCTATCTAGGGTAGCTCTTCTTTTTTTATTATCCTATTTTATTCTTAGCTCTACTCCTCCTACCTAAGTAAGGGTATTTATAAATTACTCTAGGGATATAGTTTATTATCGTAATAGGTAGAACTAAAGCTATACTACTCTAATTCCTTTATATTATTATTTAATGCAATAGTCTTCTATTTTATATAAGAGGTAGGGTTATATATTTAATTACGAGAGGGGGATAGGAAAATAATCTTATTCCCTCTTTTATATAGGTATACTTTATAGTAATAGTCTCTATAGGAGACCTATATGATCTCGTGGTATCGCGGGTATCCTAATAGTATCCTATTATCGCTATATAGGTTATACTGGGGCTCTAGTAGTTAGGGGTTTAGCGCTATTTCTTTATAATAGGCTTAGATATAGATATCTTCTATATCTTCTACTTTTTATTATTCCCGGGCTAGTTAGATATATATATTAGTATTACTATTTTAGTAGTATATTCCTTATTTATCGGTCTAAATATTATAGTCCTTGTCCTATATCTATTAATATCGCTCGGTATTTTATTATATCTATTATTCGCGATAATCGCATTAAAGTTAGATTAACTTAAGTTCTCTTTATATTATTATTCCTATTGAATAGTTACTATAGTTTATAGGTTTATAGTATCTATTGGGTCGTATTACTATAATAATAACTTATCTAAGTCTGACTTTCTATCTTTCTATATCTTCTTCCTTCTTTATTAATTTAGGTAAGGGGATCTAGGTTTAATTAACTTTATCCTAGGGGTCTTAAATACTTATGATAATATTAATATATTCCTTTATTAGGGGTAGCGTGACCGTATATATATATTCCTTATAGTATAGTCTGCAAGCGATATTATACTTTACTTATTCTTCCGCTAAGTAGGCCTATATATGCGGTATAGCTACTTATCTTAGTGCGGCCGTAATTAAGTCGTAACTAGATTATATTATTATAATAGTCTTAATTATCTAGATCGCCGTTTATATATCGCTCTATTAATAAGTGTAATTTATATATTTCTTACCTTCTAGAAGTAGGTATTATTCCTAGTATTTCCCTAGCTAATATCTTCCTTTAGCGATATCCTATACCTTCTTCCTATATATATTCGCCTTATAGTTAGGTTTATAGTAGTAGAAGTATTTAATTAGTTTTTTTCTATATTATATAGCCCCTAGTATTATAGGTCTAGCTTTAATATTATATAAGGTATTATAGTATCTCTTCCTACCTTAGTTTAGGTTAAAGTAAGGGGTATTAGCCTTATAGTTACCTATTCTTAGGTTTTATAGCTTCTTTTATAAGAACTATTAATCGTCGATCTTAATTACCTTCCCGATATAATCGATAAGGGTCCTAGGTCTATCTTCTTTATATAGCTCGGCCTAAATATCTCTTTTAAGTCTATTAAAGAAGAGTAATATTAAGGCGTCTTAATCCTATAGTAGCTTAGATATTAATTAGAGGTACTTTATTCTATACTCTAAGGTAGATCGGGTTTACTTAAGTGCCTTAATCTCTTATTCGGCCTATACCTTCTCGTTAATAATTCTAAAGGCCTAGCGAAAGGCTCCTTTAAATATATTATAGTTAATATAAAGGTCGGTAGTTTATAATAAGAGGTTAATAAAAGAGGTTATAAGATACTCTTTTATTACTAGCTTAAATTACGCGGCAGTATACTTTATGAGGCGTCTTATAGTATATTAGACCTTATTAGGCTTAATAATAAACTAAGTTAGGTAATAAGTCATAAAGGTATATATCTAGGTAAGGAATATCTATAGTCTATATAAGGTTCTATTAAATAATTCTAATAGGTTTAGCTTAAGGATTTCTCCTATATCTTTACCTTTTATAATAGTAATTATGAGGTTATTAATTATCTCTATGCTATTAATATACTATTTATTCTAAATATACTAAGAGTTAGCTATTCTTTCTATAGTCTCGCGGAGGTTATTTATTTCGGTATTTATAGCGGTAATTTAAGCCTTAAGCTACTTAACCTCTTTATCGTCACTACTAACGCTAGAAGTATCCTCTATCTCTATATTAGTTAGGTTAACCGAAGTAGGTATAGTAGATATAGGCGGGCCTTACTATTAATCATTCATAGGGGTAATAAGAGTAGCTATTATATTCGATATTATTTAAGGTAGCGTAAGTAATCTACTAAATAAGAGCTATTAATATATAACGGTATGGTTAGATTCCTAAGGGATAAACTGGTTATATTAGGTTTATATTAGTAATAGAGAATATTATATTATAAACTTAAATAAGTATTATATCTAGTAATATACTTAAAGGTATTAAGTATAATTAAGTTATATTAATAGCTAAGGTAGCTAATATATAGGAAAGTGCTATTAAGTATATTCTATATACTTATATAGTTTCCTTAGACCGATTGCTTTAGCGCTCGGTCTAGGGTAAGACCGATATTTCTATCCCTCGGTCCTAGGACCGAGACCGACGAAGTTCGGTCCCTCCGGTCCCGGCTTAGTCAGGTTATTCTGCCAGGCTTCCCCGCCTAGTCCATATCATGGCCGTGACACTTAATACCGGCCTGGTCAGTATTCTAATACTTAGAAGCGTTAATATCGTGATTCCGGATGGCCTTAGTAAGTTATTTAAACCACTATTTTAGGTTATAGAGACCGCCGGCTTCCTAAGACTTATGGGATTGTTTAGTTGCTTTGAGGAATGCTTACTTAAGCTTAGGATGATCCTTACGGAAGTGAGTATACTATATCTTACTGACGGGGCTTGTATTAGGATTCCTGTGCTGAAGGAGGGTTATTGCGGTATCTTTGATTTTAGGCTTAGAGGCGGGAAACCTGGACCTTTCTATCTATATAATAAAGGCGACGATAGCTTCTTCTTCTTTATCGATGAGGAGCCGCGGCCTGCCGATTTAATGAGGCGTATTTCCGGTCTCTAGGATCTTTACGAGCCTGTGAATAGAGGTATGAGAGGAGCTAGTATGATGTGTGGCCGCGGCATGGATTGAAAGAGGTTGGGTTGTGGTGATGGAGGCACTGCGATGGAGGCCCCGGGTATACCGCGTATGTGACTGTATGACTTCCCGGGCGGCCTTGAGATTCGTATTGCTCGGTATATTGAAGATAGATATAAGAGAGCTGTTTTTTATTAGTTGATGTCGTGAAAAATAGCTAAAATAGGTGGTAATTGCACGAATTTGAAGACGTCACTAAGTGAGGGGGCTGTCCTAGATTTTGTGGCTGTCCTATAATTTTGTGGCTAACCTAGCTTGCTAGGTTGGCTCGCCTGGGGCTCTAGCCCCATATGAGCCAATGGGTATTCTTTTTAAGGCGCTTATAGTTATAGGTTAGGGGTTTCTCTTAATTACCTTAATTAATACCTATTAAGTAGCTTATTAAGACCTTAAGTATATTTATCTATATCTTAGTTTATTAGGCTAAAAATTTAATAAGGACCTCTATTTAAATATCTTACCTTTTTTATTTCTTATTATATTACTTTAATTACCTTAATTAATACCTTAATTAATAGGATAAATTAAATTAAGAGCTTAAGCTTAAAGATAATAATAGTAATAGTAGGTCCCGTTAATAATATAATATAAAATACCCTCTCTCTAGAGGTATAATTAGCTGTATTAACTCTAAATAATATAACTATTAGTCTTAATTTAATAAATAAATAATTTTATTTAATAATAATATTAAGGAATACCTATTAAATATAATAGGAATACCTTACTTGAAAATATATAGATAATTACTTCTATAGATTAATTTATCTAAGTCTATTAAATTAGGTATATTAATAGGTATATAATCTCGGGAGGCTATATAGATATACTTCCTAGGGTATTACTAGTAAGGGCTTACTTAGGTATCTCTTAAGTAAGTCCTAGAATAATTTCTAGTGACTTATTTATCTTAATTTTAGTTTAATCTTCTATAAGGAGTAGAAGTTAAAGAATTATAAGTATATTAGGCCTTAGAGGTATAATTAAAGAAGAATTATAGATAGAAGGTAGGTCTATATTAATATATAGACTTTAATTTATTAGGTCTTAGCGGAAGGCTTAGGGAGAAGAGTTTTTAGCCGGCTTAGTTATATAATATAAGCCGGGGTTTATCCGTTATCTATCCTTATTGATCTATCTCGCGATAACCTTATATAGGTATACCTATCGTTATAGCCTTAGCTAAGGTCTTTATAGTATAGGATATCTAGAAGGAGTAAGAGAAAGGGATTATAGGTCAGCTGGCTATATAGGTATTAGAAGAGATATAGGGAAGTCACTAGCGCCCGAGGAATAAGATTAAGATATAATTCTATCGCTAGAAGTTAATCTAGGATAAGCTTTTAGCCTATATAATATCTAGTAAGAGTGAGAAAGAGGTAGTTATAGAGCTAGAGCTCTTACGCGCCGGCCGGAGCTTAAACTAGCTTATTAACAAGCTTAAATAGCGCCGCCGGCGGGGCTAGGGTTAGGGCCAGATATAGGTATAGGTAGGGACCCCTATGCCTAATGACCTAGACCCAGGACTAAGGCCGACTTAGGGCCAGCGCTATTAGGGGCGCTAGGCTTAGCTAGGGAGTATTAAGACTATATAACTAAGATAGTCTGATCTGCTGGTGGCTGGGATGTAGATACTATATAAGGAGCTATGCTCCTCTAAGATATATATAACTTAGACCTTTTAATATTACTAATAATTATTCACTTTATTAAGGAGGAGGTAGACCGCTCCTTATTAATAGTAAGCTAGCTATTATAAAAGACCTTATAATATATAAGGGACTTTATAAATAATTCTAGTAAATTCAGTTCATAAGATATAAGCATAAGAATTTACTACTATATAATATAAAGCTAGCGCTTTATAGCGGTATACTTATATAAGTAATATCTACTTATATAAGTAAGATATTAGAGAGTTATATAAAAATCCTAAAATTATATAATTTTAGTAATATTACCCTATAGGGTAAGTCACGTGACCTTGGATATAGGGCTTTATTATAAGCCCGATAATGCCGTTAAAAGCTAGGCTTAAACTATAGGTATTTTCCATCCGGTTTTAAATCCTATAATTGTGACGGCACGGTTATAGCTACGGGCACCTTAGCCGCTGCGCCACGGGGTAAAAGATTAGGCTATAATCGCTATTGCAGTAATTATAGAAGGTATATTCACTGCCTATAGGGCTTATAGCGCCGTTACGGGGGACTAAGCCGTAATAATAATATAAAACCTCTATAGTTATATATATCTTTATGCGATAACTCGGGATCTAGTTGTCCGGTCTCAGCCTACCCTATATGGCTAGATAGCCCGGAAATTAAGCTATCCGGCGGTATGACTTTTGGCTGAATCGGACGAATAGGTTCCGAGCTATTTCTATAAAAGAAGAAGAACTCTCTTAGAATTAGAACCTCTCTTAGATCTATATCCTCTCATGCAATATAACCAATAAGACTACTAATCAGAAGCTCTCTTTTTCCTTATTAACCTTATCTATCTTTTGACCTATTTTTCTGGCTATATGATTCCTTATCTAGCTAATCAGCTTTTCATAAGGACTGATTCTATTGCCTATTTACCTCCTATCTCTATTACCTACCCTACACCTTACGAGGACTTTATAGTCTATATCCTTCAGTCCTTTACAGCTATTAAGTAGGATCTTTATATATTTATTGTCAGAGAAATAGGTGCAGAAGAGAGTGAGGAAGGCAAGCAGCTATGAGGCTTCTTGATAGTGGGTAGTGAGATGCGACGGTCTTGATTCTTGCCCTACTTGCTATGCATACATTCTGCCTTATATGTCCCGTGGCCCTCTGATCTCCCTTGTCTCGCGCTGCTTCCTAGCTGCGAGGGCGCAGCTTCCGTCTTCGGCCGTAGCCCGGCCTCTGATTGGCCCCCTCGGGCCGTTGTGAGCCGTCACCCTCGGCTGCCATCGGCCGGTCTGGGCCAATGGCGAGTCAGGCCGTTGTGCCGTTACAAGGACCCATGACATTTATATACCGGTAACTAGTCTATATATATCTATCTATCTAGAAGGTATATTTTTTTTTTTTTTTTTTTTAAAGATTAAGAAGTAATAGGATTAGTGTATTACTATATTATAGTCCTTATAGTAAAGCCTAGCCCCCCTAGCCGCTATATATATAAATATCTTAGCGCTCGCTCGCCTATATAGCGTCGCTCTTAGACTAAACGGACTACTAGGGCGTAGTAATTCTCTAGCCCTAGAATTATATTAATTTAGCTCTTAACTATTAAGATATTCGCGTACGCGGCGCCGGGCACTTATTAGATAGTATTTATATAATTATATATGATTTCCCGAAATTACTCTAAAAATGACCCCACGATAAGTTCTGCTTATTATGCACGTTATTAAAAGGGAATTAATATACGGGCATGACATTTTGGCTACATGGGCATGACTCTTACACGGGCATGACTTTTGTAACTTCTGATTCGCTAGATTTCCGTCGACCCATAGATACATCCCCGCAAAGGCGGTGAAGCCAGCTTCGCTAACAAAATCTCACTTGCAGTCGGGCCAGCCCTCTTGAACAAGTCATGCACAGGCGTCAAGTTAAGGTCTGGCTTTCCATACGGAACAAGGCCAACTCTATTACGCCCTCGAAGGCAGCTACCTGCACCTCTACTTCCTAACTGTTATACAAGAAAGAACCTCCTCGTCGCTCTCAACCATCTCCCACTGAACCCTTCGCCTCCAGATGCTTAGTTGCGTCCTCCGTCCGCTGGCACGTATCCCTGTAGTTCTTCCCCTTCGCAGAGAAGCTGACTGTGGTCTATCCGTAACAGCGGCGGGCTGAACCTGGCTGGTCAGGTCTGTCGCTATCGTTTTCAATGATGTGATTGATCGCTCGGGCTAGGCCTTCGGGTTCGGCGTCTTCAATTGCTCTCTGAGCTATGAGGAGGCTCGGATTGGGACATGATGAAGGTTCTTATCGTCAAGGGCTGTGAGACTAGCAATGGATAGCTAATTATAAGATGGAGAGCGTCCCGTCAGTCACTAAGGGATGAAAACTGGAGGTATAAATTAGAGCTGTCGGCAGAACCGAGATCTGCTAACAAAAGAGGGTCCTATCCAATCAGAACTTACAAAAGTCATGCTCGTGTAAGAGCCGCCATGCCCGTGTAGCCAAAATGTCATGTCCGTATATCAATTCCCTATTAAAAATCGAAACTACTTGTACGGCTTCTAGTCCGGCGTTCCCCGTGGTCGCTTCCGCTCCCACGGGGGGTCCATTGACCAGGAAAAGAGCCCTTGATTCGGAAAAAATGATACTTCCGAACAGGGGGGATTTCCACCAATTCAGAGGTCACTTCATTATAAGGATAAACCATGAAAATTGCGACCGGGGCGACATCATGCATTTACAAAAGGGGCATACAAGTGATATTGATACTCAATTTTCCTCCTCTTTTGGCACCGTAAATTCGCCCTGACTGACTTCAATACAGTCTTTAATTATTTCCAACCCATCAGTTTCTAATGTAAGCACCTTGCGCGGGATTATGCATGAAAGAGAGGTACATTTCAATTGGTGGCGATGTCACCTGTATTGAGGTATCTCCTTTTTTTTCCGAGTCAAGGGCCCCTTTTCCTAGTCAATGGAACCCCCGTGGGAGCGGAAGCGACCACGGGGAACGCCGGGCTAGAGGCCCCCACAAGTACGGGTTTTGCTACCCCTCACCAACAGGAGTGGGGTCGGCTTTGAAGGTACGTACATCACAGGCCCCCGCGTACAGGTCATGCTTTAACCGAGATGTCTTTTCAAGAAGGCGACCGCGCAATACAGTCGGCGAGTCGGCATTGGAGGGGGTGTGTTGGAGGGCCAATCGGCCCCGAGTCAATCCTCCGTTAGGCAGGAATGCAATATGGAGCTATAGAAAGGTGTCGGATACGAGGGTGGTAAGTCAAGATGAATGATAATCTCAAGATGGAGGACAGATCAGTGATTGATTCAACTCTCTCTCGTCGTCTTCTTCCTTCCTCGTCCTCATTATATTTGACGAGGCGAGGCCATGATACTAGACCTGCCGAACCTGCAACAGATCTATAACACCCCTCTGACTCTTGTGGTGCACTCGTGTGACAATCTGGGTAGAGGCATATGCAACAGGTTAGCCGGGAAGTTGTCCCATGGGGTCACAAAATCGCCACCATCCCCACTGTCAAAACGATTTCCCCGCATCGTTGTGAGGAGATTCAGTGCAAGGTCGTTTCGCCGTACTGGCCATAAAGGCATTATGGCGTAAAGCCGAACTCGCAACCGAGGTGCATGATGCATCCCCGAACCAGCAAGTAGGCTTTTCCGTTGGCAGTAGTGGATCAGGGGATACAAAGGGTTAGGGATCTATGAACTGAAGATTATTTTATTAACAGCGCACGCGCTTTCTCTGGACTCTGTTAATCTGCTCAAATTTCATCATTCTGTTATTCGCATCGCTTGGCTTTCAATTCAGCTCGAGGCTCGAAGAAGCAGAAATAGTATGTCTGATCACAATGCCTCAGCCGGCCAGTTGGCTGGAAAAGTGGCGGTCATCACGGGTATGTGAGGCTTCGGCCTCTCCTTGATATCATGATGAGAGGATTCTAAGGCAGCTGCTGACTGATATGTTCGCCCTGTCTAGGCGCTGCATCTGGCTTCGGTCTAGCTACTGCAAAAATCTTTGTTGCTCAAGGAGCCAAAGTGGTCGCCGTCGACATAAACCCTGATAACCTGGCCAATGCCTTCAGTCAGCCATCAGACTCATTAGTCACTGAGGTCGCCAACGTCACATCCCGAGGTGATTGGGAGAGGGTGCTCGCTACCGCAGAGTCCAAGTTCGGAGGGCTGGATATCCTCATTAACAATGCCGGCACGAGTTACCCGAACAAGCCGACACTCTCTGTCACTGATGCCGAGTTTGATCGGGTCATGGACGTTAATGTGAAGAGCATCTTTCACAGCGTGCAGACGGTTATTCCACACTTGCAAAAGCGCGGGGGCGGAGTTATTATTAACATTGCAAGTATTGGGGCCACCAGGCCTAGGCCCGGCCTTGTCTGGTACAATGCAAGCAAAGCCGCCGTTGTAAATGTTAGTCCCAGGAAACCCCTGCCCCTGTTGTTATCTCAACTCCTTCACCCTGGCAGAATAATCACGCCCAAGGGTTGAGGGAACTAGGTCGAGGGAATCATAAACCGCTAACCACTTTATTTTTATCAACAGGCAACGAAGGGGCTTGCTGCTGAGTACGGGAAGGATAGCATTCGAGTCAACAGCATCTGTCCGCTGCTCTCAGGAACCGGTCTCTTCGAGACTTTCTCGGGCGTACCTTATACCGAAGAGAACATGAAGAAGTTCCTATTCAATGTTCCCTTGGGCAGGCTCTGCGACGCGGAAGACATCGGCAATGCCTGCCTTTACATGAGCGGCCCTCTGGGCAAGTTTGTCACTGGTGTTAGCTTGGAAGTTGACGGTGGACGCTCGGTCGGTTAAATGGCTTTGTATAGAGAAATAGCTACCAGCCATAGGTATCACGAGTGGATCGCTGAACAGGGAAGCCAATTGAATCACTATGACTTCTTCGTAGGCTGATGGCTAGCGTGGTCGGTTGAAGAAGCTAAAGCATACACTTGACAAATATGGTATCCTTCGTGGGAGAGAGAGAGAGCATGTATGAATTTAGGACATCTGGCGTTTGAATGTATGGTACTGGATTAGCTCGCCTTCCATCCATCGTCACCCATGGACAGGTACTAGGCTAGGTCTTGTCCTCAGTGGCGGCTCGGGACCCTCCCAAGAGGCGACAACCTGAATTGTGCCCAAGAAAACAGCCCCTGAAAGCTCTTAAGTCTTCCCCAGAATTACATAAACACCGTTTGGCATAGCCTCTCTGAGCCTGCTAATACAAATATCGAGATGCTGCGAAGATAGCTTAAGTCAATGTTAAATCTCATCATAAAAGTAGTCAAATGCGAGTATCGGGGGAGCGATGGAGGATAGCTTAAACGATGCAGAGAGAGTTCTTTCCAAGAGAGGGGATATTCTTAAAGATTCTTCATATTTTCGTCTCTATTTATTACAGAGCATACATACGAATGTTCAATACAGTTGGGTGCGCCTAAAAGTTACACAAATCCAAATCACACGTATAATGGCGATATAAACTCGATCTATGAGAATGTACAACTTATGGAAGGAATAGGGTCGTGACTATAGGCGTATTCTGAGCAGGATATACTTATCATTAATCTGCTCTCGGAAGAATACATGCAACCTCGAGCAAAGAGCTGGCCCAGTTCCTCAAGCCTCGTCCTTGACTGTCAGAGTCCCGGTCTTTTCAATCAGGTATTCTCGTACAGCCACGTCCTTACCGCTCTCCTTGCCATAACCAGACTCCTTGATGCCACCGAATGGAGTCTCAGCAGCGGAAGCATTGCCGGTATTTAGACCAATCATTCCTGCCTCAAGATTCTCAAACATCCTCCAGAGTCTGTCAACATCTTTGGTGAATACATATGACGCTAATAAAGGCGGTTAACTTGGCTTCCAATCGTGATTGTGGACCTGGTTGAACTCACCAAGCCCCATGCTTGTCTCGTTGGCCCATTTCGTTACCTCTTCCTCCGCTTCAAACTGGAACACTCCACAGACCGGGGCGAAGGTTTCTTCTTGACTAAGAATCATGTCCTGGCTCATCTCGGTCAAGATTGTGGGCGACAGGAAATATCCACCGATGCCTTGGCCTTTTCCGCTGCCTTCGCTAGTCGTCGCGTTTTGGTGGGGCTTACCGTCACCCAATACAATCTTGGCTCCCTTTCCGACCGCATCCTTGACTTGTGCAGTCGCTTTTTCCAGACCGCGGGGCGTGGTGAGTGGTCCCATTGTCGTATCTTCTTTGGAGCCATGCCCAACCACCAGCTGCTTCGTCTTCTCCACAATCATGGCCACGAACCGTTCGTGGATGCCCTTCTGGACATAGACTCTGTTAGCTGTAATGCAAGCTTGCCCTGCATGCCTCCATTTCAGCGCCATGAATTGAGTCGCGGCATGGTCCAAGTCGGCGTCATTGAAGACGATGAATGGGCAGTTGCCTCCCAACTCGAGTGTACATTTCTTTAGGCTTCGGGAGCAGATACCAGCGACAATCTTGCCAACGCCAGTAGAGCCAGTGAATGTGACCTTCTTGGTAAGGGGGTGGCTGATCAGGGCTTCTGAAAGCGATGGTGTGTTCTCGAGCGAGGTAGTAAGCACGTTAAACACTCCAGGAGGGAAACCAGCTTGAGCAGCCAGGTGGGCGAGAGCGAGACAGGTTAGAGGAGTTTCAGGAGAAGGCTTGACGACCATTGTACATCCCGCGGCAAATGCTGCCCCAGCCTTGCGCAAAATCATTGCAATAGGGAAGTTCCAGGGTACTAGAGCGACTGCAACGCCGATGGGCTGCTTGATGACGAGGACTCTCCTGTTAGGGGCAGCCGGTACACTGATGGATCCTTGAATTCGCTCGGCCTCCCCAGCAAACCACCAAGTGAAACCCAAGGAGTAATCAAGTTCACCGTAGGCCTCAGCTAGCGGCTTTCCAGTCTCGTGAGTCAGGATCTGGGCAAGGTCGTCCTTGGCCTCCAGGATGAGATAGTGCCAGCTCAGCAATAGCTCGGCGCGTTTGCGGGGGTTGAGCAGGCGAAACGACTGAAACGCCTTATTTGACGACACAATGGCAGCTTCAACATCTTCAGGGCCATTGTCCGGGCAGGAAGCGAAGACATGGTCTGATCCAGGGTCAATGACGTCGAAGTATTTGCCAGATTTTGCGTCGATCCAGGCGCCATCAACGTAAGACTTGTTGTTGAATAACTCAGGATTCTTGAGCTTGAAAGGGAGTTCGGCGACCATGGTGACTCGGTATGATGGAGCAACAACGTTTTGCCTCATTAAGATCCCGGGGGTGCTACCTGTATATAATGCTGGTGACGATGGAAGTGAACGGCAGATCTTACATGGTATTAGGGTTTACCGAGGCATGAGATCATCCAGAGGCCAAGCGGACACGAATTACCCTGTCAAGCTGGACGGTCCTGACTCGGCTAATACGACTACCGAGGAGCTGCCATGTTCGAGAAAAAGGCTATATGCCGGGAGGGGTCAAGTGAGGGGTTGAGCAGAGTGACATTCAGAATGAGATGTTTTTTTTTTCTTGCGCCTCTCAGCCAATTGTTACTTGTCCATCTCCGCCGATTAATCCTTATCCCTCGCGGCAGCTAGCACTTTGACCGAAGAACTGGCCCATGAGGTATTAAGGTTTATTAGCTTCATCTGCTTGGAGTCCTTCGGTTAGATTATCGACTAGGTGTTACGAGTAGGAAGATCAACCAAGATACGAACGGAAAACGTCGGAGCTCGGAATAGAATAAATAGACCCCAGTGGAAGTAGTATATGGTCGAATGGGTCGAATGGGAATAAGTTCGCCCACATTTAATTAAAAGTAAAACCTTAACCTTAAATAATAGAATAAGTTAAACGAGAGCGCGTTCAACTATAATTAACTAAGTAAATTAAATAGTATATATAGCCTTACTTATTCCTATTTCTTTATCTAGATAACTCTCTAGTTTTTAATATAACTTAATTACTTAAGAATATTTCTTAATATTATTAGATATAATTTACTACCTTGTACTTAATATATTATACCCCGTTATAACTACTAATAATATATATTATAAGTATATATCGCATATAAATATATATATATTTTTTTTATACCTTTAGAAATCACTATAAAAATACTATTATATATATATATCGTAAGTATCTTAATTCAGTAAGTATCTTAAAAATCTTAACTTTCTTTATAAAAATCGCAATAAAAATATAATAAATTATTTAATTAATTAAAATTACTTATTATATTCTTCCTTAGATATCTTAATTATTACTTAATAGGTTTTTATATTATAGCTAGACTTACTATAGATATTATAATACTAAATACCTAATTATATTAACCTCCCTTAATTATTACTCTAACATATATAATAAGTGAGCGCCGCAGTCAAGCGAGCGCCGCACCTATACTATGCACTTAAAAAACCTAAACTTTAAAATTCTAAAAAGTGCTCTAAAATAGCTAGGGTTAGGGTTAAGGTATTTATAGCTATTTAACTAAAAAGAAAACTATATAGTATCTTTTCTAGATTTTTAAAAAATTTAATTAATTTAAAAAAAAATAAAAAACTAAAAAAACATAGTATAAATAAGATTTCTTTAAATAGCTTATTAAGAGATTTTTTTAAAACTCTAAGAAAATTTATATTAAGTTTATACTATATAATAGACGATATAGTAAAAGTCTAGCTATTTTAGGCTTAGTTTGAAATTTTAAGAATTTATTTAAATCACCTTTTAAGGTAGAAATTCAAGTAGTGCATATACTTGCTTGGTGCACATGCTTATTATATACGTTATAGATATTATTTAATTAAATATTATACTTTATAATTATATTTATTATAACTATAAACTAATTATAGATAATAGCTAAATCTTTATACTTAGCTCTTTAGTAATTATAATTATGAAAAATATATATCTTAAGGTCTAGATATTACTTAATAAAGTTTAAAGCCCAATATATATTAATTAATATATTATAATTAATAAGTAATTAATTAGCTATTTCTTTTATATTATATAATTAAGGGGGAAATCCTTATAAATCTAAATTAAGAATAAACTAAATAATAATCTATTCCTTAAGATTAAATAATTAATATAATTAAGAGATCTAATTATATTGCGATTAAATACTATTCTACCGGCGATATAGCCTATATTTAGAGATTCTATAGAGGTTTATAGTATATTAGATACTTAATTTTAGGTTATTCTAAAGGGCTTAAAGAGTAAAAAGAGTTTTAGCTTTAATATTTAGGTCTAATATATTTAATAGTTAAAGAATTAATTAATTAAATAAAAAGTTAGGTATAAGAGGGAAAAATATAATAAATACTTATATATGATATATACTTATTATATATATTATAGTTTATTATATTAGAAATACTAACTTTTACACTAAGAAATTTTAGCTGCGTTACTCGCTTATCTACGCTACTTATATAATAATAATATAGTAAACTATAACTGAATTAATTTATATTAGTAGTTATAATAACATATAATATATTAAGCATAAGGTGGTGAATTATATTTAATAATATTAAGAAATATTCCTAAGTAATTAAGTTATATTAAAAGCTAAGGTAGCTAGAGTATCTATCTAAGGAATGTTATATAATCTTTTATAGGTATAATCTGGGGGGTATCTCACGATGGATATCGTGAGATATCGCTATATCCTCACTCGCATAGAGTGAGAGAGGGGTTCCGGAGTGAGCGGTAATATATTAATCTGTGCCGTGTAGCGTCATGCATTCGGTCGTGGCATAGGTCGTGACACTTACCTACCCTACACGCGGACTCTATAGTTTATTATTAAAACAAAAATAGGGTTACCCCTTGAAGACTGTTGAGACTTATACTTCAACACTCCCGCGGGCTCAATAGGCTTCTGGCTCAGTGGCTCTCTGGCACTCTAGCGGGTCTCAGGTCTCTCTTCCGGGGCATTTTTGAATTTCGTGGCTTATTTCTCCGGCAGCAGAAGTGTGGCTTCGGTGTGAATTAAACTCGCAACCTCTACAGGCTTAACTTTCTTTTTAGCTTTTACGCTCTATCCACTAGGCTAACCGGGCTCATAACCTGTTAAAACAAAAATAGAATTACTCCTAGAAGACTGTTAAGACTTATACTTCAACATTTATATCCTTCGGTCTTTTACAAATACATTTAAAATAATGTTTTAAACAAAGCACTAAATGGGACAGTGATTTAGTTGCGTATAGGATCTTACTCTCTAGTCGCCTTTATGGGTCGTCTTGCAATGTTAAGTAACCGAGGATAAAATACCGGTAGAAGCCGGTTATCGCAACTATAACTATGCCAGAAGCACCAGGCTCAACAGCTCATACTGCAACATCATCTTCCAAATAAATCACGACCTTGTCCTTAAAGACAATCTCAGCTATGGACAGCAACTACGCAACGCCCCAGATGCCTACGACTGGTCAGCATCCCGTGACGAAACTATTCGTTGATTTCGTCGCCCATGCAAAGCCAAGCGTGCTGACGCCTACCCTTGTTGAGCAGCTCAAATTGTATCTTCTTGACTATTTCGGGGTCACAATCGCTGCTGCAAATGCTTGGGAATCTACGGAGCAAATACTCCAAGGCATTCTTGCTTTAGGAGCCCACGGTGGTACAAGCACCGTCGTGCTGAAGGGCCAAAAATTCCTTCCGCAATACGCAGGATTACTCAATGCGACTTACGGCCACTCCATGGACTTCGACGACACGTACGCTGCTGGGTCACTACACGCCGGTGTTTGCGCAATATCCGCTGCTTTGACACAAGCTGAGTTGACCGAGAAAGGCACAGTCGAGCAATTCATGCTTGCTGCTGCCGTTGGCTACGAGGTTATTTGCCGCCTGGGCAAAGAGCTTGGGCCGGATGCATATGCTCGTGGGTTTCACAATACAGCCACGGCGGGAATTTTCGGTGCCGTGGCCTCGATTGCTGTCTTGAAGCAACTACCAGCTGCCATAGTCGAAAGTGCTTTCGGCTTGGCACTCTCTAAAGCTGCGGGTCGATGCAGTATCTCGAGAACGGAAGCTGGAATAAGCGCCTCCATCCAGGATTCGCGGTTCATGATGCTTTTATTTGCGTCTCACTTGCCGAAGCTGGAGTTCTAGGCTCATCCAGAAGCATTGAAGGAAAATATGGCCTGTTCCATGCGTACAGCCCCAAAGAGAAGCACGACTGGTCTCACCTTGCCTCGGAGCTTGGGAAGCGATGGGATTTCCTCGAGACGGCCTTGAAGCCATATCCAGCCTGCAGGATGACCCACAGCTTGATTGAGGTGGGCGGTCGTTCTGGAGATTTATGGAGACACCGTGCGATTGAGAAGATGACGGTATCGCTGAGTCCGACGAATATCATTGTGGTTGGAGCCCGAGTCCCCAACAAGGTGCACCCCAAAAATCTCGTGGATGCCCAGTTCTCCGCCTACTTCCAACTGGCTCATGCATGGCTATACGGTTCCAATACTGGCGTTCAGTTTTCTGACCGTCTTGAAGACGAAGATATCTGGAGCTTGTCAGATAAGATCGTGTGCGTGGAGGATTCTACGGTAACAGCCATGGGCAGCAAGCTGCATATCCAGTTTGCTGATGGCCAAAGCGAGCGTTTCGATATCCCCCATCCGCTGGGTGAGCCAGAACATCCGTACAGCAAGAGTCAGGTTGAAGATAAGTACTTTGGCCTGGTGACTCCAGCGCTTGGTCAATCCAAGGCTCTCGCGATTCAAGAGCTAGTCGAGGAGCTGGAGAATCATTCTGTGGCAAAGCTTCTCAAGGTCGTTTCGGGGGGTCATAGATTAGATAGAGAAGCTTGCATATAGCTGTTGAAGACATGCCTTGTTACAGCATTTCTTTTTGTCCTATTTTCGTCTAAAAAAAACTCGGCTTCAAGTTTTTATTGACGTGCTAAAGACCCTGACGGCTAGCCCGCAAGGCCACTGCGCAACCATGGAGGCAGTTTCCTGAAGCGCAATAAACAACTTTGCACAAGTTCTAATTAAGGGTAGACGATAAATACTGTAGTTGATAGAGCTAGATAACACGTCGCAACAATGCTCGTTCCATGTCATGCCCTTGCCCTCTGTTCCTCCGGTGGTTAGGTGTAATAGTAAGGTCAAGTTTTCTGGAAATCAAGCCAATTACCCTAATCAGGTGAAAATGCGAGCCTGCTTCTGAAGGTTCAAGAATGTTTCCTCGTCGTGACCCGGGATTATCTGACCCTTGGTAGTCCGCTCAAGTTGTTTCAGACGCTGAGTGCTTCTAAACCATGATGGATGGTCCCTGGCCAACCAGCCTTGAGGAACGCCGTCCCTCCACTTCAGAAGCCATTAGTTAAATGGAAACTTTCGTCCTGTGAGACAGATATTGCTTACATTCTCAATAACATGGCAGTGGTCACTTATGAAGAAGAAGGTCCCTGTGTCACGCATGTTGATTTGCATCCCAATGAGGCCGTCAGTATGCCCTGGTAGGTGATGGAGAGTAATGCCTTGACAAAAATCGAAAGTCTGGTCGCTGAAAGTCTTCCAGTTGCTGCAAAACATTAATGACACTGGGCCGAAAGGGGCAGGATGTATACATACAAGGATAGATCCAAATAGTGATCCTTATACACGCCGGCATCTGCACCTGTACCCACAGACCAAAAGGCGGCATTGAATTCCTTCTCGTGCACCCAGATTTCCACATCTTGCCTGCCTGTAAACTCGTCTAGGCCGCCAGCGTGATCCAGGTGTAGGTGACCCATAATTATTTTTTTAATATTCTCGATCTTGTGCCCCGTTGCTTCAACAGCAGCACGAAGCTCGTGTTGGGGCTCGTATCGAACCCGGGCAAAGACATCCGACAGTTGGGGGCCCCAAACCGTTGGATAATCTTTTCCGCAGCCCGTTTCCCAAAGAATCAATCCCTCATGAGGGTGGTCAATCAAAATGCAGTACATGGGGAGTTGTCGCCTTTTGTTGACAAATGCCTCTTTTTTTGAGCTTTCAAGGCTCGTATTCCCGCCACGAGTAATAAATCCTTCGTCGCATTCAAGCCATCCTACTTCCAAAACGTGAAACTTCGTAGATAGTGGACAAACATTTGAAACAGCGTTAGGCACCGCGCCTCGCTTGAGCTGGGTTTCTATAGCCGACATAGTTTTGAGAGTAAGTGGTGGAAAGCCCTGGCGAGTTTAGATAAAGATTTGAGATAGGTAAAAAGCATAGAGTTGCAAAAGGCGTGAGAAAGAGAAGAGCGCAACTTATGTGCTATAGAGGGGTTCTATAGACCCGGATATCAGGCAATATTAATCTCGGGTAGGCCTCGCTACTGGAGACGCCGAAAATAACCGAAGAAGCCGAAGTTCCATAAGTGGAAGTTCAATCTAGATGCTACGAGCGCCACCTCGGCTTATCCATAGTAGTGCCGAACGTGCGGAGGCACCTCTCAAAAGTCTTGTCCAGACTTGACGAGAACCACCTCGGCTTATCTTGCAATATGGTAGGTCAAGATGCAAGCAGCTGAATCTTGAAGCTTCCTAGTATCGCGATCCGCAATTTCCAGGGGTGGCCGACAAGTAGGGTGCCCATCTTATGTGTGACGGTTGGGTTCTCAATGTGACAAACCGAGCGTGCCGGGTTTGTGTCGGCACATCACGATGAGGGCGTCGTGCTGAGCAAAGAGTTGTAGTCACGTCTGGTAATGTGTCAAACCGGTGTTTGATGGAACCAAGTTGTACTGATAGCTGAGGTAGCTAAGTGTCTAGGAAATGCTAAAGAGCGTGTGTCTGTATGCAAGATGTGACGAATTGAATCATGGAGGCCCATGATTCTCTACGTGATGATCCTTCGTGATCCTTCCCTGGATCATGGATGTGGCCCATGGGTGGATCATGGCAGTTTCCATTCTTATTGGGCCCGCTCCTGCCTGTACGCCCGCGGCTTAGTCTTTGTTCTACCACTACTGACAGCCGAAGTGGCTTGGTCATGCACAGGTCGTGACTTCATACTACAGTTACAAGGCGCGCCTTGTACAACATTCCACGAGATGCCGCCGTCAAAATGGATTACAAAGAAGCTTCGGCTTGACGTTGCGCTGCCGACGAATCGCTCCGGTGGCAAATTTTAAAGAACCAGCTTGACAAATGACGGGAAACGACGGCCCCCTGACGGAACCGGGCTTGGTCATTGCCAGCCTGGAGCTGTACCGTGGTCAGGAAGACGGTGCGGTCAAACAACCGGTAGGCCACTTGCCCTCTCATTTCCAACGAAGGCAGGCTCGTGCTAGTCGAATATAGGGGCTTTTGCCGGACTGGTGGTAACTGGAAGAAATCGCCTACAAGCATGTTGGAGATTACAAGTGTGAGGCGACCAAGTCGGTGGCAAGGTGTGGAAGGAGAAACATTCTACAAGAAATCGTGCCTGTACATAAATAGTGGTTCCCCCACTGCGCTTTGAGATAGAACTAAGCAATTAACATCTTCTCATTTCAACAAGCCCGATGTATGATTTCCCGGGGTCAGGCTCCTCCCCTGGTTGCGTCTACAAAAAATTCAACAGTTGCTAACCAACGCGACAGAAGATGTCAGCGAGCTATCTCCAGCCTGGGCCCTGTCGTGTACACAGTGCGTCAATGTGAAGGTTTCGCACTTCAATGGCAGAAGTGGTTTTTGAGTCATGTCGGCCTCGGTTACTCAGTCCTACAAGTCGGCGACTGGCCAATCCTACACCCGATTATAACACCATGCACTCTCCCCGGCTTCTTGACTATTAAGCCGAGAGGAGTTTCATCAATCATAAGGAACCGAGCAATCGCGCAAACTGTGAGCTCGGTGTCTCACGCCGCGTCCAACTCGCCATGTCCCCAACTGTATCTCAGGGTCAGGGCCAAGGGCTACAGGACAATGATACTGATCTTCTGGTGGCCAATGCTGCCAAACGCCCCCGAGCGAAGCAAGCATGCCGGGAATGCCATGCAAGGAGGGTGAGGTGTGACGCCATGGAGTCCCACCCTTGTTCGAATTGCAAGGCATCGGGAGCTGAATGCGAACTCTTTCCGTCGCAGAGAGGGAGGTGAGTTGACCATCTTAGTCCGCTGTTTAAACCAATGATCCACAGAGTTATTCTTACAGGGGAGTTTTTTTTTAATTTTTTTTTTTTAGATACCCTCGAAGACGCAGACAGAAAAGGATCCCCCAAAAGTTCACTCATGACGCCGCGGGCACGCCGTCAACATCCGCCCTCCGAGCACCCTTCGCTCCTCTTATCGACACAGACAGAGAGGCCCAACCAATCGGCAACACTCATGGCACAAAGCTTCTCGTAAGAAGCCCTTCTCCATCGACAGACTCGGCGGACGCCCCAGGTGCGTTGTTCTTCGGCGAATCCAACTTGCTCACCCTAGTTCCGGCAAGACGCCAAACAGGGGCAGAGTCCGATAGCCGGGACGATGATTCCGGCACAAGAAAGGAAAGTGCTAGAATGCTGTTTTGCGTTACCAACACACCACAATCGTTATCTGAATATACATCGCCAGTCAGTACAGGGATGTGTCGATATCTCTGCGATGAAGGGGCACTGACTATACCCAACTTGACCGACTGCATCCCAGCGCTTCAAGCATATTTCACCTGGTTTCACCCGAGTTTTCCAGTGGTAGACAGAGCAGACTTCGCAAAGAAGCTGGCCGCCTCGAATTTATCCTATCTTCTGCTACAATCGATGCTTTTTATCGCCGCCACATACTGCGACAACAGCGTAATTACTTCAATGGGCTTTAGTAACCGGATAGAGGCAAAGTCCCTCTTTTATACCCGGGCGAGGCTTCTGTTTCATGCCGATTGGGAAACAGATAAAATCACCCTCATACAGTCGCTTTTCCTCCTGAGCTTTTGGAGAGGTGGGCTGTCTGATGTGAGGGATGTGAGGTATTGGCTAGGTGTGGTTATTGGTATTGCGGAGTCTCATGGTCTTCATAGATCGTGAGTCAAGCCTACAAATATGAGTGTCTTCATCGACTGAAATTTATTCTACAGAGCAAGGCTTACTACGAGAGACCCCAGGACGGCACGCTTAAGGAGGCGGATATGGTGGTCTATATACGTGAGTAACGTTAATCAGTGTGCAACCCTTTTGCTAAGTCGAGCAGGTCCGTGAACGACAAGCAGCGGCATCTTTAGGTCTGCCTAGCCGAATAAGAGACGACGACTGTGATGTCGAGCAGCTCAGCCCATCAGACCTGGCATCCAGCGTTGATAATACTCAGCTTGATTCGATATTCGGCTCCTGCACTTCTGAGCATATCACGTATGCCATCAAGATGGTTGAGATAGCAAAGATACGTGAGCAGGTCGGACTGGCGCATTGGATTATAGCTGATCCCATACTATAGTCGGTCAAGTAGTAGACATTCACTTCGCACCCGGAAGACAACCCTCAACACCAAAACAGGTTCAAGATATTGATGATGCTCTGGAGACCTGGAAATTAAGTCTCCCCAAGGAAATCAACAGCCATACACAAAACAGAAGCGTCTCAGTTTGGGAGTATTTAATGCTTCTCGCCTACAAGTGAGCGTTCTGTTTTTACGAGCGAGAAGCTCATCTAACAGAGATTAGCCACATCAAAATCCTCATTCACCGGCATAACTTTCTAAAATCGGGTCCCAACAGCAGCGGGCTAATTGCGGTAACTGCTGCCTCAAGTATCAGCAGAATAGCGGAAGACATGCTAGAACAGGGTGTCCTACGTTATGGGCAGATGCACTTGTTTGTGGCCCTAATATCTAAACAATCTTAGGTATTTACAAATTATAGGATCACGAGCCTTTTTGCCGCACTCTGCATGCATACCATGAACATTAAAAAAGGCATTGGTTTGCCGCGACGTATCGCAGAACACCGCGCCCAGATGTGTCTCCTGGGCCTCCAAGAAATCCAGAAATACTGGCGAATTAACAATAACATTCTTGATCTTTTTCTACAATACCTCGATGTATCAGTTGCTCAGAGGCTCCACAGAGCAGCGAGTCATCCAGTTTCACATCACATGAACGGAGTGACACAACCCTCGACTTTCGGAAGCTCACAAAAAGATACCAGCGTCCCCTCCTTGCAAGAAAGCGGGTGCACTGGTGAGTTTCCGACATCGCTGACGGAGACTCAATTGGCTGCTTTTGAAGACGATGATTATTTCAGCCTAGTGTTTGGGCCTTGGGAAGGAGGCGATATATTGCACAACTTGGACCTTACGCTACAAGTAACCGATCTGGCTCAAATGGAGGGCCTTGACTTTCTCGGTCGATCACTGTAACAGAGAACCGGACGAAGTTGTGGTGATCCGGACACTCACCATTGTAAAGCAAGATTAAGTGCCTCAGATCGATTAAGCTCTTCGTATTATTTCAATCTTCCTTGACTAAGATCCGGGCTAGCAAAGGCCCTGATAATCACTCCTAGGGTTTAATGTTCTATCTCAAGACGCTGTTGCTCCCTCCGTAAATACAGTCGTGAATATTATCAGGGCCCCGATCAAGGCAGCCTATGAACATCTCCCATTCAATATCAGGCATACGTTCCGGCTCTGGTGAACTTCTGGGGCAAAGGCCAATAGCAGGAAATGAATGAGGCACATGCTCGGTAGGGAGATGAGTACATTGCTCCTCGGCTTGCGGTGTTTGGGGTTGGACAAGGTTGTCGAAAGACTTGCGATTAGTAGTGGCGCAAGATGTTTTGAGGGGAGGCTTCTGATGATTGTGAGGCGAGGACACTGAGTGGCATGGATAGCCTACTATTGACTGAAATTGAACATCATCAGATCGAGGCAATACTTTGCGGTGATGGCCGAGGGATTGGCCGTAAGTCTTAGAGAAGGGCTTTGTTTCCGAGCTCAGCCATCGCTGGGCATCGTGTGCTGTAGCATCCATAGTATGTTGGAATAATTGGGAGCTTCCCCTCACTTCAGGGTCACATTACAAAGTCCTAGATTGAAAGTTGAAAGTCCTAGATGGAATCGCATGGGATATAAACCCCTAGGGAGCTCTCACCAGACAATAACAATAATAACCTTGATTTTATCAAGCACACTCAGCATCACTGCGCAATTCAACAACATAGTATGGCTGGTGGAGGCAACTGTTAACATATCATCTGAAGCGAGAGATTCTAGCGAAATCACATACTCATAAGCCTTGACAGACATATCAATACATGAGTTGAAACCAGATGCGGAATACTGCTTAGACCTGTCCACCATGTCGATGGCCGCTTTTAAGAGCTGCTTGGATGATGCTTTCCAGCTGCCCGCCAAATTGACCTGGTTATTTACCTGGATCAAAGCACAGACCACTAACAGGTGATGCCGGTTGAGGCAGAGCGAGAACGCCATCTCTCGCTCTTCTAGAAGCTGCATAATCTGGATAAGATGTTTGCTCGACCTTTGGATGGGAACCAGAGCCAAAGCGACTTCAGAGCCCAGATTGGGATCAAAAGCGGGGAGATAGATGAGAATACGAATATAATGATAAACAACTTCCTAGATATTCTTTAGCAGAGCTACGTGGATGTGTTTCAAAGCAGGTCGTCACATACCAGAACGATGTGTAAGTTACTAGCGGCTTCTGAGCGAGACTCATCCCGAGAGGAGACGGAGCGAAGCTGACATAGCATCTGATCGCGCCAATCATTGAGATCAGTCTCCAGTTGGCCCATCTCCTGCAGTGATGGCTTATCCCTTAATGCTTCTGAATAAAGCACCTTGAGCACTTTGGCGAGTATTTTGCTTGCATGAAAAAGGGCCCGAGCATGTGGCGTCTGACCACAGTCGCTTGAATAGGCTGACTGCAGAACGCTGCTCCCAAGGCACTCGCGATCGGAACGATCAGGGCATTCCATGATGTTATCGTTCAGCAGCTTAGGAAGGCCAGCCATAACTGCAGAGAAACAATTCAAAGTATAAAAGGTCCAGAACGCCTGTTGCCGTGCCTCGGGGGAAGAGCTGGAAGTAAGAGGTACTTTGGCTGTGGTGTAAACCTAAGCGATAAAACAGGCCTACGGCAATGCCTTTGTAGTATTGACATTGTTCTTCGTCGGCACTCGCTATAGAGTAGAGCAGAGCTAGATTGTGGCACCGCAAAATTTCCGTAGCGGTATCTATGATGGCGTCGAGAGCTTCCTGCCATTGCCGCTCACAGAAGGAAAGCTGAAGAGTGTTGCGGCCAACCGAGTTTAGGGTGACGATGCTGAGGATGAGGTATAGCTGAGCACGGTCGTGATGTCTGTGGATCTTTCCGCAATCGACTATTATCTCATTGTAATTGTGAAGAAATGCCGGCTTATGAACAATTGGAAACAGAGGATGCCATTCTTGGAACCAAACGCTTACGCAGTGATCGTAAAAAGCACGAGAAAGCGAAGGTTCTCGGATTTCAGAACTCGCAGCTTCGCGAGAACTAGAGCTTTGGAAATCCATAACTTGCTCAGACTCGAGGAAAATTACTGGCTGGGCAACCTCTGAGATTCGATGTTTTAAAGTCTCTGTTATGAAGTTTTAGTGCCATGATAAATCGATAAAGGGTCAAAAAGGGGGTAAAAAGATAAACTATCGACCTCACCGATCAACATGCGGTTGCTAGAAGCGCCCGCCAGGCATACTTTGAAGTCCTCTGTCTTGGGAACTGGAAGCCCTCTTTGCGATTGCGATGTGTGGTCTTTTGCATCAGAATCATTTGTTTGTGCCTCCACGGACAAAGGGTCAGCAGGAACAGCAGCGGTGGTACTCTGATTCCTCTTCGGTCCAGAAAGTGTCTCGACTATCTCGGCATTCCGATTAATCCGGTCCTCAAGCCCACGAGTTTCCGCGTCAAGTTGTTGTACTCGGCCTTCCAAAGAGTCGGTATAGAAAAGAAAAAAAATCGTACGGTGCTTGATCTTATCGCCTGTTCGACAATGCACGCCGGCTTTCACACAACGGCTGCATCAGAGTGCGTAATCAACCAACTACTTCCAATCGTTGGATCCGTTGGATCCTCCAACTGTGGGTCCAACTCAACTGAAGATCTTGCTCCCCGTGCTTAGCAACCAGCCAATTCAGAGGTCCAGTTGATTGGGTTTGGATCCAACCGGATCCAACTCGTTCCATTCAGTATAAGACCCCGGCGCCATAACTTTAACTCCACATTCACCTTCCCAGTTAGGCCCGCTAGCCAATAATCGGCCGCTAAGGGGCATCATCCCAAGCCGAACCCGACGAACCTTCTCTCCACATTAGGATAATAGTTTCGGTTGCAAGATATATCCGGTACTATAGATTATATAGTGCCGTGGCTATACCTGCTAACACGCCTCTGACCATATAAGAGCTTCGCGATTTGCATACGATACGTTAGATCGCGTGGCGGTTTCTCAGGGCGTCAATTGTCCCTATAGATAGCCTAGAAAGGCTGCGCTATTGTGTCCGATAAAATGGAGGCGAAGGACGTTAGCCTTTGGGCGTCAAATGTTGCAGTATGTCTCCGCTAAAGGGATCCATAGTACTCCTTCGCTAAAAGACTCTAGGAGTCTAGCTTCCTAGCCGCCAGCACCACGGACGTCGATTCCCAGGATTTTCTTGGGCTAAGTAGGCTCTAAAACGTCATTGACCCTATATTTGACTCCCTGCCTATCGAGGCTCTCTACTTAATCCTCATTCTTATTAGGCTTAACGCTGTAGACCCCGCTAAGGAAGATACTTAACCTAGATGAGAATCCTATGCCTGGCGAGATAGCTATATTCCCGTTCGAGATCTTTAATAACGAGCTTTAGGCGGGCATGCCTCTAAGGACTAATAGCGTAAAAGTTACCTAGTGGTGGGTAAAAGAGTTCTATATGAGGCTTAAGAGTAATAATAAGAAGCTTTAGTGGGTATGCCGTCTATGCGTGAGGAAGAAGTGCCGGACGGTCTCGCACTTCTCGTATAAATCTAATAGTAGTGCTAATATTATTAAGCACCTACGAGATATCTATGGGGTTAAGGTAAGTAATAAGCCGCTCCTTATTATTTTACTCCGACTTAATTTTATAGGACCTAGTAAGAAAAGACGTGACGCCGCCTAGCCGCACTAAGACTCTAATAGAACACTTTAGAGTGACTGTAGCCCTAGCTGACCAGCGTATCTTTTCTACTATTCTTGGGAGGCTTAAACTCGGCGCATTTGAAGAGCTACTCGTTAACTAGATAATATACGATAATCTCCCTTTCTAATTAATCGAGAGTGAGCGTCTTCGCCGCCTTATTAAGTTTGTTATCCTGATGTATAAAGATAAGATACTATCTTCCGCGGTCCTTCGATCTTAACTGCGATCGATCTATAATAGGGCGAAAGGAGCTATAACGGAATATCTAAAAACTACTCGTCGTAAGATTCACATTATATTTAATAGCTAGATGTCTCGCAATTAGCTCTTATTGCTTAGAGTTAATTACTTCTTCGTTAACTAATAATGGCGGCACCGGAAACTGCTTCTCGCCCTTTAAGCTATATCCAGACGCCATACTAGCGATAACTTAGCTAATAAAGTGGCTGACGTCTTAGTAGAGTGGGATCGTGGAAGCGACCGGCTCGGGTATATGGTCCTTGATAATGCTAGCAATAACGACACGGCAATAGTGGCTTTTAGTAACAAATTTAAGTTTAATCTAGATAAACGCCGTCTCCGCTATTAAGGCTACGTCATTAACCTCGCTATTAAGTAGCTAATATTCAGCAAGGCGGCAGACGTAATAAAGCATATAGGCAATAGCGCACTAGACTCTAAATATAATTTCGACCCCCTACCGGCAGATAGGCTTAAGCAATAGCGGAGGAGGGGCCTAGTTAGTCGACTTTATAATCTTAACGCCGCTATCTTAAACTCGCTATAATACTTAGAGTGCCTCTTGAAGTAGTAAGAAGAAGACCTTAAAAGCGGTATCCTTAAACCCATCGATCTAGAGACTAGGAAGAAGCGAGTGCCGCTTAGACCTATCTATCACGGCCTGACATACGCGTCGCACGTGCCTCGCCCCGCTTAGAATTGTGACGGCACGGTCACAGCTGCGGGCACCTTAGCCGCTGCGCCACGGGGCAAAAGATTGGGCCATAATCGCTATTGCAGCAATTACAGAAGGTGCATTCACTGCCTATAGGGCTTACAGCGCCGTTACGGGGGACCAAGCCGTAACAAGAATCTCCTCACTAATTATATTAGGACTACTACCCGGTAGGATCGCTATAATCCTAAATTACTATAATCCTAAATTACTATAATCCTAAATTATTGCGATCCTAGATTACCGCGATCTAGCGAGACTATAATCTCTCTATAAGAGAACTTAATATATAGTATATACTTATTAATACTTTCTTATATATTAGCGACCTTAGCTATTAATATAATTTAATTATACTTAATACCCTTAAGTATATTATTAAATATAATAACCCCCTTATTATTTAAACTATATAATTATCCCTATTATTAAAATAAACCTAATATATTTAGTTTATCCCTTAGACCTAACTATATTATTATATATTAAGAGCTTTTATTTAATAGATTACTTATATTACCTTAAATAATATTAAATATAATAGCTACCTCTATTACTTCTATAAATAATTAATAATAATAAGGTATATTTATATCTATTATACTTACTTTAGTTAATTTAATTAATATAGAGATAAAAGATATTTCTAGCTTTAATAATAATAAAGAAGATAAATAGCTTCAGGCCTAAATTATAGCTATAAATATTAAAATAAATAACCTCTATATAACTATAGAATAAATAGCTAATTCTTAAGAGATTTAAAATAAATAATATCTAAATAATATTTAACTAATTAATAATCTTATAGTTATTATTATAAAAGGTAGAGATATAAGAGAAATCCTTAAGTTAAACTTATTTAAACCCTTTAATAAAATAATATATAAGCTATCTTTATTTTTTATTAATTAAGGGCTTTTATAATATATTACTTAATATAATTTACCTTAATATTTAATAAAGTATAATATACTATAAGGTAATTAATTAAATATATTATAATATATTTAAGCTTATTATAAAGGAGTATTTTATTATACCCTTTATTAACCTTTTACTTTAGATTATTAATATTTATTTAAATTATAATACTTTTAAGGCTATAATATATATAATAAGCGAGTGAGATAGATAAATAAGTAGGATAGAAATCCCTTAACCTATATCCTCTCTATTTAATTAATTAATTCTTAACCACCTAATATATTATAGTCTAATAATAAGGCTAAAATCCTTCTTACCCTTTAGGCCCTTTAAAATAACCTAAAACTAAATATCTAATATACTATAGTAATATATAAAGTCACTTATATAAAGCTCTAGCGCCGATAGTAAGGTATTTAATCTCGACGTAATACTATCCTATAGTTATATTAGCTCTCTAATCTAGAGGAATAGATCCTTATTTACTTTATTTTCGACCTAGATTTATAAGGATTTCCCCTCTAGCTTTATAATATTTAAGAAATAGCTAATTAATTACTTATTAACTATAATATATTACCTATTAATATATATTAAGCTTATAACTTTATTAAGTAATACCTAGAGCTTAAGATATATTTTTTTCGGAAATATAATTATTAGAGAGCTAAATATAAAGATCTAATTATTATCTATAATTAATTTTTACTTATAGTAAATATAATTATAAAGTATAATATCTAATTAAATAATATCTATAACTTTAATAAGATTAGCTTTATAATAGATATAATTTAAAATAGAATAATTATTATAGATATAAATAGGGATAAAAAGCTAAAATTAATATAGCCTAAAAACTAAGAATAGATTATAATAATTTAAGTAATTAATATAGAAGGTTAATCCTATTATTTATTATTAATATAGGCTAATATTATCTTATTAATTAATATTAAGAAAATAACCTTTTAGGTAATTAAGCTATTATAATAACCTAAAATAGCTAGATTAATAATAAAATAAATCTTAAGTAGCTTAAATACTTTAATTAATATATAATTAATTAATTAATTAATACCTATTATCTCTTAATCTT
The DNA here is from genome assembly GCA_020883615.1 of Fusarium virguliforme. NCBI lineage: Eukaryota > Fungi > Ascomycota > Sordariomycetes > Hypocreales > Nectriaceae > Fusarium > Fusarium virguliforme. The sequence goes on from JAJHJD010000017.1 coordinate 57,851, forward strand.
TAATAGCTATAAAAATTATTACTTTATTAAATTTAAGAGATATTATAATAATAATAAGATTATTTAGCTTTATATATTACCTTATTTATTTTATTTATTTTAACCCCTTAATATTATATACTTTAATATTCTTAAGAGGGCTTATAGCGAAGAAATAAAGTATATAATTAAAAGCTTTATAAGATATATTTTAAAGATTAAATTCTTTTTAGCTTTTTATATTATATTTTAAGTTATTATAATAAAAAAGAATATTAAGGTATTATTTAAAGGGGCTAGGCTTATCCCTCTTAATTTAAAAAGTATAGTCTTGAAGCTTAATATATAGCTATAGATATTAATATTAATTAAGGAGGTATTTAATTAATTAACCTCTTAGGCTTTAAGGACCCTAAGGATTATACTTAAGGTATAATCTTAATTTAAATACCTTAAGAGATAAATTAAAAGGTATTAAAATAGCTCCTTAGAGTTAATTCTTAAAGCCCTAAGGTCTCTTAAGAAAGGGATAAAGGTAATTATATATTAAATTACCTTATTAGTTATTAAAAATAAAGACCTTTAGGAGGTAAATAATATATTTAGCTAACACTAGAGGGTAAAAAGGACTTTATTATAGAAAAGAAGGGTTATAATAATAAAGAAAGGAAGGGAAATAATTAATTAAATAAATATTAATATATAGATAATAGCTAAATTATTATAGAATAATAATTAAAGGAGGTTAATATAATTAGGTATTTAACGTTATAATATTTATTAATAGCTTAGCTATAATATAAAGATTTATTAAGTAATAATTAAGATATTTAGGGAAGAATATAATAAGTAATTTTAATTAATTAAATAATTTATAGTATTTTTATTATAATTTCTAGAAAAGAGGTTAGAATTTCTATCTTACTTATTTATCTATCCCACTCGCTTATTATATATATTACTTTAATAAGCTTTTAAGATAATTAAGAAAAGAAAATAAGCTAAAAGGGAAATTAAGACGCTTAAATAAATTTAATATATATCTAAATAAAAAATAAAATACCTTTAATTTACTTTAATATTTTTATAGGATTAAAAGCCCTTAATATTATTTTTCTTTAATAGACTTAAAAAAGAGATATAAGCTAAATTATATCAAGAGGATTAATTAAATAACCTTATTAATTATATTAATAAGGTAATTAAAATTAATAATTAATAATTCTTATAAAAGAAGCTATAAAACCTAAGATTTAATAATACTTAATTTAATACCCCTTACTTTAATATAAATTAAAATAAAAAGAGGTATTATAATACCTTATATAATATTAAAGCTAGACTTATAATATTAAGAGCTATATAATATATCTAGAGATTAATTAAGTATTTCTATTACTATAAGCTTAATTATAAAGTAGATATATACCGAAAAAGGGTATGAGATATTATTAAAAGAAGGTATTAATTAAAAAAAGGATAGAAATAAAAATAAATAAACTTTATATAATATATATAATAAATATATAAGATAGATAAATATATTAGATAAAAATCTTAACCTTCTTAATTAAAATTACTATAAAAATACTATAAATTATTTAATTAATGAAAATTATTTATTATATTTTTCTCTAGATATCTTAATTACTACTTAATATATTTTTATATTATAATTAAGCTTATTATATATACTATAATATTAAACCTTTAATTATATTAACCTTCCTTAATTATTACTCCTTAATAATTTAGCTATTATCTATATATTAATATCTATTTAATTAATTATTTACCTTCCTTTTTTTATTATTATTACCTCTCTTTTCTATAATTAAGTCTTTTTTACCCTTTAATATTAATTTAATATCTTATTTATTTATTAAAGGTCTTAATTCTTAAATCTTAATAATATATTCTTATATATTATTACCTTTTAATTTATCTCTTAAGGTATTTAGATTAAGATCTAGCCTTAAGTATAGTCTTTAGGGTCTTTAAGACTTAAGAGGTTAAAGGTTTAGCTACCTCCTTAAGAGGTATTAGAGTTTATAGTTATATATTAAGCTTTAAGATTATACTTTCTAGGTTAAGAGAAATAAGCCTAGCTCCTCTAAAGGCTATCTTAATATTCTTTTCTATTATAATAGCTTAAAATATAATATAAAAGGCTAAGAAGAATTTAATCTTTAAAATATAGATTATAAAGTATTTAATTAAATATTTTATTTCTTAATTATAAATATTCTTAAGTATATTAAAGTATTTAATATTAAGGGGCTAAAATATATAAAAAGAATAAAGTAATATATAAAGCCTAATAATCTTATTTTCTTTATAATATCTTTTAAATTTAATTAAATAATAACTTTTATATTTATTAAAGATTAAAAGATAATAATAATTATTTAATTATTTAGCTATATATTAATTAAAGTATTTAAGCTACTTAAGATTAATTTTATTATTAATTTAGCTATTTTAAGTTATTATAATAATTTAATCGCTTAAGAGGTTATTTTCTTAATATTAATTAATAAAGTAATATTAGCCTATATTAATAATAAATAATAAGATTATTTAATTATCTATATTAATTACCTAAATAATTATAATCTATTTTTAGTTTTTAGGCTATATTAATTTTAGCTTTCTATATCTATCTATATCTATAATAATTATTTCGCTTTAAATTATATCTATTATAAAGTTAGTCTTATTAATATTATAGATATTATTTAATTAAATATTATACTTTATAATTATATTTACTATAAATATAAATTAATTATAAATAATAATTAGATCTTTATATTTAGCTCTTTAGTAATTATATTTCTAAAAGAAATATATCTTAAGCTCTAAATATTACTTAATAAAGTTTAAAGCCTAATATATATTAATTAATAATATATCGCAATTAATAAGTAATTAATTAGCTATATCTTTTATACTATATAGTTAGAGGGGAAATCCTTATAAATCTAGGTTAAGAATAAACTAAATAATAATTTATTCCTCTAGATTAAATAATTAGCGTAATTTAGGGATCTAATTATAGTATATAGTAATACTATTATCTTAATTAAAGAGAGTATTATAATAGACTTAATAAAGCTCTATAGCCTATTAGAGATTTAATTTTAGGTTATTTTAATAGGCTTAAAGTATAAAAAGGATTTTAGCCTTATTATTTACCTATAATATATTAAGTGGTTTAGAATTAATTAATTAAATAGAGAGGATATAGGTTAAGGGATTTTTATTTAGTATATTTATCTATCTAGTATACTTATTATATATATTATTTATAAAATAACCCTTAAATAATAATATAAATATTAAAGATTATTATTATAATATAAAATAACTAATATATTTAATAAATAAGCTAATTAAATAAATAAGCTAATTAAAAATCCTAACCTTAAAGCTTAAGATCATAATAAAAATACTATAAATTATTTAATTAATTAAAATTACCTACTATACTCTTCCCTAGATATCTTAATTATTACTTAATAGATCTTTATATTATAATTAAGCTTATTATAAGTACTATAATATTAAATACTTAATTATATTAATCTTCCTTAATTATTACTCTTTAATAATTTAATTATTACTTATATATTAATATCTATTTAATTAATTACTTACCTTCCTTCCTCTATTATTATAACTCCTTTTTTTTATAATTAGGTCCTTTTTACCTTTTAATATTAGCTTAATATCTTCTTTATTTCTTAAAGGATTTTAACTTTAGCTCTTAATAATATATTCTTATATATTATTATTATTATACCTTTTATAAGAGACTTTAGAGCTCTAAGAATTAACTCTAGAGAGCTATTATAGTACCTTTTAATTTATCTCTTAAGGTATTTTAATTAAGATCTAGCCTTAAGTATAGTCTTTAGAGTCTTTAAAACCTAAGGGGTTAAGGGCTAAACTTCCTCTTTAGTGGGTATTAAAGTCTATAGCTATATATTAAGCTTTAAGACTATATTTTCTAGATTAAGAGGAATAAACCTAGCCCCTTTAAATAATACTTTAATATTCTTTTTTATTATAATAGCTTTATATATTATATAGAAGGCTAGAAAGAATTAAGTCTTTAAAATATAAATTATAGAATACTTAATTAGATATTTTATTTATAATTATAAGCTTATTTTAATATATTAAAATACCTAATATTAAAGGGCTAAAATAAATAAAATAAATAAGGTAATATATAAAGCTAAATAATCTTATTATTATTATAATATCTCTTAAATTTAATAAAATAATAACTTTTAAAGCTATTAAAGATTAAGAGATAATAATAATTATTTAATTATTTAATTATATATTAATTAAAGTACTTTAGCTATTTAAAATTAATTTTATTATTACTTTAATTATTTTAAGTTATTATAATAGCTTAATTACCTAAGAGATTACTTTTTTAATATTAATTAATAAGGTAATATTAACCTATATTAATAATAAATAACAGGATTAATTAATTATCTATATTAATTATTTAGATTATTATAATTTATTTTTAGTTTTAAGGTTATATTACTTTTAACTTTAAATACCTTTTTAAGCTTCTAATAATTATTTTATTTATAATTATATCTATAAAGAAGTTAGTTTTATTAAAGTTATAGATATTATTTAGTTAAAGATTATATTTCGCGATTATATTTATTATAAGCTAAAGTTAATTATAGATAATAATTAAATTTTTATATTTACCTCTTTAATAATTATATCTCTAAAAAAAATATATCTTAAGCTCTAAATATTACCTAATAAGGTTATAAGCCTAATATATATTAATAGGTAATATATCTTAATCGATAAGTAATTAATTAGCTATTTCTTTTATATTATAAAGCTAGAGGGGAAATCCTTATAAATTTAAATTAAGAATAAAATAAATAAAGATCTTTTCCTCTAGATTAAATAGCTTATATAATTTAGGGATAATATCGGCTTAAGCTTAAATACCAATATAGTAGTTATAGAGTATACTATAGTGAATTTAATAGATCTTTATTGCGCGTTAAAGGCTAAGTTTTAGCTAATTTTAATTAGCTTAAAGGGCTAGAAGGATTCTAGCCTTATTATTTAATTAAGGTATCTTAGGTAGTTAAGAATTAATTAATTCAATAGTGATATTATAGGTTAAGGGATTTTTAACTAGCTTACTTATCTAACTGGCTCGCTTATTAAGTATATTATAATAAATTAAGAATATATAAAGGAGAAATTAATATATTTAATTAATATATATACTTAGGGAAAGAGGAAATAAAATATAATATTACTAATAGATAATATTATATTATATAAATTTATATTCTATAGTAATTATTAAAAAGGTCTTTAATTAATATTATTATTAATAATACGAATTTATAAAATAGTATTAATTTATCTTAAGTATTATTATTAAAACCTAGAAATAAAGGAATAATTAATAAGAATAGCAATAAAAAGATAATCCTTGAAGCTATTTAATAATAAATAATTAGCTTATAAGGCTAAGATCTTAAAATGATTATATTATTATAAATAATTAATATTAATATTCTTAACTTCATTATAGCCCATAAAGGCAATTAAAGGTACCTAATATTCATCAATAATTAAAACAATAAAGGCCTATACCTAGACTAGGGATCTTAATATACTATATTAATAAGGGTTATTACTATATTATATATGGCTATAATAACGCTATAATCCATTAAGTTAAGCTATTTATAATAAATAATAATTTAATAATAAGGCTTCCTACCTTAATATATTCTCTAAAAAGAAAAGCTAAAGATACTAGCTATTAGCCTTAATAAACTCTCTAAGAAAAAGAGCTAAAGATATTAATAGCCTTATTTAACTAACTTTATTTTAAATAAATAAGCTATCTCTTAATTAAATAAAGAATATAAGAACCCTAAAGGGAGCTATAATTCTTTTAGTCTAATATTTTAATTATTAACCCTTAATAATTAATAAAATTAGCTCACTAAAGTATTAATTCTAATAAAATAACTATTAATATAATAATAATAAGAGCTCTATAATTAGACCTTTAACTAAATAATATAGGTAATATAGCTAGGTCCTATAAGACCTTACCTCTATATAGCGATAAAGAGCTTAATAATATATTATTAAATATATCTATTAATATATAATAAAGACTTAAAGAAAGAGTCAATAATAGATTCCTTAAGTATATCTAATATAAGACCTTATACTTTAGGGATAAATACTATATTAACCTTATAATCTTTAGGGTCGAGATTATTATTATACTTTAATTTCTATTAATATTTTATTACCTTACTTTATATAGGTAGGTTAATAGAGAGCTAGATTTATTATATCGCCTTATAGAGAAGCTAGAGTAAGGCTAGAAGCCTAATAACTAAAAAATAAGGTTCCTCTAGAATCTTAATATTAATACCTATACTATATAGTATATAATATTAGCTATCTATCTTAATATAGTGCGGAATACCTAAGTATCTATATAATAATATATTAAGCTCTATAGTTAATTTAAAGATAATAAGGAGGAGATCTAAAGGGGTTAGTTTTTAGGGGATTAAGATAGAGTTAGAGTTTTAATAATTTAGAAGGATAATTATATAGAGGTAGAGGCCTTAGTAGATAGAAGAGATCTATTTAATTGAAATATTATCGGCTGAATTTATAATTAAGATATATAATATATATAGTTCATAAAAAAATATAATATAAGGTTAAAGATAATATATTTAATTAGAGCCGGGGCTTAATAAGAGCCTTAAAATACTCCTTATATAAGTACCCGTTATATAGGCCTATAGGTCACGTGACCCTCGAGCCCATAAGTTAGTCCCCTCGCTCTACGCTAATAATAAAGTATTATATAGAGATATAGAAAGTAACGGTCAGTAAGGTAAATAATAATATAAACCGGGGATAAATAATTAATATAATAAATATAATAGAAGCTTAAAGAGATATAATAAAGTATTAAATAATATTAATAAATATAGAATAAAGACTATAATCTTTAAATTAATAAATAAAGAATATATTATTAAAATAATAATATTAATATTTATATCTAATTAATTTAGGAATAATAAAAAATAAAAGATATAGAAGATATCTAACGTATATAATAAGCTTGCGATATATGCAAGTATGTGACGCACTTTTCCCTCCTATATTAACCTCCTTATTTAATTAATTAATTCTTAATAATTTAAGATATTAACTATAATTATTAAAGCTAGAACCCTTCTTACCCTTTAGGGCCTTTAAAATAACCTAAAGCTAAATATCTAACGCACTATAAAGCTTTATATAGTCTCTAAGCCTAGGCTATATCGCTATAGGTAAGGCATTTAATCTCGATCTAATTAAATCCCTTAATCGCGCCGACTATTTAATCTAGAGGAATAGATCCTTATTTAATTTATTCTCGACCTAGATTTATAAGGATTTCCCCCCTAGCTTTATAGTATTAAAGAAATAGCTAATTAATTACTTATTAATTGCAATATACTACCTATCGGTATATATTAGGCTTTAAACTTTATTAAGTAATACCTAGACCTTAAGATATATTCTTTTTAGAAATATAATTACTATAGAGCTAAATATAAAGATCTAATTATTATCTATAATTAGTTTTAACTTATAGTAAATATAATCGCAAAATATAATATCTAATTAAATAATATCTATAACTTTAATAAAATTAATTTCCTTATAGATATAATTATAAATAAAATAATTATTATAGAATTAAAAAGGTATTTAAAGTTAAAATTAATATAGCCTAAAGATTAAGAATAAATTAAAATAATTTAAATAATTAATATAAAAGGTTAATCTATCTTATTATTTATTATTAATATAGGCTAATATTACCTTATTAATTAATACTAAGAAAATAACCTCTTAGGTAATTAAGCTATTATAAGAACCTAAAATAGCTAAATTAATAATAAAATTAATCTTAAATAGCTTAAGTACTTTAATTAATATATAATTAATTAATTAATTAATTTTTATTATCTCTTAATCTTTAATAGCTATAAAAGTTATTATTCTATTAAATTTAAGAGATATTATAATAATTATAAGATTATCTAGCTTTATATATTACCTTATTTATTTTATTTACTTTAGCCCCTTAATATTATATACTTTAGCGTACTTAAGAAGGCCTATAGGAAAGAAAGGAAGTAATTAATTAAATAGATATTAATATATAGGTAGTAGCTAAATTATTAAGGAGTAGTAATTAAGGGAGGTTAGCGCGATTAGGCGTTTAGCGCTATAGTATCTATAGTAAGTCTAGCTATAATATAAGGACCTCTTAAGTAGTAATTAAGATATCTAGGGAAGAGTATAGTAAGTAGTTTTAATTAATTAAATAATTTATAGTATTTTTATAGTAGTTTTAATCTCTAAGGTTAATAAAAAGTGCGTTATATACTTATATGCGTCGTAAGCTTATTATATACGTTATATTTAAGCTTATTATAAAGAAATAGCGCTAAACCCCTATTAATTAAAACCTTAATATAATCTATATAATAATAATAGGATATTATTAAGATATCTATTATACTATAAGATTATATAGGTCCCTTATAGAGATTACTACTATAAGATATATCTATAGAATAAGAGGGAGTAAGATTATTTTTTTTTTACCTTTTATAATTAAATATATAACCTTATTTTTTATATAAAATAAAAGATTATTATATTAAATAATAATATAAGGGAATTAAAATAATATAACTTTAATTTTATTTATTATAATAATAATTATATCTCTAAATTAATTTATAAATACTTTTATTTAAATAAAAGAAGTAAAGCTAGAAATAAAATAAAATAATAAAGAAAAAGGAACTACTTTAGATAAGATTATTAAAATAATAAAAGAAGGGTTTTATACCCCTATATAAATAAAAGGTATAATAAAGGATTAAAAATAATATCTCTAATAATAATAATATATTAAAACCTTATTAATATAAAAAGAAATCGCGTTATAAAAGTATATAAAATACCTTATTAAATTAAAGATATTTTAAATAAATCTAGGCGCTAAGAAAGAATAATAATATTAAGAATTACTTTATAATTAAGATAATAAATATAACTATAAGGCCTATAATAATAATAATATAATAAAAAATATAAAAAGGATATTATTAAAAACTAAGATATTTATTTATTATAGAGCTATAGGTATAAGAAAAAAGGAAATAATTCCTATAAAAAGCTCTATATATAACTATAAATAATTAATAATTAAAATACTTTAAACTATAAATATAAATTAAGGGAGAATAAATAAATACTTTAATAAATAATAAAGCTAAATAAAATTACTTTAATTTAATAATATTAAATAAACTTAAGTTATTATAGAGATATAAAAAAGATCTTTATTTAGTATATAACTTAAAAAGGGAAAGGTTTAATTATAATGATAGGATTATTAAATATAAAATTAATTACCTTAAAGTCTTTATTAATAGAAAAAATTAAGGAATTTTATTTAATATTATATTTATATTAAGATATTATTTAATACTTAAGTACCTATAGTTATATAGATTTAATCTATATCTTCATTAATAAATTAATTAAATAATCTCCTTTGATAAAGAGATACCCCCCTAAAGAGATAATAATTTATTAAATATAAGATCTTAAATTTCTATTTAAGATAATAAAGAAAATAAAAAGAGATAAATATATAATATCTCTTTACTTGAAAAGATATAATATAAATAATATAAAAGATAAAAGCGAGAAGATTAATAAATAATTATAAGGATTATAAAATAATTCTATAAATTAAAAAGAACCTTAAATAAATTAAGAAGAAAATATAGAATAAATAGCTTAAGAATATCCGATTATAGTATTAGATTTATAAAAGGCTCTTTATAGAAGAACTTAAGATTAGCCTATTATTATATTTATAATATAATTTAGAAATTAAAGTTATTAATAAAAAATAACCTAATTTTAATAAACTTTATTTACTTAATATAATATAGGTATTAATATTAATGGAATATATTAAAGATATAATATAGAAAGGATATATTAAGGAAAGTAAATTATCTATTAAATACCTTATTATATCTATTTTAATGAAAAATAATAAATAATAATTTTATATAGACTTTAAGTTATTTAATATTATTATAATTAAAGATTATATATTATTACCTTTAATTAATAAATTAAAGGATTAATTATTTAATATAAAATACTTTATTATATTTAACCTTAAAGGAGCTTATAACTTTATTTAAATTAAAGAAAGATATAAATAAAAAACTACCTTTTATATTAAATATAGATTAATTAAATACTTTATTATAGCCTTTAGATTTATTAATATATCTATTATATTTTAATAAATAATTAATAATATACTATAAGAATAACGTACATAATAAGTAAGTGGGACAGTTATGCGAGCGGGATAGCAAATTATGCACCTAAAAATCATTAACCTTAAATTTCTAAAAACTACTATAAAATAGATATAAGTCTAAAACTAGTATTTTTATAAGTCTAACTAGAAAGGTTATATAGCTATGATTTTCTTATATTTTTAGAGAATTCCTTTAATTTTTAAAAAGTAAAAAACTATTAAAAAAGAGTGCGAATAAGACTTTTATAAATAACTTATTAAGGAATTTTTTAAAAAATCTAAATAAATTCCCTTTTATAAGAGTATTTTTGAATCTATATTAACTTAAAATAATAGCTATTTTAGACTTAGTTTAAATTTATAAGATTTTTTTAAAATATTTTTAAAATAAAGTATAATTACTAGGAAATGGAAAACTATCCCACTCACATAACTTCCCACTTGCTTATTATATACATTACCTCGATATATTTATTATATATTACTTAAATAATATCTTTCCCCGGTTTATATTACTATTTCCCTTATTAACTATTACTTATTGCGTCTCTATATAATACTTTATTATTAGCGTAAAGCGAGGGGATTAACTTATAGGCTTAAGGGTTATATAACCTATAGGCCTATATTATAGGTGCTTATATAAGGAGCATTTTAAGGCTCTTATTAAGCCCCAGCTTTAGTTAAATATATTATCTTTAACCTTATATTATATTTTTTTATAAACTATATATATTATATATCTTAACCGTAAATTTAGCTAATAATATTTTAATTAAATAGATCTTTTCTACTCTATTAAGGCCTCTACCTCTATATAATTATCCTTTTAAATTATTAAAACTTTAACCCTATCTCGATCCCCTAAATAAAATTAACCCCTCTAGACCTCCTCTTTATTATCTTTAAACTAGCTATAGAGCTTAATATATTATTATATAGATATTTAAGTATTTTATACTATATTAAGATAGATAGCTAGCGTTATATACTATATAGTATAGGTATTAATATTAAGATCCTAGAGGAACCTTATTTCCTAATTATTAGGCTCTTAGCCTTACTTTAGCTTCTCTATAAGGCGATATAATAGGTTTAGCTCTCTATTAACCTATCTATATAAGGTAGGGTAATAAAATACCGATAGAAATTAAAGTATAATAATAATCTCGACCCTAAAGATTATAAGGTTAATATATATTTATCCCTAAAATATAAGGTCTTATATTAGATATACTTAAGGAATCTATTATTAATTCTTTCTTTAAGTCTTATTATATATTAATAGGTATATTTAATAATATATTATTAAGCTTTTTATCGCTATATAGGGGTAGGGTCCTCTAGGACCTAGCTATATTGCCTATATTATTTAGTTAAAGGTCTAATTATAGCGCTCTTATTATTATTATATTAATAGTTATTTTATTAGAATTATTTAGCGAGCTGATTTTATTAGTCATTAAGGGTTAATAGTTAGAATATTAGACTAAAAGAACTATAGCTCCCTTTAGGGTTCTTATACTCTCTATTTAATTAAGAGATAGCCTATTTATTTAGAATAGAGTTAGTTAAGTAAGGCCGCTAGCGTCTCTAGCTCTTTTTCTTAGAGAGTTTATTAAGGCTAATAGCTAATATCTTTAGCTCTTCTTTTTAGAGAGTATATTAAGGTAGGAAGCTTTATTATTAAATTATTATTTATTATAAATAGCTTAATTTAATAGATTATAGCGTTATTATAGCTATATATAATATAGTAATAGCCCTTATTAATATAGTATATTAAGATCCCTAGTCTAGGTATAGGCCTTTATTATTTTAATTATTAATAAATATTAGGCACCTTTAATTGCCTTTATAGGCTATAATAAAATTAAGAATATTAATTAAATATATCCTTATTGTCTCTAAAATAGAAAAAGAATATATAGAATATATCTATAAGGTATTATAAATACTATAAGATATTAATTTATTAATAAAACCTAAGAAAAATAAGTTTTATACCTTAAAAATAGAATTTCTTAGATATATTATCTCTTATAATAAAATATATATAGACCTTAAGAAGGTTATAATAATTAAGGATTAAAAGGAATTAATAAATATTAAGAAAATATAAGCTTTCTTGAGCTTTATTAATTATTATTATAAATTCTTAAAAGGTTTAAAAAGATTATAATATTATTAATTAATTTAATAAAGAAAGATATATATTTATAAGAGGGAATAAAATATAAAAAGCCTTTAATAAGGTTAAGGAATTTATTTTAAGTAAATTAATCCTTAAGATATTGAGTCTATTAATTAATTAAGGTTAAAATAGATACCTTACATTTTATATAAAATACTTAAATTAAATAATAAAATAATAAAAGACTTCTATATTTAATTATATTTTATTTCTATAAATTATATAAAGTAGAATTTAATTACCTTATTTATAATAAGGAATTCCTTATTATTATTAATACTTTTAAGCAATTTTAATATTACTTTATTAAGAGCCTCTATTAAATTAAGGTCTATATAGACTATAAGAATATTTTATATATATTACTATTAAAGAATTAAATAGTAAGTAATTATATTATATTAAATATCTCTTAAAGTTTAATTATATGACAATCTATATAAAGAGAAAGTAAGATAAAAGAGCTAATATTATTAATAAATAATTAGACCTTAATATAGGGAAGATTAAAGTAAATAAATAATTATTATAATATATCTTAAAAGGATACCTTAAGTAAGGGCTTATTATATAAATTATAAAAATATTTTTTTAGATTAAGAAAGTAATTTATATAATAAAATAAAGTAATTTAGTATTAAAATAAATCTTAGAATATAATAAATAACTCTTAAATAATAAGAAAATAAATAAATAATAAATCCTAAATAAACTATAATATGACCTTATATATAAAATATATAAGTATTAACTTTATCGATATTAGGGAATTAATAAAGCCTTAAAATAAATTAAGATAATATATATTTTCTTAATATAAAGAAAATAATTATATAAATTATAAATCCCTGGTTTATATTATTATTTACCTTACTGACTATTATTTATTGCGTCTCTATATAATACTTTATTATTAGCCTAAAGTAAGGGGACTAACTTATAGGCTCGATAGTTATATAACCCGCGGGCCTATATAATAGATACTTATATAAGGAGTATTTTAAGGCTCTTACCGAGCCCTAGCTCTAATTAAATATATTATCTTTAACCTTATATTATATTTTTTTATAAACTATATATATTATATCTTAATTATAAATTTAGCTAATAATATTTTAATTAAATAGATCTTTTACCTATTAAGGCCTCTACCTCTATATAGTTATCCTTCTAAATTATTAAAACTCTAACCCTATCTTAATCCCCTAAATAGAATTAACCCCTCTAGACCTCTTTTATTAATCTTTAAATTAATTATAGAGCTTAATATATTATTATATAGGTATTTAGGCATTCTATATTATATTAAGATAAATAGCTAGTATTATATATTATATAGTATAGATATTAATATTAAGATCCTAGAGGAATTTTATTTCTTAATTATTAAGCTTTAGCCTTACTCTAGCTTCTCTATAAATTAATATAATAGGTCTAGCTCTCTATTAACCTACCTATATAAAGTAAGGTAATAAAATATTAATAGAAATTAAAGCGCGATAATAATCTTAACCCTAAAGATTATAAGGTTAATATAATATTTATCTCTAAAGTATATAAAGTCTTATATTAGATATACCTAAGGAATTTATTATTTAGCTCTTTATTTAAGTCTTTATTAAGGGTTAATAGTTAGAAGATTAAATTAAAAGCACTATAGCTCCCCTTAGGGTTCTTATACTCTTTATTTAATTAAGAGATAGCCTATTTATTTAGAATAAAGTTAATTAAGTAAGGCCGCTAATATCCCTAGCTCTTTTATTAAAGAGTTTATTAAGGCTAATAGCTAATATCTGTAGCTCTTCTTTTTAGAGAGTATATTAAGGTAGAAAGCCTTATTATTAAATTATTATTTATTATAAATAGCTTAATTTAATAGATTATAGTTTATAGCTATATATAATATGATAATAACCCTTATTAATAAATATATTAAGATCCTAAGTCTAGGTATAGTCCTTTACTATTTTAACTATTAATAAATATTAAGTACCTTTAATTACCTTTATAGGTTATAATGAAGTTAAGAATATTAATAAATTATAAATAAATATAATTTATATATAAAATAAAAGTATAATACTATATACCCTATAAGAAATTATAAATACTTTTAGTTATATAATAACCCTAGGAATTAAGTATTATAGATTTTATTATTAAATTACCTTTACTAAAAGAATTAATTATTAAAAACTTCTATAATAATATTCTTATTATTATAAATAGATTTATAAAATTTTCTTATTTTATCCCCTATAGTAAATTAATAAATATAAAAGAATTTATATATCTTTTCTATTATAATATTATTAGCCCCGATTTATATTACTATTTACCTTATTAACTATTGCTTATTATATCTCTATATAATAATTTATTATTAGCATAAAGCAAGGGGACTAACTTATAGGCTTAAGGGTTATATAACCTATAGGCCTATATAATAGGTATTTATATAAAGAGCATTTTAAGGCTCTTACCGAGCTCTAGCTTTAATTAAATATATTATCTTTAACTTTATATTATACTTTTTTATAAATTATATATATTATATATCTTAATTATAAATTTAGCTAATAATATTTTAATTAAATAAATCTCTTTTATTTATTAAGGCCTCTACCTCTATATAATTATCTTTTTAAATTATTAAAACTCTAACTCTATCTTAATCCCCTAAATAAAATTAACCTCTCTAGACCTCCTCTTTATTATCTTTAAACTAACTATAGAGCTTAAGGTATTATTATATAGATACTTAGGTATTCTATATTATATTAAGATAGATAGCTAGCGTTATATACTATATAATATAAATATTAATATTAAGATCTTAGAGAAACCTTTTTTCTTAATTATTAAGCTTCTAGCCTAACTCTAGCTTTCTATAAAGTAATATAATAGGTCTAGCTCTCTATTAACCTACCTATATAAGGTAAGGTAATAAAATATTAATAGAAATTAAAGCGCGATAATAATCTTAACCCTTAAGATTATAATATTAATATAATATTTATCCCTAAAGTATAAGGTCTTATATTAGATATACTTAAGGAACCTATTATTAGCTCTTTATTTAAGTCTTTATTATATATTAATAGGTATATCTAATAATATATTATTAAATTCTTTATTATTATATAGGGGTAGGGTCCTATAGGACCTAGCTATATTATCTATATTATTTAATTAAAGGTTTAATTATAGAGTTTTTATTATTATTATATTAATAGTTATTTTATTAGAATTTATACTTTAGTAATAATTAAATGATTAAACTAAAAGAAGTATAGCTCCCTTTAGGGTTCTTATACTCTCTATTTAATTAAGAGATAGCTTATTTATTTAAAATAGAGTTAATTAAGTAAGGCCGCTAATATCTCTACCTCCTCTTCTTAGAGAGTTTATTAAGGCTAATAGTTAGTATCTTTAGCTTTTCTTTTTAGCGAGTATATTAAGGTAGGAAGCCTTATTATTAAATTACTATTTATTATAAATAGCTTAATTTAATATATATAGCGTTATTGCGGCTATATATAATATAGTAATAGCCCTTATTAGTATAATATATTAAGATCCCTAGTCTAGGTATAGGCTTTTATTATTTAAATTATTAATAAATATTAGGCACCTTTAATTGCCTTTATAGACTATAATAAAGTTAAGAATATTAATAATATTATTAGGATATATAGGCTATTACTTAAGATTATTTTAAATTAAGCATTACCCTTTAACGTATAATAAGTGAGCGCCGCAGTCAAGCGAGCGCCGCACCTATACTGTGCACTTAAAAAACCTAAACTTTAAAATTCTAAAAAGTACTCTAAAATAGCTAGGGTTAGGGTTAAGGTATTATATAGCTGTTTAACTAAAAAGAAAACTATATAGTATTTTTTCTAGATTTTTAAAAAATTTAATTAATTTAAAAAAAATAAAAAACTAAAAAACA
The DNA here is from genome assembly GCA_020883615.1 of Fusarium virguliforme. Taxonomy (NCBI): domain Eukaryota; kingdom Fungi; phylum Ascomycota; class Sordariomycetes; order Hypocreales; family Nectriaceae; genus Fusarium; species Fusarium virguliforme. The sequence continues at coordinate 74,450 of JAJHJD010000017.1, forward strand.
TAGTATAATTAAGATTTCTTTAAATAGCTTACTAAGAGATTTTTTAAAAATCTAAGATAATTTATATTAAGTTTATACTATATAATAGACTAAATAGTAAAAGGTCAGCTATTTTAGGCTTAGTTTAAATTTCTAAGAATTCTTTTAAAATTAGCTTTTAAGGTGAAAATCTTAATGCGGCGCTCACTTGACTGCGGCGCTCACTTATTATGTACGTTATCTTTAAGTTTTAATAAAGATTAATTAAATATCTTAATATTAACTATAAGCTCTTTATAGCTTACTATAAGGAGGTTAATAAATAAATAAAGTAAATAAATTCAATATTAAAATAATACCTTTAGTATTATATTAATTATAAATAAAATAATTAAATTAAAAAACTATTAACTATATAGCGAGCCTATAATATAATAATTAATAATAATATAAAGATTATATTAATTTATATTAATTTTAGATTTATATTAAATATCTATAGATAACTTAAAATATAGTTATTAACCCTAAAGTAATTTTTATTAATAATTAATTAAGGAATCTAGATAAAGAAATATAAATAAAACTTAAATTTATTAAAAATACAATAATAATTATATTAATATGAAAAGAATTAAGAGATTAACCTTCTTAGAGGGGATATAATCTATTTTATAATAAGAAATATTTATAATGAAAAGATAAAAATAAAAACTTAATTATAAATATATTAAATCCTATAAAATTAAATAGAAAATCTTATAAAATAACTATAAATTAAACTATATTATTAAATATTAAGCTTTATTCAATCTTATATTTTATTACTTAAATTAATAGAAAATATTATTTAAATTAAGATTAATAATAAACTAAAAGCTAAAGTTACTAGATTAAAAGAATTATTATAGAGATTATCCTTAATATAGAAAAAATTAATAATAGAATAATATATTTTATTATATAAAAAGATTACCTTAATTTAGAGAATATATAGGAATTACCTAAATACCTTATTAATATATAGTAACTCCTAAAGAACTTCTATTAATAATATTAAAATTAAGTAAAGGATTAAAGTTAAAGCTATTTAACCTAAGGGAATCTTAATCTATATTATTAGGATTTAGGGACTATAGCTCCTTAGAAATTACCTCCTTATAAAGCTTAATTCCTCTATTAAGTAATCCTCGCCCTTTAAATCCTAGATCCCCTATTAGAACTTAATAACCTAATACTCTTTAACCTTATTTTTAATTTTATATAATCTAGATAAATAACTTACCGCTAAGGTTATCCTCGCCTATAAAGCGGCTAACTCTTTATAAAGTTTTAATAAATCTTTATTAGCTTTTTCTTTATCCTCCTTTAGTTTCTTGTCTAAAGAAATAAATTTATTTACTATTAATATATTAATAAAGACCCTACTAGGATTATATAGAGCTATATATAGGAGTTCGTAATATATATCCTATTATAAGAATAGCCTCAGTAGATATACTTACTATATTGAGATAAACCTTTTAATATTAAGTACTTTTTTTAATACCTAAAATAATATAAATAAATATATCGGCGAGTTTATATAATAGCTTAATACTTTCTATTAAAATATTAATATTCTTAACTTTATTATAGCGCATAAAGGCGATTGAAGGTGCCTAATATTCGTTAGTAGTTAAAATAATAAAGGCCTATACCTAGACTAGGGATCTTAGTATATATATTAGTAAGGGTTATTACTGTATTATATATAGCCGCAATAACGCTATAATCCATTAAGTTAAGCTATTTATAATAAATAGTAATTTAATAGTAAGGCTTCTTACCTTAATATAATCTCTAAAAAGAAGAGCTAGAGATATTAGCGGCCTTACTTAATTAACTCTATTCTAAATAAATAGGCTATCTCTTAACTAAATAAAGAGTATAAAAACCCTAAGGGGAGCTATAGTTCTTTTAATTTAATCTTTTAATTATTAACCCTTAATAATTAATAAGATTAGCTTACTAAAGTATTAATTCTAATAAAATAACTATTAATATAACGATAATAAGAGCTTTATAATTAAACTTTTAATTAAATAATATAAGTAATATAGCTAGGTTCTATAGGACCCTACTACTATATAGTAATAAAGAGCTTAATAATATATTACTAGATATACCTATTAATATATAATAAAGACTTAAAGAAAGAGCTAATAATAGGTTCCTTAAGTATATCTAATATAAGACTTTATACTTTAGGGATAAATATTATATTAACCTTATAATCTTTAGAGTTAAGATTATTATTGCATTTTAATTTCTATCGGTATTCTATTACCTTACTTTATATAGGTAGGTTAATAGAGAGCTAAACCTATTATATTACCTTATAGAGAAGCTAAAGTAAGGCTAGAAGCCTAATAACTAGGAAATAAGGTTCCTCTAGAATCTTAATACCGATACTTATACTATATAGCGTATAATATTAGCTATCTATCTTAATATAGTATAGAATACTTAAGTACCTATATAATAATATATTAAGCTCTATAGCTAGTTTAAAGATAATAAGGAGGAGGTCTAGAGGGGTTAGTTTTATTTAGGGGATTAAGATAGGGTTAGAGTTTTAGTAATTTAGAAGGATAACTATATAGAGGTGGAGGCCTTAGTAGGTAGAAGAGATCTATTTAATTAAAATATCGTTAGCCGAATTTATAGTTAAGATATATAATATATATAGTTCGTGAAAAGTATAATATAAGGTCGAAGATAATATATTTAACTAGAGCTAGGGCTTAGTAAGAGCCTTAAAATGCTCCTTATATAAGCACCTATTACGTGGGCCCGCGGGTTATGTGACCGTCGAGCCTATAAGTTAGTCCCCTCGCTCTATGCTAATAATAAAGTATTATATAGAGACGCAATAAGTAATAGTTAGTAAGGTAAATAATAATATAAACCGGGGTTTTATTAAAATAATATTTCTTAGTCTTTTAATTAAGATACTTAGAAATATAGCTAGATATTATATTAAAATAATATTCTAAATAATTATAAAAATAAGTTAGACTAGCCTAAGGGAAATTATAAGAATAGCCTATTAAAGTAACCTTAGGATAAAACTAATAAAAGGGAGGTATTATATTATATCCTTATATATATTATATACCTCGCCCTACTTAAAATCTCCTTATTAATTATATTAAGATTACTACCTAATAGGATTACTATAATCTTAGATTATTATAATCCTAGATTACTATAATCTTAGATTACCGCGATTTAATAAGACTATAATCCCCCTATATGAGAACTTAATATATTAATATTCTCAACTTTATCGCAGCCCATAAAGGCGAATAAAGGTGCCTAATATTCGTCAGTAGTTAAAACAGTAAAGGCCCATACCCGGACCAGGGATAGAACTTAATATATAATATATACTTATTAGTACTTTCTTATATATTAGCTACCTTAGTTATTAATATAACTTAATTATACTTAATACCCTTAAGTATATTACTAGATATAATAACCCCCTTATTATTTAAACTACGCGACTATCCTTATTACTAATATAAACGTAATACGCCCAGTTTATGCCTTAGACCTAACTATATCGTTATACTATCGCTAATAATGAGACCCGCTAGAACTCTCGCTATTATATAATAGTCCGCGCGCTGCTTCTCTATATATACTTTAATTAGATTATCGAAAAGGCGGAAAGGATGTGGGAAAGGAGTAAGAGAAAATCAATAAAGCCTTCTATAATTAATAATAAGCTGTTAGAAGAGGACTGGGATGTAGTTAAGGTTTTTATTTAGGTCTTACAGCCATTTAATAAGATCTCTATTCGTCTATAAGGCAACCCGAAGACTAGCGAGGATAATTATATTAATACTAGCTCCTTTTAGGGATATTTTCCCTCCTTTAAGTATCTCTTAGCGTATTTAGAGGAGCTTAAGTAGAATTATAACCTCCTTAATAGCTTGGGAGAGGATAGTGCTGATATAGTTATTACCTATATTAACCTTATGTGGATAAAGCTTAATAAGTATTATGATAAGCTCTAGCCTATTATATATATCGGTATTATAGTCCTTTACCCTTACTTTAGGTAGCCGGCGCTTTAATACCATTGGGAAGGATATATGGATGCGATGCAGTAGGAAGAAGATTATTTAATGAGATTTAAGAAGATATGGAAGGAGGAGTAAGTTAATCACGAGGTTTCTAGCTTAGCGATACTGCCGATAGCGGGTAGCCGAATGGGGCTCTCTGGATATAACGCGTTCCTGGCATAGTCGCTCGGCAAATGTAAAAGGGTATATCTAGATAGTAGAGCGAAATATCTTTCGTAATAGCGCCTAGCGCTTACTGAATATAAATATTATATCCACATATTTACCCCCGCCGACGATAAATGCTAATTTAGCCCTTTTTCTTAGTGGCAGGAGCACGACATAGAGTATCTAAACCTCTCTTAAATAGCCTCTAACTTACTATCTATCACTATAATATTAGTAGAAACTAAAAGGTTATTTAGTAACGCGGGAAAGATAGTTTTACCTTTATAAACTCGTCTTAATTAACTCATTATTAAGATAGCGCAGTGTATATATATAACGGTATGGTTAGATCTAAGGGATAAACTAGTTATATTAGGTTTATATTAATAATAGGGATAGTAGCGTGGTTTAAATAAAAAGGAGTTATTCTATCTAGTAATATACTTAAGGGTATTAAGTATAACTAAGTTATATTAATAGCTAAGGTAGCTATTATATAGGAAAGTATTAATAAACATATTCTATATACTTATAGGTATAGTGCCTAATTACTATAGCCTAAGGCCTTAATTAAGGTAATTATATAATTAATTATAGTAATTAGAGAGGTAATTACTATAATTATTTAATATTTAGATATAATTACTCCTTAATTAGTGAGGAATTTATAGGGGTAGTCTATGCACGTGATCTATATATGTCGGTCCGTGATAATATAGTTATAGAGTAGGGAGGGTATTATGCTACCCTCGTGGTAATAATAAGTGGGATTAACGTTAGGACGTAAAGATCGGAGATATCTGTTAGTCCGAAATAACCAACTGCAATCTAACTGAGAGCAGCCTCATCCAACTCTAATCCAACTGAAACATACTTGCCCGGATGTCAATCCAACTGCGAGGAGGTACTAGTTGAGTTAAATTAGTTGATTACGCACTCTAGTTTATCCCTTGGGAAACCCAACCGTCACAATGCTCAGCTAATTAGAGTGTGCTATTTTATAACGCAGAGTTATTTATTTATAAATAGAATTTAACATATCCCAGGCTTATTAATAACACGATCCAGCTGTTATTAATCGCCACCGGGCACTAGTCATCCACATATCACTGTCCCTTCTACCAGCAAGACATTTCCACTTCTCTAAAAACCAGGGTGCAGCCTCCCAGTTCTGAGAGTACCAGGGCAGCCCTTGACGAGGTGTGACTGGGCGGTCTGGACTCACAAGTCGCCAACATCGAAGTCCATCGTTCCACAGGTCCAGGATGAGATCATTGACATCGACCAGGGGAGGGTTCGAGTAGACGGCCCGAATGACTTCTGAGCGAAAATCTAGCCATGGAAGCATATCAAAGATTGGATGATGCAGTACGGTTTGCTGGACGACGGTGGGATATAGGTCGGCATACAAATCTCGATAAGAGCACGGGTCTCTATCGACTACCTCGCATGATTCCTCCCAGTGCCAATTCCGGTAGCTGACTTGCCAACGAGTGTCGACTTGAGACTTTGGAAAAGGAAAAGGCGACTGAAGCGACTCGTCGACTAGATCTTGGTCCCCAAGGCCGAGGAAAACCGCATTTATTCCCACAGCAGAGATAAAGGACATGGAGGATATGCGCGGTGGCATCAAGTTGTTGACGCATAAGACGAATGGTGGTAAAGCGTGCCGACTTGCGGCCTGGGGTTCCTCTGGCGTTTTCAGACAAGCCAGCAGTTGAAACCCTGCGGCAACAACTTGGGTAAAGTCCACGTGGCCGATCTCGGATCGAATGCGTGCCAGCCACTGGTGTGACGACAGACCTGTAGCAATCTGGTAGAGCTCAGGGCTCATGCAGCGACCCATAACAATCATGCCATACTTCAAGACATCCTTCAAGCTAAAGCTCTCTCTGGTGAGGATTCGCCAACAGGTAAAGCGTTGCTGCTCTGTCAAGGCCGCTAAACACGAGAGGGTATCTGAAGCAGCCAGGCCGGCCCCTCCGAATCTAGAGCGGCATGTCTTGGAAAACAGCCCAGGCATTAGCTGGCCACCCATCAACACACCTGGGACAGTTTTATGCGGACAAAGTTCCCTTTTCTGAAGTGGTCGCTGGGCTAAAACGGAAGCCACTATCAGACGTTCGAATCTGGATTTCTTCTCCTTCTGCCGAGCGCCTGGTGACACAAAAAGGACACGGAGGGGGCGCGCCCTACATACACAGCCGGCTGTACAATTAGACTATCACGTACCCGCATAGCTGGCTATACGATTAGCAACTATTATATAAGAGGCCATTATATAAGGAAGTAAGATACCTCTTTAACCCACTATAATTATATATAATATATATATTTAAGAGATAATTATAATTAATTATATATAAGGGTATTTACTATAACTATTTATTATCTATTAGCAGCTTATTATAGCTTACTTAAGGCCGTAAAGAATATACCTTACCTCTCTATATTATTAGATAATTAAGATAAAGTAAATTACTTTAATATATATAATATAAAATAGAGAGGGCTTCCTCTTAGAAATAGTATTAATTTATATATTAAAGGCTATTTTAAAGATATATAATTATAGCTAAAGGCGCTATTAAGGCCTAGCCAATATCCCTATCTTTATTAATAATATAATAATACTAATAAGGCCTCTAGCGATATATAATAATAACTAATATATTCTATAGGCTATACCTAATAACTAATAGATATAGTACCTTCACTAGCTTTATTATATATCAGTAATATTATTCCTAATTAAGTTTTAGAGGTTAAATATAACCTTACTAACTAACTTAACCTCCCTAGCTGTATTATATATAGATCTATAGGCCCTAGTAAGAGCTTAATCACTATAATACCCCCTTAAGGGCAGCCTATTATTATTAAGGCTCTACTATATAGATATTAAGTTATAGGCTAATAGTATATTAAGTATCTTAATAAAGTTATTAATTAACGCTAATAGCGCCTCTTTCTAGATATATATCTAGTATAAACCTATTATAGCCTTTAAATCCTTAATAATTTATACCGTAATAGGGATATTATAGTCTTAGGTATAATATAGCCGATAGCGGTAATAAGGATAATAATAAACCTTTTAATAATCTAAATAATTGATATTCTTAACTTTATTATAGCCTATAAAGGCAATCGAAGGTGCCTAATATTCGTTAATAGTTAAAATAATAAAGGCTTATACCTAGACTAGGGATCTTAATATATTATATTAATAAGGGTTATTGCTATATTGCGTACGGCCGTAATAACGCTATAATCTATTAAGTTAAGCTATTTATAATAAATAGCTAGATAATTTAATAGTGAGGCTTCCTGCCTTAATGCACTCTCTAAAAAGAAGAGCTAAAGACGCTAGCTATTAGCCTTAATAAACTCTTTAAGAAGAAGAGCTAGAGATACTAGCGGCCTTACTTAACGAACTCTATTTTAAATAAATAGGCTATCTCTTAATTAGATAGAGAGCATAAGAACCCTAAGGGAGCTATAGTTCTTTTAGTTTAATATTCTAATTATTAACCCTTAATAATTAATAAAATTACCTCACTAAAGTATTAATTCTAATAAAATAACTATTAATATAATAATAATAAGAGCTCTATAATTAGACCTTTAATTAAATAATATAGATAATATAGCTAGGTCCTATAGGACCTTACCCCTATATAATAATAAAAAGCTTAATAATATATTACTAGATATACCTATTAATATATAATAAGACTTAAAGAAAGAGCTAATAATAGGTTCCTTAAGTATATCTAATATAAGACCTTATACTTTAAGGATAAATATTATATCGACCTTATAATCTTTAGAGTCGAGATTATTATCGCGCTTTAATTTCTATCGGTATTCTATTACCTTACTTTATATAGGTAGGTTAATAGAGAGCTAAACCTATTATATTACCTTATAGAGAAGCTAAAGTAAGGCTAGAAGCCTAATAACTAGGAAATAAGGTTCCTCTAGAATCTTAATACCGATACTTATACTATATAGCATATAATATTAGCTATTTATCTTAATATAATATAGAATACCTAAGTATTTATATAATAATATATTAAGCTCTATAGCTAGTTTAAAGATAATAAGGAGGAGGTCTAGAGGGGTTAGTTTTCGGGGGATCGGGATAGGGTCGGAGTTTCGGTGATTTAGAAGGATAACTTAGCAGGCAGAAGATATCTATTTAATTGAAATATCGTCGGCTGAATTTATAGTTAAGATATATGATATATATAGTTCATAAAAAAGTATAATATGAGGTTGAAGATAATGCGTTTAATTAAAGCTAGGGCTATTCTTAGTAAGAGCCTTAAAATGCTCCTCACGTAAGTACCCGTTATATAGGCCTATAGGTCACGTGACCCTCGAGCCTATGAGTTAGTCCCCTCGCTCCACGCTAATGATAAAGTGTTATATAGAGACGTAATAAGCAACGGTCAGTAAGGTAAATAGTAATATAAACCGGGGATAATCTAAATAATAAAGGGCTTTAATATTTATATCTAGAATATTAATTATAAGGGGTATATCTTATAGATTTAATAAGGAATATAGTAAATTATATTTTAGATATAATATTATAATATTATAGTTATATTATTATTTATATTAATAATTACCCTAGTGATTTACCCCTATATATATATTTAGCTATAACTTTATTTAATAAAGTAATTAAGCTATAATAACTATACTTAAAGATATACCTTTTCTTTACCTTTATAATAATATATAATATACCTCTTTTATATTATCCCTTTAATTATTAATAGGGGGGTTTTAATCTCTATATAATATATCCTATATCTTAATATCCCTCTCGGTAGTATCCTAAATATCCCTTATACCGCGCCGCCTTAAGAATAGCTATATCGCTATTTTAATACCTATATCCTATTTAACTTATTTATTCTCTATTTTATCTTAGTTAAGATAACTTATTATCTCCTTTTTAGTTTACTCTCTTATATTATTTTCTACCCTATAATACTTCTTTAACTATTTATAATTAAGGTATTAATTATAATCTGCCTTATTATAATATATTAATAGCTTTATAGCCTTATAATATCGTTAATTAATTCTAGGCCCCCCCTAGGTAGTATTATATATTAGGTAGCTTATATCTCTTAATATTACTAGAAGATAGTATAGGGATTATTAGCCTATAAAGTTAGTGGCGCTAGGGGCTCAGTATATAAATAGCTATTAGCTTAGCCGTCAAGGGAGAAAGTATATATATTATAATATATATTATAGTATATATAATTATAATAGTCTTACATATAACTAATAAACCTAATAGAGGCGATATTAAGTATATTATAGAGTATATAGATATATATATTATTATATGAGTCTCTATAGAAGGTTAAATAGGTATAGAGGCCTAAGTCGAGGCTAATAAGATATTATTATAATAGAGGAGGTATACCTTAGAGTTTATTTAATAGCCTTTAATATAATATCTTAAGTAAGTTAATAGCGCTATTAAGCGCCTAATATTCTTAATAGCCTTAAATATAGAGGGTTCGCGGTAGGTACTTAAGGCTAGTAATATTAAATTAACTATTAGATAATTAAACTACCTATAAGACTTAATAAGAAGCTAAGGAATCCCTAATTATTAAAGGTATTAATAGCAATAGAAGTAATATAATTAAAGAGGTTCCTTTTATATTAATAGCTATTAAAGGGTATAGGTATAGGGGAGGCTAAGAGTTTTAGTAAAGGTCCCGATATATAAAGGGATCTCCTTTATTAGCTACTTTTATTAGGCTCTAACTTTATAGAAGGCCTTATATAATACCTAAGTATATATATTATAATATAATACTTTAGATAACCTAAAGGGTATAATAGTCTATTATCTAGCTTAATTAGCCTTAAGCTCTATAACTTAATTTATAATAATAAGCTTAATAATTCTCTAGGCCTTAAAGAGGTTAAATTTAGAGGTCTTTTAATAGCCCTTAATAAAGTAATAAATACCCTCCGCCCTTAATATAGTAAATTACTTAAAGTAGAGGTATTAATAAACCTATACCTTAATAAACCTTTATCTATAGAGACCTAGCTAGGTCTATAAGATATAGCCTACCTTATTAATAAATTAAGGAAGATATTATTATAAGGCATCTATAGAGGCCGGCGAGACCCCTATAAGGGCCGCTATAGGAGCCGGCAGTAGAAGGCCTTATATACGAGGGTATAGTATAGTTTCGGCATAAAGTGCCTAAACTAATTAATCTTTTAGTCTATTAGCTTAATCGGTATACTACTTGATTCCGTTATAATTATTTCTTAAGCTTTTTAAGCTTCTCTTTATAGATAGCTTTAATATCTAAGGTAATAATCTTATTCTATAAGCTTAAAAAGGCCTTTTATTCTTTATCCCCTTTAATATTACCTTTATCCCTAGTAAATATAGCCTTATAGTAGGCCATAATTACCTTATTAATATACTAAATATATAATAAGGCAAGAGACTTAAGGAAATAGAATAAGCTTAAAAGGGTATTTATATAAGCTAGATAGTAATCTATAAGTATTATAGATAGAAGAGCTATATTATAGTGCCTATATAGGTACTATAAGTACTTAAGAGCCTAGATAAAGTTACCCTCTTCTTTATTATTAAGGAATATAAAAGTAATATAAAAGGACCGCTAATAGGTATTAATATTAATAATATTAAGGAGAGGTATTCTATATTTATTAGTCTTATATATATAGTCTAAAATAAATACTTTAGAGTATAATTTAAGGTATCGTAGTGACTTTAGGTATATAAAGAATATAGCTATAACCCTATTATTATTATTAAGATAGAGTTAGCTCTAGAAGCTATTACTTTAGAGCTAATTAATAAGGGTATATATATTACTTTAACTTTTCGTGAAGGCTTATTTATTATCTATAATAATATTATATATATCTTTCTTTATAATAAGTATATCTATATTCATCTAGAGGAAGGATTTAATTTCTTTTAATATAATATTAACGCTAGCAAGCTTTTAGACTATTAACCTATCTATATTAAATAATTAATAATATATTAGATATACTACTATATAGGGGCTTACCTTATAATTATATTAGGTATACTTAGGGCTAGGCTAATACCTAAGACTCTATATAGTCCAGTAGAGGCTCTCCTTAGCGATAACCGAGAAGAGGCACCTAATCTAGCGTAATACTATATAGCGTTACCAGACCTTTAAGCCTAAGGGCGCATACCCTAAACTATAGTTATAGCTATATATAATGCCTATTTAGCTATTAGCGGTCTTCTATAAGTTCTTAACTATAAAGGTATAGCCTCGCGGCGCCGCCTAGGCGTTAATTACAGTAATAAGCTCTTACTGAGAGCTATATTAGCCTTCTAGCGGTAGTATATTATAAGGGAAGGGTTATAGAGGTTTAATTAACTCTATTAGAGGTAAATAAAGGTATAATAAGTTAAATTAATTATATATTAGCTATTAATTAATAGGTTATATAAGGTAATTTATATAATTAAAATAAGGCTATATTAGCCTCTTATATAATAGTTACTAATCGCATAGCCGGCTATATGGGCACGTAATAGTCTAATTATATAGCCGGCTGTGTATGTAGGGCGCGCCGTGAAGGGGTTTGCTATGACTCAGACTTTGGTAGCGACTAATGAAGTGGGCACCGGTGGACCCCCGCCCCACAGCCCCGCAGTGACTTTCTCCGCTTTTCCTCCAACACGTGACCTGTCGCTCCTAATTGGCTGACGATTTGAAGGAACCCCACTGAGCGCTGATTGGGCAGGCCTCGAGGTGGCCCTCCTCGTCGATGAGATGACCACCTCCAGAGATGCTGGACGCGATTGAGATGAAGCTGCATTGTGTTCAAGTTGATCAGCTGGGCTTGTAGGCTTTTGGAGACTTGGTGTTTCAACCTTGTTCAATATGCCAACTCCATCATTGACATACCTTACCTTCAGCTTCACCACCATGTCTCAACAACTCAAGGCGCTCCCTCCAAGCTCTCACCACAAAGGGCGTACCCCCAATCCTCCCAATCAACTTCTTCAGCATGCTCCTGTATCAGCTTGCATCTCGCCCAGCCAATTTCGATTAGCCGAGGCGGTCATCTCAACTCGAGGAGAGCAAGCTGGGCGCATTGAGATAGCTACTATTATGTTCAAAGTTAATCAGCTAGGCTTGCAGGTTTCCAGACTTGGTTTCGGCTCAGCCAAGTTTGGCAATTGACCGAGATCTACACCCATTGCAAGTCTGGATGGTGGTCTTTAAACCAAGTATTGCATCGTGTATAGTAACCAGCGAGTGAAATCGCAGCAAAGCGCATTAAAGGATTCTAAATTCCTTACGCGTAGTGAGCTAGCTTATACTCAGGGCAGGTCCCTCAGTATGTACAAAGACGTCAGCTTGGGCCCTAGTCAGGTTCAGATAGCGAGCGGTGGTCAACATATCCTGGGGATAGGCGGAATACTGCTAGGTTCTATATAGAGTAGCGACGGTGGCGGGTGGCTTCGTGATATCTAAGCAAGGTAGTTAGTATTGCTAGAATTAGGTACATAATGACCTTATTCTCGCCTACCTCAGCTAAACTCCATGGTGGTCATCTCGACGATCGATGAGAGCAGAGTTGAGATGCAGCTACGATTGTGTTCAAGGTTGATCAGCTGGTGCAGGTTTCCAGAGACTTGGTTTCGACCTGTTGGCAATTGATATTGCACTACACCATTCCAAGTCGAGGATTACGTCGTCTAGTAACCAGCGATGTTGGTCGCAGCGAAGCGATAAAGGATTGTGAACTATAGTGAGCTCGCCCTTGGACTCACGGCAGGTCCCTCAGCAAGACGTGCTTGGGTAGGCAGTTCAGGTTCAGACTGAGCGGTGGTATCCTAGGAGATGGCGGATTGCTGGGTTCCATAGAGGAGCGGATAGCTTTTTTGAGATATCGAGCAAGGAGTCAGCATTGCCAACACAGTGGCCATACCTCAGCCAAACCTGAGAGCAGAGCTAGGCGATCAAGACGCAGCTGCATTGTGTTCAAACAGCTGGGCTTGCAGGTTCTCGACTTGGTTTCGACCATTGGCAATTGACCATAACTATACCATTCGTGGGGATGGTGGTCTTGTCAAAACCGAGGATTACATCGTCCACAGTAACCAAACCAGCGATATATTAGTCGCAGCGAAGCGATAAAGGATTCTGAATTGCGCGTAGTAAGCTCGCCCTTAGACTCACCGGCCACGGCACCCTCGGCAAGACGTGCTTAGGGCGTAGCCAGGTTCAGACTAAGCGGTGGTATCCTGGGAGATGGCGGAATTCCACGCCAGATGCACAGTAGCGACGGTGGCGATGGCTTCACATGTCCGAGAAGGAGTCAGCATTACCCCAGTGGCCAATGACCACATTCTCAGCCAAACCTGAGAGAGCTGGGCGATTGAGATGCAGCTGCATTAGTTGACCAGCTGGGCTGCAGGTTTTCAGAGGCTTGGTTTCGACTATCAGCTCATGCATTGGCCGAGATGGTGCACTACACCATTAGTCTTGTCATCGGGGAGGATTACGTCGGCTAGTAACCAGCGACGTGTTGGTCGTAGCGAAGCGATATTAAAGACTCTGAATTCCATGCGTGTAGTGACTATAAAGACGTGCTTGGGTGGGCAGTTCAGGTTGGACTGCGAGCGGTGGTGGCCAACGTATCCTGGGAGATGGCGAGCTGCTGGGTTCCAGCAAGTAGCGACGGTGGCGGATGGCTTCGACATTTCCGAGCAAGGCAGTCAGCATTGCGAGGACGTGCTCGCAAAAGTTAATGATCGTCTTTGCCATGGATTTAAAAAAGATGACGAGGCACTACGGGCGCTTCGCAGGGCGGTGCTAGAATTAGGTGCACAATGACCCCTACCTCAGCCACAACCCAAACCTTCCTTACGACTGAAAGCTTCTTCTTGTCAGCCTCATGACTTTGATATCCCCGAGTTACTTAGTGGTGAGGGCAGAGCTGGGCGCGATTGAGATCCAGCCACATTGTTCAAAGTTAATCAGCTGGTGCAGGTTTTCGGAGACTTGGTGTTTTTTCACCCTGTTCAAATCCCAACTCCATCATTGCTGAGGTTTATCCAGCAACACATACCTTCAGCTTCACCTGTCTTCAACCCAACTCCGCTCAAGGCGTTTCCGAAGCAAGGTGCTCCCCCCAAGCCTCTCAAAGGGTACGTTCTTCCCCCACACATCCCCCATACAGTTGTCAGCATGCTCTGTATCAGCTCAGGTTTTGCATCTCGCCCCAGCCAAACCTTTCCATCCGACCGAAAGCTTCTTCTATCAGCCTCATGACTTTAATATCCCCGAGCTACTCACTGTGACTTAAACCTCAAGGCCCGGCAACGTCGACCATGCTCAACGGCAGCTTCCTTTATCCTTGACCGGCTTGACCCAGCCGGTGTTGGACATGCTGGCGATTCTCTACGGCTTGCTCCCGGCGCGCAATAGCCATGATGCCATACCGAGAGCCCTTCGTATTGGTCTTCCAGCTCTTCTCATTGGAGAGGATCGCCTATACTACTGGCGCCGCGCGGGGCTCAGAGCGCTGAACGCAGTTGTGATTTGGGCGATGCCGCTTCTGAATGTTGGAATTTATGGCCGAGTGGCGACCTCGAAAGCGTCATTGACTGATCCTGATCTTGATTCGCATGTCGGAGCTGTCAAGTCTGGCCCAGGTGGGCGCAGCAAGTTGTGTTGGAACTTCCATGATACAATCTCAGACAACACTTCGTTCTTTCTTGCATCATGGCTTCTGTTGAGCTTGTCTCGAGGACGTCTTTGGCAGGGCTTGGTTTTCTGGACAACTCGGGTGCAACCTATCAAACTTGACACCCTCGTTGAGCTTTGCCGGTGCCTCTTCCTTCTTGGCGTGCTTCTCGCCCTAGTTTCGTCTTGTCAGCAGCCTTACCTCTCATCTTGTTCGTCTACTCACCAGGGTGTGGCGGGCGTTGATGCACCCTTGGCCTTGCCTCCACTGTCCTTGCTATCCTTGCCCTTCTCGCACTTTTACATTAAAAGGCAATATCCTCATAGCATATCCGAAGGATGGATCAAGGTTTCCCAGTATTTAAATATAGTTTTTTTTTTTTTTTCATCATCACAAAGCCATTATGCCCAAAGATTTCCTCCCTTTCCTCTACCTCCGCCTTGTCGTCGCTGCTTCGATCCCACAGCACTGTGAAAGCAATACTCTGATAACATAGTAATACCAGGCCAACAGTATCAATTCAAGCGATATCAACAACGTTCCCGCCGACATCCAAACTGTGCTCTGGCTCCGATACCAGACCCCAGCCCCAGTGCGGGCTGCATTATGATTAGCGTCAGATGTATGGGGAGAGCGGCGGCACGGGGTGTGAGAAATAATTACTATAGTAAAGTAAGGGCCGCCTCATAAAGAACAGCTTCTTATACTCCCTTTGGACTAAAAAAGGCTTAATCTTCTAAATAAATTACATAAATTAGCTATATAATGCCGTAGCTATTTAATAATTTCTTTTTTCTTTCATGGTCTTTATTCTATTCTATCGTTATTTTAGTGGTAAAAACCCCCGTCTTCTGGACACATATCGATTATATTCCACACCCCGTGGGTGATCATTTCGTCGACCCGCCTGGCGTCAATCCCGCTCTTCACAGTGGGCCAAACAATGTTGCACCATGGGCTGACATCCGATCCCATAACATGTGAGCTGAACCCAGGGATCGCACGTTGTCATCTATATTTAATGCTATTGACTCACAAATCCTTTGCCCGAGACATCTTTCTCTTATGCATACACACATGACATCGCGGGATGCCCGGCGAACCAGAGCCTCTCCTTTTGTTGAAAATATTCCCTCATGGCACATCCGAAGGATAGACCAAGGTATATTCTGCCTCTTCTTTTGGAGGTCAGAACCTTGGCCCCTCCTACCGGCAGCAGAACGAGGCGCTTTAAGCTTGGTTCGTATGCGACCATCATGGGACCGCACCCACCATAACCATATTCTTATTAAACTCCCTAAAAAGCATTTACTAAGCTTATAAAACGCTAGGAGACCTCTAGGTTCGATTGGTTTACTTTCGAGGTATTTTTATTACTTTAATATCTGGGAGAAGTGAGTCGGGTCTTATATGGGAATTATATATATATTCCATTAAAGAGGGTAAATTATATCTACTGAGCCTAGTCCTTAATAATAGCTAGCTAGCTAATATTTAAGAAAATAAATACCGGCAGTTTAATTCTTATGGTTTGGTACTTATATAAAGATTTATTATATATTATCGCTAAAGGGTAGCCTTAGGAATGGCTTAGAGACTCTTACTATAGTACCTAATAAGCGGGAGTATCTTTTAGGGTCTTTAATATATAAAAGTAGGCCTAAATATATATATTCTCACTAGCTTAACTATAAAGTTATTTTAAAGAAGTCTACTATAATAACTAGCATTTCTGGGAACCTTAGGCGGCAATAGGCCTCTATTATAAGCTATATCGTCCTCAGTATAGGTATACCTAACTATAGTAGTAAAGCCTAATAATATATATTAGATAAAATACCTAATTTAGTATATTTCTTTATATAGAGTAGGAATTATAGGATAAGGGGTAAGCCTTATAATACCTTAATCCTCTTTAGGGTTAATAAAAGATTATATTATATATATTAAGGTTTTATTTCTCTTTTTCCCTTTAAAGGCTTCTATTATTAATCTTAAGGTATAGAAGCTATTTAATAAGGTTCCTAAGTTTTCCGGCATTAGATTTTAATCCCGGCCTTATCTTTAATTAATATTCTTTTATAATATAACTAAGGTGGCCCCTTTTTAGCCTTATTGATCCTAAACTTAATACTAAAAGTAAAATAAGAGAATTAAGCCGCGCCGCGAAATAGGAAATAAACTATATATTAAGGATAAAATAAAATAATTAGTATAGTAAAGATCTTACTTTATGAAAAAGTTGTAAGTATGTTGGGCCTTAAAGGCACGATTGGGGTGGAACCGTAGATGAAGGTAGGTCTGTTTGGTATGTAGACTTTAACTTGCCGGGTTTCCGTGGAGGGCCCGGCGAGAAGAGTTTTAGCCGGCTTGGTCATGTGACGTAAGCCGGGGTTTATCCGTTATCTGCCCTTATCGGTCCATCTCGCGATAACCTCACAAAAGTTTACTCTAGAGTAAATATAAGATTATTTAGATTGCGTATATAAGGATCGGGATATTAGTGATATATTTATTAGGTGACCTTATATATAATGGACTAAGGCATAAGTTTTAATATAAAAAGTAAATATATATGGAAGAATGCTAAGCTAGAGATAAATCCTATAATATAAAATGGGGTTAGCTGCCCTAATAAGCCGCTGACCTTTATTCGTAAAAGCCTTATCTAGAACTTAAATAAATATATTACTATCGTGTAGTATTAGCATACTCTATTGGCAGAATAGGTATAAGTAGTTATAGTTTGGGGCCGGGATAAAGGCTTGCTCGCACTTATTAGTTAAGTCTATATCTTAGTGGAGGTTAATATTAATAGGCGTATAGAACTCGGTCGTATAGTATAGCTTCTAGCCGAAATAGAGCTATAAAGATATTAATAATAGGATACCTAAGGTTATAAGATATATACTTTAACTGGGCGGCTGGCGTAGGAGATAATAGAAGAAAATAAAATAGAGGTCTCACTAGAGTTAGCTATATATCTTAAGGCTTAAGCTTAGCTATCGCTACTAAAAGGGGTTAAATATCGCATTAGCCTATAAAGTAGATAATATATCCTCCTATAATATAACGATAAATGTTATAATTAATTAATAGTAAGCTAGTTATAGCGCATATAAAGTCCCATATGAAGCCCTATGTTATGGCTTGGTCCCCTGTAATGGCGCTGTAAGCCCTATAGGTAGTGAATGCACCTTCTGTAATTGCTATAATAGCGATTATGGCTTAATCTTTTGCCCTGTGGCGCAGCGGCTAAGGTGCCTGCAGCTGTGACCGTGCCGTCACACCCTATATAGGGGTATTGACTTATTATTGCCTTATATTATGAGAGTATGGTAGAGGCCGATTTACTTAATGTAAATATAACTATGGCTTATCTATAGAGAAATTATTATAAGTAGAATAAGGTAACCTAATACCGAGGCTGAGAGCTATAGGAAAGATAATAGGTTAATAATTAATATACTTGCAGTATAATGAGCGGAGCGCCGTCACCCTTATATTTCATTAGGATTTTAGCCTTACTCTTAAGAGCTTAATGAGAAAGAGGCCTATTTATACTATATATAAACAAATTATGGGCTAAGAAGGCAGAGAAGAATTATCGCATTAATGATATAGCGGTAGGATTTAGATACTAACACAGTCTATAACTGTAATATAGGGTAAGCATTAGCGCTAGGAGCTTAAGTACTAAAAGCTTTAATTATGTTAGCTTTATTATATAGAATGAAGATTTTATAAAGAGATCTAAATATAGGAAAAGTTGCTAGGCAGTGGAAGGAGGCATTAAACGCCTAAGGTATGATTTTGCGCAGAGTTTCTACTCGCCGGCTGCTATCGTATAAGAATCGGGTCCGGCTATTATAAATGCTGCTTTGATGACGCACTGAAGGTGGCTAAGAGCTTGGCCTCCTAACTCATGATAGTATATAGGCTTAAAACAACCTTCCTTTATCATTCAGCCGATAGTATTTAACTCAATGGGTTACTACTAAGGTATAGAAACGCTATACCGGGGTTCTTCTTCTATAGGGATATAGATATATCACCTTAGGGATTTCTATTAACGTATATAATAAGTGAGCGCCGCAGTCAAGCGAGCGCCGCACCTATACTATGCACTTAAAAAACCTAAACTTTAAAATTCTAAAAAGTGCTCTAAAATAGCTAGGGTTAGGGTTAAGGTATTTATAGCTATTTAACTAAAAAGAAAACTATATAGTATTTTTTCTAGATTGTTGAAAAATTTAATTAATTTAAAAAAAATAAAAAACTAAAAAACATAGTATAAATAAGATTTCTTTAAATAGCTTATTAAGAGATTTTTTTAAAACTCTAAGAAAATTTATATTAAGTTTATACCATATAATAGACGATATAGTAAAAGTCTAGCTATTTTAGGCTTAGTTTGAAATTTTAAGAATTTATTTAAAATCACCTTTTAAGGTAGAAATTTAAGTAGTGCATATACTTGCTTGGTGCACATGCTTATCATATACGTTAACTATAATAATAAGATAAAGAAGATCATACTTACGTCTAAGGTAACCTTACCTAATGCTATCTATAACTTAATCTCGCTAAACCTATTAATAGCTACTATATTAGTGACTCTATATAGGATAATAAGAAGAGTAATTATAATACCTATTGTAATTAGTTTAGGCTAGAAATATAGGATTATATTATAGGTAATAATCTTATATAGAGCTTAAGATACTTAATAGATAAAGGAGTTCTAGCTATATAAAACCTAAAGACTCTTTAATGTAATAACCGGTAAGTAGATAAAAGGCGATAAGATCGGGAAGTATATAGCTATCTCACCTATATAAGTAGTAATTAATAACTTAAGTAATATTAAGATCCCCTTTATTTATTTTATAGATAAATAAGGTTCTTTATCCCTACTTATTCCCCTTTAGTTAGAGTTATAGGTAGCCTATATACTTAGAGAAGGTATATTAATATAGATTTAAGCGTTATTTAGGCTATAAATACTAAGAGTAATATAGATTATTGAGGTTAATAGTGGTTATAGGTATTAAAATTTAAGGCTATAAGGAAATTATTTCCTTTTTACTACTATATAGAGAGGCAATTAGGTGGATAGACTAACTATTCTTTAGCATCTAGAGTAAAACCGGCCTAGAACTATATATAGGAATGCGCTCCTTTTCTCTTAAATAGGAAAGCTAGTATACTTATTATCTTAATAGTAGCTAGTTAAGAGCTAATTCCTAGATAATAGAGTAGTATAATATTAGGCTATAGGCGCCTATCCTATATTTAGCGGTCTATATAGTGCCGAAAGCCTAGCTCGCGGGGAATCTTACTAATTAACGGATAGGTAATAAATACTAAACTTTAGCTAGGAGTTTAAGGAGCGAGGATATCCGGGCTTATAGGGCGGAAAAAAAAATAAAACCAATAAATAAGGATTAATCTAGATTTCTCTTACTAATAACGATATTAATCTCTATTTAGCTAACCTCACTAGCTATTATAATTAGCTTACTCTAGAAGGTTAGCTTTATTACTTTAATTTAACTATCTCCCGCCTCTCCCAATAGAATAAAGAAACCCTCTGCATATGTCTATAGGAGGATATCATAAGTCTAGTCTCCTATAAACCTAGAAAATCACCGGTGAAGTTAGGTCCTCTTGTCGCCGGGGTATAAGTCCATACCACCAACTTCCTGACCTAGGTGGTTTAAGGGTAGTAGGTATATATTAAAATAATAAAGGCACCTTCTTAAGTGCCTAGTGGAGGAATTCATGCTAACCGGGCACCCGGCAGCGGTGGTTAAAGCTAAATAGTACGCCCCGTTAAGTTAATATGTGATTACACGCTGCAGTAGGCAATATCTACTTTGCCAGGCAACTAATACATTCATATTAGCATCACTACTATTATTGTATCCGCTGAACTAGGCGTGAACTTTATGGATGTGCTTCTCGGTGACGGGTATTGCAGTTAGCGATGCAGACAAATACTGGCTACCTACTGCCAAACTTCCAAAGTGGCATTGATTATGAGGTCCGTTAGTGTAAAAAAGCAGCCCCTTTATATTCTTTTATAATAGACCCGACCTACTTTAGTCACAATCCAGTCTGACTGGTAGAAACCGGGCCGACGTCATAGACATCGACATCCATCACTCACTTCACTTTGTGAGTGTAGATAAGGGATACAGAAAATATTGCAAGACGAATCTCACATAAATACGTGCTTAGGCTGATCTCACATTTTAACCCTGCCTTTCACGTCAAACTATAAACGCAGGGAGCTTACAATTCTGCAGCGAAAGTAAAAGCAAGTATCCTATCCCCATACGCCAGAGGCCGGGCTGCATCCTCTGCGAGTCCATCTCCAAGTTCAAGTCCCCAAACGACTAGCCAGAGGACACTTACTGGTGGTCAATAGTTAAATCTTATGAGACACCTGGCTGGGGAAATTTAGTTGATCACTCCGATCTCGTAGATGCAGTCCGCTGAAGATTATCATGCCTTCCAGTGGCAGATATAGTGACTATCAACTCTTCGTCGTCAATACTTTCGTATCAAAGGCGGGTGTTGAGCAATGCTTTGACGCAGGAGGGTCCTCGGACTCACCACTTGTTCACGGGTGAATGGCTCAACTGGCTGATGTCCCTATCACAGCCTGTGACCCACTGACAAAAAGACGGACAGTCGACTCTAGCTTGAGGTCGCGGCTCGCGGTCCCAAGGATCTCTCAAGTAATTGTCAATCCAACCCCCGAGTCCGGGACCTTGCCGTCTTGGGGCCATTCTTTCAATCATGGTTGGCAATTATTTTTCATTCTAAAAAAAAAGAAATTTCAGCACCCAATGCCACACAATAAATCACCAAAGACCGCCGACATCACGATCGATGTGGCACGCACACACCACGTCGAGCTCATCGTGATGAAAAGCATGGCATCATTGCTGGCGCCGGCCAAGGGGAATAATATGACGGCGGCTATCTCTGCGCCAAGTTCCGAGGAGACTAAACGGCAGGGCGAATGGTACGATGGATTGCGACGCGCTGACCGCCGGAAAATGGGGAGGCAGTAGGATTAAGGATATCAACCGGAGTAGAAACAGACAATTTCAGGACCCCGATATCATGGCATCTGTGCTTCTAGTGTAAGGGCAGCCAAATTACGAGGTTGGCCTGTATCCGAGGTGGTTTTCCTGACAGTGAGGATACCTAAACCATGCTCCTCGGCACCACTTCCAAGACGTGGTTATACTGCCTTATCATGTTGCCCCATTGCCGCCAAATATCTGGTGATTAAAAGCTGTATCACTCTTGCTGGGCTCCTTGATCTACCCCTTGGAGATGCTGTGAGGAAAAGAAAAGCAATCTTCAAATATCGCCAAAGGTAGTGCTGACAGCTCGACATACGAAGCATCTCCCACGTAGGCATGGCACGCCTCTTCAACATGTGCGCCCCTTCCAATGCATAGACGAACCATTTTCATGTCTCCCAGTCCTGCAGAGATATGGAGTACTGGCAGTTTCGCCTCAATGTCGATCCAAATGTGCTGTCGGCCCGCGGCAGGCGTTCGAAAGCGCTGCAATTTGGGCCTGAAACTTGATGCTCTGCCCCTCTTTGAGATCATTGCATCTTTTCTCCATAATCTTCAGCCAACGTGGCAAAGTTTTCAAGAGGTGGCAGGTGAGGGAACGCAGAGGTTGGATGGTCTTCCGGTCCTCGGTAAAGGGCCCTTCAAGATGGCCAAACACCCGGACGCGAAAAGGAATATTAGCAGGCTGACCCAAAGGTCAGTTGCATTGTCAGTTTAATATCGCGGTACTGTCTCTGGCCCGGCAGCAGCAGGAATATGGGCCTCCAAAAGTTGTTCAGGTGCAGTGAGAACAGCCATACAGAGGGGGTGAGCTTGACATGCGTGTCGGCCGAGTCAGGTTCAACACCCTTATTGCTGTGACCTCCCGCTTGGAGAAGCAGCCATGGGTTGTATGAGCATCGCGATGGTGCTAGGTTATGCGTTCAAGCGAATCTAGTTCGCCAGAAATCCCAGTAATAGTGATGTCAAGACTTGCCTTACCCCTGGCATGGGGATTGGGCCAATAACTCTGTCGCCCCTTCATATTCAAGCGCCGCGACCAAGTACAGTAAGGTGAGTTCAGAACTACGGAATGCAAACTCGCATAAGAACATTGTTTCGACGTTAGTATCATGACTCAAGAGCAGCTACACGGACTCGTGGTTTCTCAGCGTAAGCCCAATGCAGTGCATCTCATTCGATACACAGTCTCTTGTGTCGGTAGTCTCCCATAGTCCCAGCATCACTCCTTGCATATATGTAGGTGTCCTTCTTCAATAGAAGTTGCACCATGGATCGGCGATAGACAGCGGGATCGACCATGTGTTCATATTCATGAGCCATTAACGGCTGCCTTGGACTTATTGTCGATAGGAGCCTCATTTTAAAGCTACAAGCCCGCCACCTGCACATAGCTTCAACGGGCAGAACAATGCAGTGACGTCAGTTTTTCCCGGATGGCGAAAAGAAGCTCGACCGGTGCTGGCCCAGGAGGCATTTTTCGCCTTTAGCCAACTCCTCAGGTAGAAGGGCTCCCAAGAACTCAGTGCATCGAATCGTCGATAAGAGAAAGATAGTTGCCAAGGTATCGCCGCCACTGCTGTCCAGAGATCTCAGCCCCAAAAGGTATGGGTGCTATTTTGGCCTGCAAGGATCCCACTTGGTCTTTAGGAAATGCTATTTAGTTTCGTGATGTGGTAGCGCCTCCTTGATGAGCCCGTGCAGTGTTGTCAGGTACGGCGTAGTCCAGCCATTCTCGTATTCCTCGGTGTTCACGTCTGCCCCATAGGTGAGCAGGATTCGCACAACCTTGCCATGACCATTCGTAGATGTTCCATGCGACGTCGTCCCATGCTCATTCCTGGATTTGTACCAGAATCGTGCTGGATGAGCCGTGTTCGCGGGGCCAAATAACCCTGTTGGCTGTAGCCCATCTACGCCTCGCTCAAAGTTTTGGCTGTATGTAGGGAGCCATCGACGGATGAGGTGTACGATCTGGTCAGAAGAGGAGACTTTTGCATCATCCATAAGCAAGGATGGCGCCAACTCCTGCATCTCAGATACTTAACTTTTCATGATAATGCGGCTAGGTTTGGCTCTTTGACCGCAGGCAGCTACGCAGCCAAAGGTTAAGAGGAAAAAAGGCCACTGTGTTAGCATTGGGTTATGATGCTATTTATGTGTTGAAAATGTGTTCTTTATTATGGTTGCGGCCCGGCCCTTGATGGATTGAGCTTGAAGATAGCATCTCAGATACAAAATCATAGGTGCCATAGACACGGCAACCACAGTGTCCCTAGCTAGTGCCGAGCAGCATACTCAAGAAATGGGTCCGGGGACACTCAAGCCTCCAGCGCCCTGTCATTGGCTCGACGGCCTTGCTCTCTTGGCTAGTGGCTACAAGTCCCACGTAGAGAATAATGACGCCGTCGAAATGGTCAAATATAGAGCCCCTGTGGCTTGATTTATTCCTAAAAATGGTTCGGTTCGCCTTGATAGTAAGGGCGTTGGGTACTCCTTGGCCTGTTAGAGGCCATTCGACTTCAATAACCCACCATAGGATCTAATGGGCTAGGCCGCAACTAGTTGACTCTAGGAGGCTCTGGCCTAGAGGGAAGCGTTGCGAGGCTGTTCTGCCGATCGGTTGCCGAACTTAGCGGCGGGCTCCTAGAAACCAGTAGCGCGGGCCTGTGGACGCCGGGCAGCTGGAGTGTAAGCCTCCGAAGTGTAGTCGTTGATAGCAGCCGTAGGACGGCGGATAGCTGGGGCACTGGTGGGCGCAGCACGGTCGCTATCGTCGTTGTAGTTAAGGGCGCTCCCGTCCTTAGAGTCCGAGTGGATGTAGATGGCCGCGGCAGTGGTGCCTGGGATGCGTCCAAGAGTGGTATTGCTGTCGGGAGTGCTGGCACGGAAGGACGGGGGAGCCGTCGGGGGAGTCAGAGGCTCGGTTCATACCTTCTAGCAACTCCTCATGGGCTATGCGTCTTCGAGCTCAGTTATGCCAGGACGGGCCGGGCCGCAACTATAATAAAGAACACATTTTCAACACATCACTTGATAAGCTCTCGGAATGATGGAGCCTTGAGGCAGATCTCGTCGACTTTCTCCTAGGGTTCATCAACCTCCCCGTTCACCGACCGCCAGCGCGGCACGGAAGTCGTACTCTCGATGACTTCCTTTGTTGTCAATATGAGACCTCAAGACATGAAAATGCTCTAGAGGGACTCTAGCCTTCTCAGTGTCGTTGATATACCATTTTCTGGCTCAGTTATCCCATCTTTCCTTCTTCGAGCTCAGTTATCCCATCAAGAGCCAGGCCGCAACTATAATACAGAACATAATAGTCGTTGATTTACAGGGTGCTCTTGCCGAGGTTCACGGCCATGCAACAGAGATATGCGGCATCAGCGTGGCGAATCACTGGCTGTTGCCAGCGTCTTCTTCTTCCAAGGACCTGGCCAAGAGTGGGACTGCAAGTCATTATCAGAGGGCTTCTTTGGTTCACCGTTTTGCGATATTTTGGCCGGGTTCGGTGTTGGGATGCTTCTAGTAGGCCATGTAGGGTCGTTATGTACTTGGTGCTTTGACATCAATTTCAGGTTTTAATCCTTCTGCGAGCCCGCCCCGCTTCCTTCTCACGTCTTGAGTCCTGAATCTTGCCAGGGACTCTGTGCAGACCAACCTCGATGGAGTTGGTTCAAGTCCCAACAAGTAAGTCTGCCTACTGGATTAAGTCGGTGAAGCGGTCTAGGTGTAATCCGGGATGTCCAATTATGATTAGACACTGTAAATCTGGAATGACACATACTCCAACCTCTTGGATGGCTGGGCGCTTCATCTGGCTGACAGTCACGTTCCTCCATCCCACTTGCTGTGGCTCTATATCGTATCGACAAGGTATCAGTCGGTAAACGCGATGAATCATCCTGGAACTACATTTCTATTCTCCCAGCCAACAATCAGCCCCGTGTCTACTGCTTCAGGGGCTGAGAGTCGTCGACGGAGAGTTACCTTGTGTCGAAGTCCCCGGGCTCGTACTCAAGCCAGTTGACGACACGGGTGAAGGGGCCGACTCGAATGACGAATGCGCTGACTCCAGTACTTCTGTCGCGGCCCGGATATAACCCTTTGCCCAACATCCAACGCGCACTTCTGGGCTTCATGCACCGTTCATCTAGGATGTGGTATGGCTCTACCAGCATCGCTAACACGTCAAAGTCCATCGTCATTAGCAGCTCCCGTGAGCTTCCATGCAGGACCAGTTTAGCCGAGGTGACCCATGGTGCTAATGTCGACTTCTTTCTGCAGTATGCCCGTGGTCTCGGTGCCTCCAAATCGTCGTGTCGAGAGCCGAGCTAAACATGGAGATTCCCCGTTGCCCCCCTGTAGTACACCGTGACCCCTCGCTAGTGATCAAAGGCTGTTCGCTTCGGTCGGAAACTAAGCGATATTTCTGGGTTAGCCCAACTGTTTCGTCATGGTCAAACTGGTGAGCCCGCTGAGCACACGATCACTCCAGGCCACTCGTGAGTTCCCCGGGCGTACGAGGATCTCGCTTCTGCTAGCCGGGACGGGCCACGACTCAGTACCGTGCTCCAAAGCGACGACCGACGAGCTGTTTGTGCTTGTCGGGTTGGTTATGGCAGGTTGGATGGACGGTCGAAGCTGGCTCGTGTGAGATAGAGTCTCAACAAAATACCCTCATCGCCTATTCCAAGGTTAACGTTATGGGACAGATGGTCTTTGCTAGAGTCCTCTACACAGGTCTGCCCATCCGCAGCTCCGACGACTCGCCATGTGAGGGTGCCAGAGGTCAAGCGTTGAGTCGACAGCGCCACCCCTCGTTAACATTTGCCTATAGCTACCATGGACGGGGCCACGGTGCGTTAGAACGTCTAAGTAGCACTTTATGTCACAATCTATCCCGTGGCAACCTTTATAACTCCTCTATATCTTTGTTCCCGTTGATGTGGTGCTGACGACGATATTTCTCGCCTCCTCTCCTCGCGAGTTTACTGCTATCCGCCAGTTCTTTATCATCGCTCCCTCCCCAACTCTTCTGTCTGGCACACAAGCACGCAAAAGAACATCTTTACATCTCCCCAACGTACGGGCTCTGCTTTGAGAGTGTCACCACGAAGCTCTTGCTCGAAATTCCTCGTGAGTCACTGATTCACTTCCCCTTCGACAGTCCTCTTCGAGCTCAGTTATCCCATCAACAGCCAGACTTCATCGCTCACAGCTGTGTCAATAGGCATTCATCTCGTCTCGCGAGAGCCATCGTTCTATTGCCTCAGTTGTGGAATAACATTCGCCTCATCGACAACATCCACTTCATATCGTCACCATGTCGGCATTCCGAACTGACTCTCTCCTCGACCTGTCCGAGCACGACGTAAAGAAAACTTTCAACGAGCACGAAAACAAGTACCACGTCGGGCTCTTGGCCTGGCAACATACCCACCAAGACAAATACTGCCAAGTTGTCAGCAACCCAGATGGGCTCTCCAAGCATTTTGACGATGCATTTCCTGAGCAAGAGAAGCGCCCCTGCTTCTTCTACTAGCACGAGAAGTGGGTTGGCCGCAAGCTTCTCGCTCGTGCTTTGCCCATCGACCCGGAGCAGCTCATCAACGTCGTCGCCGCGACCAACTTCCTCGTCCAGCGGGATGCTGGCGAGATCAGCTCTCTCATGCAGAAGTTCGCCCATACACCCGTCCTCCTCGGCGAGGCAGAATTTGGTGGTAATACCACTGGCTTTGCCTTTATTGCCGCCTAGCACTTTCTGTGGCCTAACTGGCATATTGCCGAGCCTCGCTTCTCGCTATCGACCTCAACACCAAAATCGTCAAGTCGAACAAGCAGCCTGGAACTTGGCAGAGCTATGCCACACTTTCTCGCTCCGGCACCAGCAGCAAGGGTCACCCTCATCCCAACTTGTCCGGATCATCGGCAGAATCGGACTCATCGGCCGACAGGGGCTCGTCTGGAAGGACTGCGCACACTTCGATCATTAACCCAGCCGACGACGGTAATGTCATCACTAACTTCACCTTTGTTTAGCTCGGTGCCCTGTGCTACTTTGAGGGTGACTGGAATAATATCCGCGACCAAGATGCCAAGACTATCCTGAACTGCCGCGGCTGGCAGGAAACCCAGTACGGCGTCGTTGCACAGCTCACCGAGCGCGGCCAGGCGGGCCCACTCTGGATCATCTATAATCGTTGAGAGCCGCTATTGAAAAGTGTGTTCCTTTCTATGTGCGGCCCGGCCCTTGATGGGATAACTGAGCGCGAATAAGGTCGGGAGCCGCGTGACGACGACGATGATAGCGTCGAAGTTAAAGGAATGGGATAACTGAGCTCGAAGATGGGTCCTCGCATCCTGGTCAAGGGCCGCGCCGGCCATCTGAACGATGAAAAGGATAATGACGGAAGCCCCGTGTATGAAGAGGGACTCCCCGTCGCTGACCCTCGAGTAGAACTCGACCGACCTCAACAAGTAGGTTACTAACGCGCATCCAGTTGAGAGCGTGATGCTGATGAAGCGAATAGATTGCGCCATGAGTTGTGTATCACCAATATTGGCAGACCAGTACGGATTGGAGGATTTGGAGGATTTGGCACTTGATGGTCATGGAGGAGCGTGACACTTGGTCTAGACTTTGGGGACTCTTTCCTCTTATCAGCCGACTCAAGACCAAATACAGACCACAAGCTTGCGTTCCGGCCAGACGAGTCCATGATAGCCTCACATTGTCCACGTACATACATGATTATCTTCACATCGCCTCTGCGAGTATCCCAACAAACGCAAGGTCTTCTTAGTAGTCCCAACGCCGCCTTTCACCTCCTTTGAAGTTCTAGACCGACCCTCTCACTCCCCGACAATGCCATCCATGTTCGTCTGGGCCATTGACTAGGAAAAAAGGTCGCAATACATGCTTGTCATGACCTCTGCGCAGGAGCGTGGCGTCTTGCATCGCTTGTCGATCGTGTAAACCTTGGCTGTGGTCTCAAGGTTGGATTTCTTGAGCTAAGGAAAGAGACCTTTTGCGTAGCCGATGTTCATGACACGACTCATAGAGCATGGGTTCGTCCTGAGGCTTCCATCCGTGTGTTTCTGGAGAGCTTGGCCAAGATGACCAGTGCAGGCCCTGAGTCACTGAAAGGGTTGTTTGATCCCCAAGTCCTCGGCTGGTTCCATGCCGGTGATAACCTTGAGGAGCCCGACGTACAGCTCGTCCTGGGTTTTCCTGATCGCTGCCTTGCCCTCACCTGGCAGCCTGGCGCCAGGTTCAAGATCCTTCTCAGCAGCCTCTTGGACCTTGCATCGAGTAGGTTTCTCCAGCTCAATCAACTTGCCCATGACAGCGTGCCAGAGGGACATGGTATCTCCAACGTGCTTCTCCCGTGCAGCGGCTCAGATCTCCTTAGGCTTAGGCCGTGACATGAGGCGTTCTTGAGTTGCCCCGACGGTTACATTATGATGGGCCTTCTTCCTATGCTTATCGTAGCCGGAGCATAAGAAGTACATCACAGGGCCGAACTCGCCGGTTTTCCGCTGTTGCGAGGGCTTCATAGTGGCGCGCTTGATCTTGTCGATGTCGGTCATGCTATTCTTGAGGTTATTCTTGGTGAGTCTCTGTGCACTTGGTCAGCTGTTGTGGAAGCAGGGATAGGAGCATGGTCACTTACTGATGGCCTTTCAAAGCCTCGAGGGTCCCTTAGCGGGTGCGCGCTCAGGCTTTTGATAGAAGCTCCTGGTGTTTAGCATGAGATAGGAAATGATCTCAGTGGGAGAAGCAGACGGCCATATCTTTCACATCTCATCGTCCTTATGCCGGAGAGCTATTACCCCGGCGACATGCTCTCTTCGGCTCTGCACCGTCATGGCGTCATTGATTGATTCTGTAATTGATGATGACAGCTTGAAGCGGCCACCTTCGTACACGATGGAAAAGAACACATTTTAACCATAATGACAGCATCAAAACCCAATGCCGTATAACACCGTAAAGGAGATTACATCGATGTGCGAGACTGGGTATTCACATTGCCAGGCACTCGCAATCTAATGAGTTCGCCTCTTCGCTCAGTGAATGCAACACAGGAAAATGACTAGCTTCTTCAAACCTCCAAGAAACCTCCAAGGCCCACTGGAGCGTGTGTCGGGAGGCGCG
The DNA here is from genome assembly GCA_020883615.1 of Fusarium virguliforme. Lineage (NCBI taxonomy): Eukaryota > Fungi > Ascomycota > Sordariomycetes > Hypocreales > Nectriaceae > Fusarium > Fusarium virguliforme. Next base: position 104,758 of record JAJHJD010000017.1, read on the forward strand.
GGAGGCGTCCTTGGACAACCACAGCACCGTCTAACGTTTCAAATGGATAGCCTCGTTGATTTCTCAGTCCCTGGTTAGGGATATTGCGTTCACTGCAAATGCTGAACATGTCATTTCTGGACGGTAAGGGCCATGGTTCTCGGGCTCAGGACGGATGAACGGCGAGTGTGGGTGTATTTCTTCTGAAGAGGCATAAATGAATAGACGGAGGCCGCAGACATTCGCTTGCAGTTAAGTATAACCAGGTTGGACCTGGTTATTTCATGTGGCTCCCGATTCATTAACCCCCAACCACAAACGAACACCAATAATTATGAAGTTTTACGAAGTCATTGCAAGTACCTTGTGAGGGCCAATTGTGTCGTCTCTTGGCGTGCAGGAGGCTGAGGTGAGTGCGAAATCGTTACACCAGTTCTGACGAGGCTGGAGACGAAGCGTGAAGCAAAGGGGGGGCAATGCAGAGAGCCTTTGTCTAATAGTTGGGCTTCAGAGAAGGGTCTGGCCCTGAAGCCTTATTCATTGCTAACACCTCGAAGTTCCAATTCTTCTCAGACCCAGCTGCAGTGGCCTGGTATTCACGACACGGATCAGCCATCACTGGGCACTTCCAATCGTGTGCAAGAGTGAAGCGGCTATGGTGGCTTTGGCCTGACCCTGGCACGGACGGAGGACTAGATTCAGTCGCAAAAACAAGGAACGAGAGGGCATTTCGGGGACCGGCGACTGATGAGGCCAACAAGTCTCTATCGCGTCAATCTGAACTTTGACTGGCACCTACTCTGAGTCCCTTTAAACCTCTACACAGCGCATCAACCGGATCAGAAGCCAGCAGGGACGAGCATAATCTGATACTCCACTGGCCAAGAATCCCTACGCTGAAGAACAGCATTGCGCCAGCGAGGGATCTACAACAGCCCATGCGGGGGACTATACCAGTGCCAGCAACTCGTCACCCAATCCCGGATATCAAGTCGTCATTTGACCTCTTCCAAGGTACGTGATTATCAGGTGAAATGTTGCGTGACCCGTCACAAGCCGCTCGACCCTCGCAGGACATTTCACCTCGGAGTTCTCGACCGCTGTGCACATGGCCAACATGTTTACGTAGACCTTCCCGCCCTGAAACGCCCAGACATGATCTCATCGTTGACTCGGCTGCCCCTGTTGCTCCTGTTGATTGGTATGGTTGTGGATGGACTGTGGCACGCCTTGACCTTGGGATACACGATCCTATGAAACACATCGCTCGACCCAATTCCGAAACTCTCCATCAACCCAGCCAGCGAGCAACCGTAGCACCGCCAGCAGGCGATACGTTCCCTCCACAGTCATGGTGCTCCCAATCTCAAGAGGCCCGCACACCTCGAACTCGCTCCCGGCGTCAAAGGCAAAATAGAGCTCCCAGTTCTCGCACACTACCAGAAGAACAGGGAGGAAAGGGAGACTTCGCATATGGCCTGAAGAAGAAGCAAGCGGCTCATACGTGGCCACGCGGCCGAACCAGGCTGCGAGCCAGATGCCAAGCTGTGCTTTGCCCTCGCCTCGACGCCGCGTGTCGACCTTTGTTTCGACCAGGACGCCTGACGGCTCATAGCACAAGGGCCCATGGGTCGACTGGTTGAAGGATCTTGTTCCGTCGAACCCATCGACGAACGTCGCAATGCGCGTGGAAAGGTCCTTGTCAGGCTGTAGCAGAAGAGCGTAGTCAATCATCTTGCCGCTCAACACCTCAAGCTCGCCTCGTGAGGCGGGGATGAAAGGCTTGGCTATGGAGGCTTGTGTGATATTCTCGGCCTTGACGTGCATTGTAGTAGACACAGCAAGCCGGAGTGCTGGTCCATGTATGTGATCGTTCCATGTTGCTTCGGATCGAGTTGTTTTGACGAACCGGATAGTGTCCGCTACGATGTCTCGTACGGCGCCAAGCTCGCTGTAGATGGCTAGGAGGTTCCCCATTCCGGCGTTGAAACATGGGAAGAGCGTGCGAGCATCGTCTACTGCCTTGGCATCAACAGCCCCAACTCGATCCTCGGCTGCAAACCGACAATCTGGAACCATGAGCTCATCCTGCAAAACCGCCTTCAGCTCTCGTGGCAGGAATCCATCCCCTTGTATTACCCTCCAAATGTGCTTGAACAGCTCAAGGGCCTGGGAACTCCCAGTCTCCTCGACCTTGTTCCGCAACGCCCGGGGATCCGGCGTCGTCCATGTAACGGGCTTTTCGAGCTTGAGGAGATCGTCTGGGTTCTTAACAGGGCTTGTTGATCTCGTCCGGCTGGTCACGCTGCTCGGCACACGCGAGGCCGAAACGACAGATTGCCGCTCGTTGGAGCTGAGCTTGGCAGTGAAGGACTGAGGAGGGGGCAAGACGAGTTGGCGCGATCGTTGATGAGGAAGAGTCATGCTGGCCGTCGGCCGTTCTCGAGCGGCGGGTACATCATCTTGGTCCGAGGTGGTGTTTGTCGGGGTCTGTTCGCTGGAAGATGCGCCGGCGTTCTTTCTCAGGCTTCGTCGCATCGTGTCTCCAACTGCCACCTCATCAAAGGCACAGTCAATATTCGTTGAGCTTGCCCGGAGTCGTTTCGGTGATGGATGGTGATCTTCGGCAGTGCAGCGCTGACGCCCGCGAGGAGACTCCGAGATGTTCTCCTCGTATTGGAGCGCCAGTTGGCACGTTGTCGGATCGGGGCAGGCGTGCAGGAGACGGTGCTGGTCAGAGATCCAGGCGGCGATGACTTCAGAGTCCATTTACAGCTTGCAAGTTAAATGATGGGCACTGTGCTGTAATAGTCGGAGGCTCACGATTGCGAAATTAATGACGTGATGTTGTTTGTTTTCTCTTGTTGTTTTCAGTTGCTGGGCTGCGCGATAAGATAAGGCTTGTCCTTGATGGAGAAAGTTTGTTCCGCCTTCGTCGGTCCGACAGAGCGCCTCTGATCAGCATGGGCATGCTCTAGTTAGGTAGTTAGTTGTCAATTTCTCATTTCGGCGCTGATGAATCTAAATTGTCAAAAGGCAATACCAAGGTTGACGGAAATTACTATACCTAATGGCTCAGCCCCTGGACCGACTTCAATGACACCCAGCGAGGTTACTTTGATGGGATCCAGGACGTCTGCCAAGGAAAGTGGCTGTTCCGTGCAGAACTCTTAACGACTCTACGAGGGATGTAGGACCGGATATCTGCAGGCAGCGAAGAGGTAGAACTGTCATATATTGTCAATTGGGCTACAGGTGCTGAATAAACATGCTTACAGTATGTATCTCGCACGCCAGTATCCTGTAGCAAAGTCAGACCTCCACCCATTGCAGACGAGGACGGCCGTTGTAGCTACCCTCTGAAGAACGGTTTCAATCTGCATCTGGAGGGAACCTCCACTGCGCCTCATCCCGGGACCCTTGTTCAGGTATCCTTGCGGCACTCTCACTTCCTGTACCCCTATTCCTTTAGTGGTTAATGGATTGGACAGAGCCTAGAATTACCCTACATGCGTGTGTTCAAGCTGTGTGCGCTTAGAAGCCGGAGTCTTGATTTAGTCACCCAGGACCGATGTCGAGGTTTGGGCCTAGCTGAAGAGTTGCTAGACTGCTAAGATGGTGGTGTCCGAAATCGGTATGCGGGCGAGGGCGTGCAGACTCCACGTGTATATGTTCAAAACGTGTCTCAGCATCTATGTGCAGGGGGCAGTACTGGGGTTTGCGATGCATATTGGCCCTGGGATTAAGGCAGGTTTATCTCCATATGGAATTCATTCTCCATATGGAATTCATTCTCCATATGGAATTCATTCTCTATATGGAATTCATTCTTCGTATGGAAGGTCATCTCTATACATAAGGTTATCTCCATACGAAATGTTATCTCTATATAGAACTACAGCACTGCCTGGGTTGCTCTTGGATTCTCTCTATATACAGACCTATACGAAGCATGGAACTCGACCTCGGATCTAGGCGTAACCTGGGATTGACGCCGCCAGATATGGGCTCCGTTGAAGTGGGCGTTAATTTCCATGATGTGGATAGTTGTTAATTTCAACACTTCTAAGGGGCCCTCGGTCACAAATATTAAGGAAGACACTTACAACACAGTAGCGGCCTCAAAACCCAATGCCGTTAGCACGCCGTAACACAGCACAGAAGACATACTCGCGCCCTCAGGCCGCCCTGAGCTGATTGCTAGCACCCGCATCATTGACTGCCCGAGTCATAACAACCCTTTTGCGTGCTGCTCCGCAAGCTGACCGAAACTCCCGCATAACAGAGTGGCCAGGCTACCAGATCATCAGGGAGCGGCTATCTGTCTCCCCGGATAGGCCTCATTCATGGCGGTGTTTGCAGAGTCACCGTCGTTGGTCTTGGGTGCACAGGGCGTGTGAAACGAGAGGCCGACCAGCCTCGTCAAGCGTGAGGTCTATGAGACCAAGCGATTGAATGCCTGTCGGTGGACTGGCTGGCCTCCCGTCTGCCACCTTTTGATCTGGTTGATGATGCTCTGATCCCAATTCGTAACCTTCGGTCACGATGTCTAAGAATACGATTGCTATCCGCCTCAATAAATAAGGACATGGGGCAAGACTACTCAGGCCTCCCCGTCCTTGTTTCTGGCCAAGCTTGCCTCAAGATAGCAGTGCTAGACATTACATATCAGCCAACAAACTGACAGGATCCCCCGCCAAAATAATAAAACAGTCTGAACAGGAGATGTTGATGCTTGCCGTCGTCGATGTGCCGTTCGAACAAGTCGATCGAGTTCAAGGCATGGCGTCAACTTGGGCGGTACCGACGCCCGGGAGCCATCTCATGAAGCCTCTAAAAATCTCTGGGCCACATCTCCCGTTCATCTACATGATCTTGTATTGTAGTGTAGAGTTCTCGTATGTAGAACATCACTCGTCCTTCTTTGTCTCAACAATCACGATGGTGGTCGAGTTCCAGGTGCCGTGGGTAATGTAGACTGGATGCGAGTGTTAAAGGCCACTGGATTTAGATATTTGAGAACTAAAGTCAACTGAATAGACCTTTGACTGAATGTTGCACTGTTGGATTATCGTATGTGTCTCCAGCGGCACGGCAGCCGGCCCCACCTAAATCTCGGCCCCGTAATCCGCTAAAGCCGGGACTCCGAAGCCGGACTCCGTGGCCGGGAATGCGTGGCTGGACTCTGAGGCCGGGACTCTGAGGCCGGGACTCCGTGGCCGGCACAGGCCGGCCTTGCCGAGATGCCCTCTCTCACACGGCTTGCCTTTCCCAGGTACTCATCACATGCATTCTCCATCTATTGGACGGCAAGGCTGCTTCATGTGTAACGGTCTCCAATCGGGCCATCTTTCGTAGTTCTTCGGCGTTGGGCTTCTTGAGATGCCAATATTACGTTATAATCTATCTTCTTAAACAAGCGCCACTCAGCAGTGCACTCTCTTTAAGCCCTGGGGTGATGGAAGCTCTTGATGGACTCAAACGTCTTGTCGGTCCTCCTAAGGTGGTCCGAACGGGGGATGGGCAACTGTCTGAGCCGGTGTTTCGTGCAGGGCTGCTAGGTGGATAGTCAATTACCATGATCGGACGAGGCAGGGGCTACAACCGTCTAGTGTTTCCAGGAGCCGATGCACACCTGATTGGGGTAGTGAGCTTGGCCGTCAATCTAGCTCATGCCATTGTTGCTGATTTGTTGGCTTCCTCTGGCGGGAGGAAACATGCCCTCGGCTGCAAAGAGTGCAATTTCTAACAAGTCAGAGTCATGCCATGTTCTATAGAAGCCCCCTTGGTTGGCCAGCGCCTCTGACCGTCTCTACTGTCACTCGTCGCCGCATTCAGTCGGCGCAACCCTTTTTGCCGTCATGGCCAGCATAGACGCTACACACTCCCCGGCCCACCAAGTCGATTACCAAACAGGGATGTAGACCTCAGAGACGTAACTGAACATGTAGGGACAGTTTTCTCATCACCCGAAACCGTACGCAGGACGGGCAAGCGACTCCACAATCCAGCTCGAGTCGGCATAATCCAGGGGCCAATCACCGCCTCATTCTCGTCAAGAGCGAGCCCCTGCTCCTCATCAACGGATACATCTATATACAGGAGGACTCATAGGTCTTGAAATATTGCTTCCATGGGTATCCATGGGCCTTGATGTCCAATATTAAATTAAGCCTATGAGAGCAAAGTCGAAGTCACTATACATAAAAATTACCCATGGGCGGGCAACTGCGCCTCCTGGAGGAGTAGTTGCCACATATCGCAACGACTTATGTTGCTTGGTGTGAAGACAAAAGGCCCAATTCGCGTGGGTCGGCCATGGAGGAGACACGCCCCCAATATGACGACGACGGCGCATCCCCTCCATAGGGAGCGGGTTTTATCGCGTTGATATTTCTGTTCTTACTGGAACGAATGCTCCGAGAACCAGAAGCTAGGGTTCAGAATCGACCTCCTTGCCAGGGGCGAAACTGGGGATACCTCCACGGTCCTCCGGAGTCCCTTCGGGGGGTATACAGCTGTTCGCTCACTGTTCAGAGAGTGTGTGCTCTGGGAATACTGACCTCATCGAGGGCCGCCTGCATATCGATCGGCAGGCATTCAAGGTCCGATACCGTCACCGACAACGCCCCCGCCCATGGTCATACGCAGAAGTTGCCGAACGAGTAGATTGTGACGCCTTCACGCCCCCTGTCGCGGTTCCCGAAGTTGCCGTGACTAGCAAGCGATTCAAAGGCGTCTGACGAACCGCAGGGGGACTTCGATCCCACTTAAAGGGCTATCAATGCACGGCGGTGTCGCAATAACCATATATCGTTGAGGCAGTTGACGCTGACCGATCTTGATACTAGGGCGCGGCACTCGCTGGGCCGTCATCTACAGATAACCCTGGAAGCAGAACTAGCAGCACGGTACTATCTTTCCATCGAGCCAATTTTGTATACTGACCACGACCAAACCGTTGTGGATTGGAGAACTTGGACCCTATAGTTACAGTCAGATCACGGTCCTGGCTATCTAGTGATGGTTTACGCGAAAGTTTGCAGACTGGAGGACCTGGAAAATATCATCATGGCAAGTCTCGGTCTGGTTGACGTTCAGTGCATGGATACCTGGAATAATTAGCATTCCTCGGCTGGTTAGATCGACGGAGGGGCTCTTCAGCCATCGATGGCGCTGCCGTTGACCTGACCTCCCCGACGCATCTAATGTGTCCGCATATCCCATTTCCGCCGTTCTAAAAGGGACACACTTATTATGGAAGCAGTCTACTCGGTCGGCAGTGGGGGTGCTGTGGGCGAGGTCATCGGCGCCAGTATTTACCGAGGCTGGAAGTAGAGAACGGCTCTTTGAAGACTTTCCGCTTGCTTCCTCAGTGCATATGGCTTATAGGCCTCCTGGACATGGCATTCTTTAGCCCATGTCTATCGAAACACACGCCACTACTGATCGTGCAGGAGCGTCCGAACCATCTTCTGATGCTGGCATTGAAGTGACGTCGTGCACTCTAGCCATTGTCGCAGGAACCTTCGCCAGTGAGAGAATCCATCCCTATGATGCCCGGCACGCCAGTAGCCTCGTTCGCCCCGGGGCTTCGGCGAGAACTTGTTTCTCGTCCAAAATACCCAGACATGATCGACTGTCGGGGCCAGTAAGCGAGATGTCAAAGCTGGCATCTATACAAGCACAAGTTATAACTAATAAGTATAAGTTATAACTAAAGTGCGGAGGTTATAACAAGAGAACACAAGTTATAACTTATACTCTAAGTTATAACTAAAGGGCGGAGGTTCTAACTAGAGAGAGGTTATCTAAAGAGCACAGGTCATACCAGGTTCTAACGATCTTATTGTTAACACAGTGAGCAGCTCTTTGCTACAATCAATCATCAGATAGCTAATCTAGGTGGCCTTGCAAACTGGCAAAGTGAATAACTCGCTGCGACTTGCCAATGTCCCCAATCCCATGCCAGACGCATGACTTGAATTGCCGTTGTAAAATACAATGCTTGGCCAGTCTATCAATGCACTTGGGTGATGCTGGCACACACGCCTTATTAACCCAAGGGCATTTAGAAGGAGGCATGCGCTGTACACATTGTACTTGCAAATTCAGTGTCGGATAAAAGCGTGATAGATTTCAACACTCATGTGAACCACACCCTCAAATTCCCCGAATCGGCAGGCAAAAGAGTATTCATCAGACTAAAAGCTCCCATCTCAAACCAAGTGGCTTCAGCTGTCCAACATTCTTATCTCGCCAGGCACCGCCCCTCGTGCCTTAGCCCCTTGGGCGATGGCGCCGCAGTATATCACCGGGTAGTCCATGTTACGCTGCCCGGGCAGCCGGGCCGGGGGTTCAGTGTGGGTGGTGTTCTTTTGCTAGCTCGTCCATTCTTCACTTGCAGAGACAACTGCTGATGTTATCAAACCAAGGCGATGAGAAGGTGTGGATAAACGCTCACCGCGTTGTTTGATCTATCTTTTCTACTGTAGACTGCCGGCAAGCAGCAATGACCATGTCGTGATGCAGCACGCAAAGCTCCCTGCTTGTAGATGCCTTCTTGACAAGGGGGTTAGAGCGGGGGGCGGTCAATGGGCTTGAATCAGCGTAGTCCCGCAGGGCGTGAAGCGAGAGGCCTTGTCGAATGCAGGGCCTCTGTGATGTTTGGTCGATCAAGAAACAAAGCGCAGCCTGTATGCAAGAAGCCCTTGGCTGCTATTTTGGACCTGAAAGGGACTCTGCAGATGGCGGTCACTGACATCATTAAAGCCAGAGCCAAGGAACAAACCCTTACCCTGATGATACACTTATTCCCCCACCCCAGGGCCTCCCAAAGAAGATATCAGCTATCCAAGATGACCTCGTACGGCGTTGTTGTTGCCACATGACGGCGCCGGGGCAGGGCTCTAGGGGGACAAGCTCTCAAACGTGGCTCATGGCATTTGACGCTTGTTGGATTCCCACACATTTATGCTGCCTTTGTGCCCTTCTTCGAGCTCAGATATCCCAGAAGGGTCGGGCCGCAACTATAATAAAGAACACATTTCTGCCTTTGTGCAACTTGTGCAAGCTAGCCTGCGTCTCGGCTCATGTCAACGCAGCCTCCGAGAGAAGCCAGTTTCAGAGGCGGGATTGAAGGAGATACCATGGCAGACACATATGGACACTGGCCAGTGCCCAATAGAAGATTTCTGGCAGGATGCTTCCATCACCTCCCTGATTGGCAGCCTTCACAAAGCATCGGCGGTCTGCATTGGCGGCTGGGGCATGCTGACTGAATGCCCAGTCACATCTCTCATCCACGGCACGACAAAGAGCCAACAAGGCAAAGTAAGGCAAGGGGAGGCCTCTTTAAGACGTTTGTTGGCCCACGCTCCCCTTGGACAGTGGCCTGATCTTCCATGGCGTTCAGCACACCACCGTGGCTGGTGCCCCTGAGAGTCTGAGAGCCGATGAGGGTCACACAATAGAACAGCTGCTGGCTGATGAGATTTTCACTCCAACGCCGGCCATGCTGGTCGCCATTTCCATTCTTCAGCCATGCGCAGAGAGGCAGCATATGGTGGGACCCTTTGACAGCAGCGGGCATCGTGGCGCGTCCAAACACGAGGTGTTGAGGACAAAGACAGATAAAAGAGGGATGCCTCTGGCCGACGGGAAGAGGCATTCACCATGCGTAGGTTCTGGCCATTCACTGCCTTTTAGATGCCAGGAGGCATGTCGAACAGGCAGGGTTATCGATGGTCATCGTCTCATCGTTGTATCCATGGCATTCCTTCTGGCTTGGCCTTGCTTTGTTCCTTGTCCACCTTCTGCGGCCAATAAACTCCATGCCGTGGTACAACGGATCATGTACTTGTTCAAACGGCATTTTGTCATCACAGACAATAAGCTCATACACGGCTTGATGTTCATGCCATCTCCATTTCCATCATGGCCGGCTTTTTCCAACCGTCATCTCTAGATGCGTCTCCTGTCCCCGTAGATGATGGACTTGCATCTCTCCGTGTCTAGGATCAACGGGGTCAACAGAATGCTGGCCTGTTGAGTCCTTCATCAGCCCCTTGCCCCAAGAAAAGTATCAACGAACAAACTGATGAACAGGCAGGCAGGCCCGCCTAGATACCGTGCTGGCCACAACGTAAACTTGGTGACGTCTCTAAACGAACAATTGGTCACGGTAACAAAGACAAGTTGTTGACGCGTGCCGGCATTCAAACAAAACCCATCACGACTTGCAGAAACACTAGCAGCTGCATACTGGCCGTATACGCGTGGCAACTTGCTATCGTGGCCTCGTTTCCATGTTCCTTTTACAGGAGCCACAATGACAAGTCTTTCTCGTACCCGGCGCTGCCATCTCTGCCCCCGTTGCTCCCTTGGACTCTGGCAGCTTTCAAGGTGCCATGCCCTGGCGACATTGATATCGCCTTACGGGTCAAAGATAGAGAAAAGCAAGGCCCGGCCGGGTTATTCCCGTGAGACCATGTCTATCCATCAACATGATCATATCATCAACGCCAACTTCTGCTCACAAGGGCGTTGTTGCAGAGGACGAGGCCCCTGTCTTTCCTCCTTTGGAGATTTGTAAGGGGCACGCCAATACTCATGACCAGAGGCGAACAGAGGCGAAAGGCGCTTTGCAGTATAGTGATGAAACGTGCCCAAATCATCTCAGGAACTTTTGCTGGGTTCGGGTCGATAACTAGCTTTAAGCTTTCGGGATAAATACCTATTAGGCGCGCCTAGCCTATCTAGCACTAGTTCTAGTAGGCGATAGAAGCATTAACTATCATAAGTGTCACAGCTATAATAAGGGCTAGGCGGGGAAGCACGGTAGAAATACTCTAACTAAGCCTAGGACTAAAGGGACTAAACGCTATATATATCGGTCTAAGGACTAAGCTTTAAGAATATTAGTCCTACCCTAGACTAAGCTATAGGAATATTAGTCTAACTACCTAACCCTAAGTATATAGTATATACCTATTTATACTCTCTTATATAATAGCTACCTTAGCTATTAATATAATTTAGTTATATTTAATACCCTTAAGTATATTATTAGATATAATTTATACCTTTATTTAAAATAATATTAATAATCCCCTATTAATATAAACTTAATATAATTAGTTTATCCCTTAAGAGAGATATAATTATTATATATTAATAGTATGACGGTATAGTTAAATTCCTAAGGGATAAACCAGTCATACTAGATTTATATTAATAATAGAAAATATTACATTATAATCTTAAATAAATATTATATCTAATAATATACTTAAAGGTATTAAGTATAACTAAATTATATTAATAGCTAAGGTAGCTACTATATAGGAGAGTATAATAAGTATATTCTATATACTTAAGGTAAGGTAATTTAACTAATATTTTTATTATTTAGTCTAGGGTAGGACTAATATTCTTAAAGCTCGGTCCTTAGACCGATATAAATAATATTTAGTCCTTTCGGTCTTAAGCTTAGTTAGAGTATTTCTACTATACTTCCCCGCCTGACCCTTATTATAGTCATAATATAAGATCTCCCCTCTATTAATCTTATCCTTAAGGCTAGCTTTAGCGATTAAGTATTCTTAATAGGTAACTTTAATTTATAAAAATCTTCTCTTATTATTAACGCGATATTAGGCCGAGTTTCTAAGTATACTTCTTCCTATAAGCTTTTTAAGGTATAAAGCCTTTCCGCCTATATTAAGGCTTTTAATTCCGAAATTATACCTTATATTTACTATTTCCGCCGGGGGTTATCCTATAAGGTTATTTTTAATTACTTTAATTATTATTCTAACTATATTAATATAAAGGTTATCTATAATAAGGCCGATATAGCTTTTTTATAAATATACCTCCCCTTCCCCTATAATTAATAATTAATATCTTAAGTAATATTAAAGAATATTTAGGAGTATAAGCGCCTAAAAAATAAAGAGGCTAAGGTAGAGGCTACCTTAGAGGAGGTAATAGCTAAGCTTACTTATATCTATAAGTAAAAATATTTACTTAAAGCGCGAGGTAATAAGGCCTTTAAAGGTAGGCTTTATACCTTAGAGGAGTTAGGCGAGCTTTAGGAGGAGTTATCTACTATTATAGAGGTATATTCCTTTAGGGCTATTAATTTAATCGATTAAAATACTATTAGTCTTAATAAGCCTATATTTAGTATTATTAGTGGAAGTTCTTTAAAAGGTATTATATATTAATAAGGTATTCTAATAATTCCTATATATTTTCTAAGTCTAGGTAGTCTTTCTATTTAATAAAATATATTATTTTATTATTAATTTTATCTATATTAAGGATAGCTTTTATAATATATTCTTTTAATTTATTAACTTTAGCTTTTAGTTTATTATTAATCTTAATTTAAATAATATTTTCCGCTAACTTAAATAATAAAATATAAAAGATTAAATAAAGCTTAACCTTTAGTAATAAATCTAATTTATAATTATTTTATAAGATTTTTTATTTAACTCTATAGGGTCTAATATACTTATAGTTAAGTTTTTTATTTTATTATTTTATTATAATATTTTTTATTATAAGGTAGACTATATCTCCCTTTAAGAAGGTTAGTCCCTTAATCCTTTTCTTATTAATATAGTTATTTATTTTATTTCTAATAAATTTAAGTTCTATTTATATTTCCTTATATAGATTCTTTAGTTAATCGCTAATAAGGATTACTTTAGGGTTAATAATTATATTTTAAGTTTATCTATAGATATCTAATATAAATCTAAAGTTAGTATAGGCTAATATAGTCTTTATGCTTTTATTAATTACTATATTATAGGCTAGCTATATAGCTAGTAGCTTCTTAATTTAGTTATTTTATTTATAGTTAATATAGTAATAAAGGTATTATTTTAATATTTAGTTTATTTATTTTATTTATCTATTAGTCTCTTTATAGTATATTATAGAGAGCTTATAGTTAATCCTAAGGTATCTAATTAATCTTTATTAAAACTTAGATATAAAAGGTAGTCCTTAATTTAAGATAATCTTAAGTAGTAACCTATATATTCTAGCGATATTATAATAGAAGAGGTATATAAATGCTTTTATATTTATTAATTTACTATAGGGAATAAAATAGGAAAATTTCATAAGTCTATCTATAATAATAAGAATACTATTATATAAGTTTCTAATAGCTAGTTCTTCTAATAGGGGTAATTTAATAATAAAATCTATAGTAATTAAATCCTAGGGTTATTATATAACCGAGAGTAGTTATAGTTTCCTATAGGGTTTATAGCGTTATGCCTTTATTTTCGCGTATAAATCGTATTTATTTATAACTTATATAATTATTTTCTTTATATTAGGAAAAGTATATATTATCTTAACTTATTCTAGGGTTTTATTAATTCCTTAATATCTATATAGTAGGTATTTATATATCTCGCGTATAAGGTTATATTATAGTTTATCTAGGATTTATTATTTATCTATCCTTTTATTATCTAGGAGTTATTTATTATATTCTAGAATTTATTTTAATAGTAGATTACCTTATTCTACTATATAGGTTATTTTAAGTATTTACCTAGAGTTATATTCTTAATAGTATTATATTATACCTTAAATTCCCTCCTTAAATAGGTAGTTATTATAGATATAGTTTATAGCTTTAAATATTAGCCTATAGTCCCTATTATAAGGGAATTAATTATAGTAATAATTAAAGATCTTTCTAAAAACTTTATTAAGTATAATAATCTTCCCTTTAAATATAAAGAGTCTATTTTCGCGGTAATTATATCCTTATATATAATCGATAAAATTAATAATCTATCTTCTATAATCTTAGATAAGCTTAAGGTATTTTAATAAGGGTATTAATTTCTATATTTATATAATAAATTTCTATTTAAGGTATCCTTCTAAAGTATATTATAATAATTACTTATTTATTTTAACTTTTCCTATATTAAGATTTAATTATCTATTAATAGTATTAACTCTTCTATTCTCTTTTCCCTTTATATAGATTATAATATAATTAAATTCTGAGAGGTATTTAATATAATATAATTACTAGCTACTTAATTCTCTAATAATAATAAAGTATAAGATATTCTTATAGTCTATATAGACCTTAATTTAATATAGGCTTTTAATAAGGTAATATTAAAATTCCTTAAAAGTATTAATAATAATAAGGAATTCCTTATTATAGATAAGGTAATTAAATTCTATTCTATATAGCTTATAGGAGTAGAATATAATTAGGTATAAGAGTCCTTCTTTATCTTATTATTTAATCTAGGCGCTTAATATAAAGTCTAAGGTATCTATTTTAAGTTTAATTAATCGAGATAGGTTAAATATCTTAAGGATTAATTTACTTAAGATAAATTCCTTAATCTTATTAAAAGCTTTTTATACCTTATTTCCTATTATAAATAGTATATCTTTTTTTATTAAATTAATTAATAATATTATAATCTTCCTAAATTTTTTAAGGAACTTATAGTAGTAATTAATAAAACTAAGGAAGGCTTATATTTCCTTAATATTTATTAATTCTTTTTAATCCTTAATTACTATAACCTTCTTAAGGTCTATATATTTTATTATAAGAGATAATATATCTAAGAAATTCTATTTCTAAGGTATAGAACTTACTCTTCTTAGGTTCCACTAATAAATTAATATCTTACAGTATCTATAGTACCTTATAGATATATTCTATATATTCTTCTTCTATCTTAAAGAATATAAAGATATTATCTAGATAATATATAATAAATATATTAAGATATTCTTATAGTATATTATTAATTATTTATTAAAATATAATAAATATATTAATAAGTCTAAAAGGTATAATAAGGTACTTAAATAATCTATACTTAATATAAAAAGCGGTTTTTTATTTATATCCTTCCTTAATCTAAATTAAGTTATAGGCTCCTTTAAGGTTAAATATAAGAAAGTATTTTATCTTAAAAAGTTAATCCTTTAATTTATTAATAAAAGGTAGTAATATATAATCTTTAGCTATAATAATATTAAGTATTCTAAAGTTAATATAAAGGTAAAGCTTTTTATTCTTCTTTAGGATAAATATAATAAGGTATTTAATAGATAACTTACTTTCCCTAATATATCCTTTCTATATTATCTCTTTAATATATTCCTTTAATATTAATAATTATATTATATTAAATAAAGAGAGTTTACTAAAGTTAGGTTACTTTCTATTAATAAATTTAATTTCTAGGTTATAATATATATATAGTAATAGGCTAATCTTAAGTTCTTCTATAAAGAGTTTCTTATAAATTTAATATTATAGAGGGATATTCTTAAGCTATTTATCCTATAATTTCCTCTTAATTTATTTAAGGTTCTTTTTTAACTTATAGAATTACTTTATAATATTTATAATTATCTATTAATCTTATTATTTCTTTTTATTATATTATTTATATTATATTCCTTTAGGTAGAGAGGTATCTTTTATTTATTACTTCTTAATTTCTTTATTATCTTTAGTCGAAGTTTAAGATCTTATATCTAATAAATTATTATCTCCTTAAGGGGGTATTTCTTTATTAAAGGAGATTACTTAATTAATCTACTTATTAAGATATAGATTAAACCTATATAATTATAGGTACTTAAGTATTAAATAATATCCTAATATAGATATAATATTAAATAAGATTCCTTAATTTTTTTATTAATAAAGACTATAAGGTAATTAATCTTATATTTAATAATTTTATTATTATAGTTAAACCTTTCTCTTTCTAAGTTATATATTAAATAAGGATCCTTTTTATATTTCTATAGTAGCCTAAGCCTATTTACTATCGCTAGATTAATATAATTCTACTTAACTTTACTATCTATTAAAGTATTTATTTATTCTCCCTTAATTTATACTCTTAATTTAAAGTATTTTAGCTATTAATTATTTATAGTTATATATAGAGCTCTTTATAGGAATTATTTCCTTCTTTCTTTTACCTATAGCTCTATAGTAGGTAAGTCTCTTAATTTTTTAATAATATCCTTCCTAGATAGTCTTTATTATATTTACTATAGTTATAGGCCTTATAATTATATTTATTATCTTAACTATAGAGTAATTCTTAATATTATTATTTTTCTTTAGCGCCTAGATCTATTTAAGGTATCTTTAATTTAATAAGGTATTTTATATACTCCTATAGCGCGGTTTCTTCTTATATAAGTAAGGTTCTAATATATTATTATTACTAGAGGTATTATTCTCGGTCCTCTATTATACCTTCTATTTATATATGTTATAGCACTAACTTAATGTTATGTATGCCTCTATAAAAACAATTAATTAGGGTTGCCGGCTCACGGTATATACTATAAGCCCGGCCCTAATTCACGAAAGAACTTATGACTCACTATAAGCCGCGATTTATAATTATAAGCCGCGCCTAAGTATATAGAATACCTTTATTAGTACTTTCTTATATAGTAGCTACCTTAGCTATTAATATAACTTAGTTATACTTAATACCCTTAAGTATATTATTAGACGTAATATATTATTTAAGATTATAATATAATATTCTCTACTATTAATATAAATTTAATATAATTAGGTTTATCCCTTAGGAATCTAACTATACCGTTTATATTAATAGCTCTTATTTAGTAGATTACTTATATTACCTTAAATAATATTAAATATAATAGCTACTCCCGCTACCCCTGCGAATAATTAATAGTAGGGCCCGCTTATACCTATTACGCCCGCTTTAGTTAACCTAATTAATATAGAGATAGAAGATATTTCTAGCGTTAGTAGTAATAATGAGGAAGTTAAGTAACTTAAAGCTTAGATTACCGCTATAAGTACTAAAATAGATAATCTCCATAAGATTATAGAAAGAATAGCTAATTCTTAATATATTTAAAATAAATAATATATTAATAGTATTAAAATACTTAATAACCTTATAATTATTATTATAAAAGGTAAGGATATAGGAGAAATCCTTAAGCTAAATCTATTAGAATTATTTAATAGGACCTTATATAGACTATAGATATTCCTTACCTAGATATATACCTTTATGACCTATTATCTAACTTAATTTACTATTAAGCCTAATAAGGTCTAATATACTATAGGATACCTTATAAAGTATATCGCTATATAGTTTAAGCTAATAATAAAAGAGTACCTTATAACCCCTTTTATTAACCTCTCGCTATAAATTACTAACCTTTATATTAATTATAATATATTTAAAGGAGCCCTTCGCTAGGCCTTTAGGATTATTAATAAGAAGGTATAGGCCGAATAAGAGATTAAGGCACTTAAATAAACTTAATCTACCTTAGAGTATAAAATAAAGTACCTCTAGCTAATATCTAAGCTATTATAGGATTAAGACGCTCTAATATTACTCTTTTTTAATGGACTTAAGAAGGATATTTAGGCTAAGCTATATAAAGAAGATAGGCCTAGGACCCTTATCGATTATATCGAAAAGGCGGTTAAAATTAATAACTAATAGTTCTTATAAAAGAAACTATAAAACCTAAGAATTAGTAACTATAAGGCTAATACCCTTACTTTAACTTAAACTAAGGTAGGAAGAGATACTATAATACCTTATATAGTACTAAAGCTAGACCTATAGTGCTAGGGGCCGCATAATATAATAAAAAGTTAATTAAGTATTTCTATTATTATAAACCTAACTATAAAGCGAATATATATAAAAAGAAGGTATAAGATATCGCTAAAGGAAAATATTAGCTAGGGAAGCGCTAGGAATAATAGCCGCTTCTAGAAGGTAAGAAATATATAAGCTATACTTATTAATAAGGCGATATATAAATAGCGATCTAAATAGCTAGGACTATTATAATAATACGGTCTGGTTATAACCTAACTATAGCCGCATTAGGATAAGTGGCTATACCGTATATATAGGTATGCCTAGCGGAAGGATAAATAAAGTATAATATCGCTTATAGATTATACTATAAGGAATATATATAAGGTTATACTACCCTTAATAAAAGGATATATTAATATCGTTATAAGTATTTAGAACCCCTAGGATAAAGTTAATTAAACCTAGATCCCCCTACCTAAATTAGTGAAAAGGGAAGAAGATATAGAAGGATAGGAAGTTAGACTTAGATAAGTCACTATTATAATAACGCGACCTAATAGATATTATGAACCTATAAACTATAGTAATTACTCGGTAGGTATAATAGCATGAAGAGAACTTAAGTTAACCTAACTTCGACGTAATTATTACGGACGATAAATATAATAAGTATAATAGGAGCTTAAGGAGATATAATAGAATATTAAGCAATATTAATAGATATAGAATAAAGACTATAATATTTAGATTAATAAATAGGGAATATATTATTAAAATAGTAGTATTAATATATATATCTAATTAGCCTAGGAATAGTAAAAAGTAGAAGATATAGAAGATATCTATATCTAAGCTTATTATAAAGAAATAGCGCTAAACCCCTATCTATTAGAACCCTAGTATAACCTATATAGTAACGATAGGATACTACTAGGATACCCGCGATACTATAAGGTCGCGTAGGTCTCCTATAAAGACTATTATAAAGTATATCTATATAAGAAGAGGGAATAAGATTATTTCCCTATCTCCCTCTTATAACTAAATATATAACCCTATTTTTTATATAAAGTAAAAGACTATTATATTAAATAATAATATAAGGGAAGTAAAGTAATATAACTTTAATTCTACCTATTATAATAATAAACTATATCCCTAGAATAATTTATAAGTACCCTTACTTAAGTAAGAGGAGTAATACTAAAAATAGAATAAGATAATAAAGAAAGGGGAGCTACCTTAGATAGGATTATTAGGATTATAGAAGGAGGCTTTTATGCCCCTATATAGATAGAAGGTATAATAGAAGACTAAGAATAATACCTCTAGTAATAATAATATATTAGAGCTTTACTTATATAGGAAGAAACCGCGCTATAAGAGTATATAAAATACCTTATTAAGTTAAAGATACCTTAGATAGATTTAGGCGCTAAAGAAGAATAGCGATACTAAGAATTACTCTATAGCTAAGATAATAAGTATAATTATAAGGCCTATAATAATAGCGAATATAATAAGGACTATCTAGGGAGGATATTATTAAAAAACTAAAAGGCCTATCTATCGTAGAGCTATAGGCGGAGGAAAAAAGGAAATAATTTCTATAAAGGGCTTTATATATAACTATAAATAATTAATAGCTAAAATACTTTAAATTATAAGTATAAGTTAAGGAAGAATAATTAAATACTTTAGTAAATAATAAAGCTAAATAAAATTACTTTAATCTAATAATAGTAAATAGGCTTAAGCTATTATAGAAATATAAGAAGGATCTTTATTTAGGATATAACCTAAAAGGAGAAAGGTTTAATTATAATAATAGAATTATTAAATATAAGATTAATTACCTTATAGTCTTTATTAATAGAAAAAACTAAGGAATCTTATTTAATATTATATCTATATTAGGATACTATCTAGTGCTTAAGTACCTATAGTTATATAGATTTAACCTATATCTCGATTAATAGATTAGCTAGGTAATCTCCTTTTATAAAGAGATATCCCTTTAGGGATAATAATTTATTAGATATAAGATCTTAAATTTCTATTAGAGATAATAGAGAAGTTAAGAAGAGGTAAATATAAGATATCTCTTTACTTAAAGGAATATAATATAAATAATATAATAGAAAGAAATAATAAAATTAATAAATAATCGCAAATATTATAAAGTAATTCTATAAATTAAAAAAGAACCTTAAATAAATTAAGAAAAACTATAAAATAAATAGCTTAAGAATATCCCACTATAAGATTAAATCTATAAAAGATTCTTTATAAAAGAACTTAAGACCGGCCTATTATTATATATATACTATAACTTAGAAATTAAATTTATTAATAGAAAGTAACCTAGCTTTAATAAACTCTATTTATTTAATATAGTATAATTATTAATATTAAAGGAATATATTAAAGAAATAATATAGAAAGGATATATTAAGGAAAGTAAGTTATTTATTAGATATCTTATTATATTTATCCTAAAGAAAAATAAAAAGCTTTACCTTTATATTAACTTTAGAATCCTTAATATTATTATAGTTAAGAATTATATACCGCTACCTTTTATTAATAAGTTAAAGGATTAACTTTTTAGAATAAAGTATTTTACTATATTTAACCTTAAGGGAGCCTATAACCTAATTTAGATTAAGGAAGGATATAAGTAGAAAACCGCTTTTCGTACTAAATATAGACTATTTAAGTACTTTATTATGCCTTTTAGACTTATTAATATACCTATTATATTTTAATAAATAATTAATAATATATTATAAGAATATCTAGATATATTTATTATATATTACCTTAATAATATCCTTATCTTCTCTAAGATAAAAGAAAAATATATAGAATATATCTATAAAGTATTATAGATACTATAAGACGCTAATTTATTAATAGAACCTAAGAAGAGTAAGTTCTATACCTTAAAAGTAGAATTTCTTAAATATATTATCTCTTATAATAAGATATATATAGACCTTAAGAAGGTTATAGCGGTTAAGGATTAAAAAGAATTAATAAATATTAAGGAAATATAGCCTTCCTTAGTTTTATTAATTATTATTATAAAGTTCCTTAGGAAATTTAGGAAGATTATAGGGCTATTAATTAATTTAAGAAAGAAAGATATATTATTTATAATAGGGAATAAGGTATAAAAAGCTTTTAATAAAATTAAGGAATTAATCTTAAGTAAATTAATCCTTAAGATATTTAACTTATCTTAATTAATTAAACTTAAAATAGATACCTTAGACTTTATATTAGGCGCTTAAATTAAATAATAAGATAAGGAAGGACTCCTATATTTAATTATATTCTACTCCTATAAGCTATATAGAGTAGAACTTAATTACTTTATCTATAATAAGGAATTCTTTATTATTATTAATACTTTTAAGGAATTTTAATATTATTTTATTAAAAGTCCCTATTAAATTAAGGTCTATATAGACTATAAGAATATCTTATATTTTATTATTACTAAAGAATTAAGTAGCCGGTAACTATATTACGCTAAATACCTCTTAGAATTTAATTATATTATAATCTATATAAAGGGAAAGAAAATAAAAGAGCTAATATTATTAATAAATAATTAGACCTTAATATAAGAAAGATTAAAGTAAATAAATAATTACTATAATATACCTTAGAAGGATACCTTAAATAGAAACTTATTATATAAATATAGAAATTAATACCTCTATTAAAATACCTTAAGCTTATTTAAGATTATAGAAAATAGATTATTAACTTTATCGATTATATATAAAGATATAATTACCGCGAAGATAGATTCCTTATATTTAAAGGGAAGATTATTATACCTAATAAAATGTTTAAAAAGATCTTTAATTATTATTATAATTAATTCCCTTATAATAGGAACTATAGGCCGATATTTAAAGCTATAAACTATATCTATAATAACTACTTATTTAAGGAGGAAATTTAAGGTATAATATAATACTGCTAGAAATATAACCCTAAATAAATACTTAAGGTAACCTATATAGTAGAATAGGGTAATCTATTATTAGAATAAATCTTAGAATATAATAAATAACTCCCGGACGATAAGAAATAAATAAATAATAAATCTTAGATAAACTATAATATGACCTTATAAGCGAGATATATAAATACCCGCTATATAAATACTAAGGAATTAATAAAACCCTAGAATAAGTTAAGATAATATATACTTTTCCTAATATAAAGAAATAATAATATAAGTCATAAATAAGTATAACTTATACGCGAAAATAAAGGCATAATACTATAAACTATATAGGAAATTATAATTACTCCCGGTTATATAATAACCCTAGGATTTAATTATTATAGATTTTATTACTAAATTACCTCTATTAAAAGAATTAGCTCCTAGAAACTTCTATAATAATATTCTTATTATTATAGATAGACTTATAAAATTTTCTTATTTTATTCCCTATAATAAATTAATAAATATAAAAGAATTTATATACCTCTTCTACTATAATATTATTAGGATATAGAGGCTATTACTTAAGATTATTTTAGATTAAGGACTACCCTTTATACTAAGTTTTAATAAGGATTAACTAAATACCTTAGGATTAACTATAAGCTCTCTATAGTATACTATAAGGAGATTAATAGATAAATAAAATAGATAAACTAAATACTAAAATAATACCTTTATTACTATATTAACTATAAATAAAATAATTAGGTTAAGAAGCTACTAGCTATATAGCTAGCCTATAATATAGTAACTAATAAAAGCATAAAGATTATATTAATATATACTAACTTTAAGTTTACTCTAGATCCCTATTAATAAGCCCGAAATATAGTTATTAACCTTAAGGTAATCCTTATTAGCGATTAACTAAAGAATCTATATAAGGAAATATAAATAAAACTTAAGTTTATTAGAAATAAAATAAATAATTATATTAATAAGAAAAGGATTAAGGGATTAACCTTCTTAGAGGAAGATATAATCTATCTTATAATAAAAAATATTATAATAAAAATAAAATAAAAAACTTAACTATAAGTATATTAAACCCTATAGAGTTAAATAGAAAATCTTATAAAATAACTATAAATTAGACTTATTATTAAAGGTTAAGCTCTATTTAATCTTTTATATTTTATTACTTAAATTAATAGAAAATACTATTTAAATTAAAATTAATAAGGAATTAAAAATAAAAATTAATAAATTAAAGGAATATATCGTGGAAACTATCCTTAATATAGATAAAATTAATTATAAAATAATATATTTTATTAAATAAAAGGACTATTTAGACTTAGAAAATATATAGGAATTACTAGAGTACTTTATTAGTATATAATAACTCCTAAAGTACTTTTATTAATAATAAAGGGATTAAGAAGCTCGCCTTAATTAATAATATCTATAGCCCCCGCTAGCTACGCCTCTCTTATTACGAAAGACTTTATATTCTCTATTACTTCTAGCTTATCTAATATCTTAATATTACGATAGAGTATCTCCTCGCCTTACTTAATTAACTATTTTTTCTAGCGATAAAGGCATATTAGGCGACTTAATTATTTATTTACTTATTACTATAAGGTAATTAACTCTAACTCTATTACCTCCTCTATTTATTCTAGGTAATACTTCTCCTAGATAAATCGATCGGCTATAAAGGGATATTTAGTATAAACTATTAATATTAGGCTAAAAAAGCGGACTTATTACTAAGAAAAGTAATCCTATAATTATCGCACTAGCGACCCAATAGGTATATTAGGCATAATACTTATAGCCCTCTTTAGCCTAGTATTTTAATTACTGCGGCTTATAGTAGTTATAAGGTATAATAAGGAACCTAGTATTTTTAATAAGAAGGGCTTATACTTTGCGGTTATATATAGCTTTAGATTCTAGTATTATATTAGATAATATAATATTTATAGATATAGGTTATATATTAAGGGAAATAGCTATAGGAAATAGTCTTAAGGATAAAAACTAATAGAGAGGGGATATTATATTATAGCACTAACTTAATATTATATATACCTCTATAAAAATAATTAATTAGAATTACCGGCTTATAGTATATACCGTGAGCCTAGCCTTAACTCACGAAAGAACTCACGACTTACTATAAGCCGCGCCTAAATATATAGAATACCTTTATTAGTACTTTCTTATATAGTAGCTACCTTAGCTATTAATATAACTTAGTTATACTTAATACCCTCGAGTATATTACTAGATATAATATATTATTTAAGATCACGACGTAATATTCTCTATTGCTAATATAAACCTAGCACGATTAGGTTTATCCCTTGGGAATCCAACCGTACCGTCATAATATAGGGGTATAAAAGCCTTCTTCTATTATCCTAATAATTCTATTTAAGGTAGCTCCCCTTTCTTTATTATGCTATTCTATTCCTAATATTACTCCTCTTACTTAAGTAAGGGTACTTATAAATTATTCTAGGGATATAGTTTATTATCGTAATAGGTAGAATTAAAGTTATACTACTTTAATTCCCTTATATTATTATTTAATATAATAGTCTTCTACTTTATATAAAAAGTAGGGTTATATATTTAATTATAGGAGGGGGATAGAGAAATAGTCTTATTCCCTCTTCTTATATAGGTATATCTTATAGTAGTAATCTCTATAGGAGACCTATATAATTTTATAGTATTATAGGTATCTTAATAGCGCTCTATTATTATTATATAGGTTATATTATAATTCCGGTAGATAGGGGTTTAGCGCTATTTCTTTATAATAGGCTTAAATATAGATATTTTCTATATCCTTTACTTTTTATTATTCCTAAGCTAGTTAGATATATATATTAATATTGCTATTTTAATAGTATATTCTTTATTTATCGGTCTAAATATTATAGTCTTTATTCTATAACTATTAGTATCGCTTAATATTTTATTATATCTCCTTAAGCTCCTATATATTTATTATATATCTATTATCTATAATAATTATATTAAAGTTAGGTTAATTTAAGATCTCTTTATATTATTATACCTATTAAATAATTACTATAGTTTATAGGTTTATAGTATCTATTAAGTTATATTACTATAATAGTGATTTATCTAAGTCTAACCTTCTATCCTTCTATATCTTTTTCCTTCTTTATTAATTTAGGTAAGGGGATCTAGGTTTAATTAACTTTATCCTAGGGGTTTTTTAAATACTTATAATAATATTAATATATCCTTTTATTAGGGGTAATATAACTTTATATATATATTCCTTATAGTATAGTCTATAAGCGATATTATATTTTACTTATTCTTCCGCTAGGTATACCTATATATATAATATAGCTATTTATCTTAATGCGGCTATAATTAGGTTATAATTAGATTATATTATTATAATAGTCTTAGTTATTTAGATCGCTATTTATAGGTCGCCTTATTAATAAGTATAGCTTATATATTTCTTACCTTTTAGAAGTAGCTATTATTCTTAATACCTCCTTAATTAATATTTCCCTTTAGTAATATCTTATACCTTTTTCTTATATATATTTGCCTTATAGTTAGGTTTATAGTAGTAGAAGTACTTAATTAGCTTTTATTATATCACGCGGCCCTTAATAATATAGGTCTAGCTTTAATATTATATAAGGTATTATAATATCTTTTCCTACCTTAATTCACGTTAAAGCGAGGGGTATTAGCCTTATAGTTATTAAATCTTAGGTTTTATAGTTTCTTTTATAAAAACTATTAATTATTGATCTTAATTGCCCTATTAATATAATTAATTAAGTTATTAAGTTAGTCCTCTTTATAGAGTTTAGCCTATACTTCTTTCTTAAGTCTATTAAAGAAGAGTAATATTAGGGGCTCTTAATTCTATAGTAGCTTAAATACTAGCTAGAGGTATTTTATTTTATACTTAAAGGCTAATTAAGTTTATTTAAGTGCCTTAATCTCTTATTTAGCTTATACCTTTTTATTAATAATTCTAAAGGCCTAGCGGAGGGCTCCTTTAAAGATATTATAATTAATATAGAGGTTAGTAGTTTATAGCGAGAGGTTAATAAATAGGGTCATAAAGTACTCTTTTATTACTAGCTTAAACTATATAGTAGTATACTTTATAAGGTATCCTATAGTATATTAGACTTTATTAGATTTAATAGTAAATTAAGTTAGGTAATAGGTTATAAAAGTATATATCTAAGTGAGGAATATCTATAGTCTATATAAGGTTTTATTAAATAATTTTAATAGGCTTAGCTTAAGGATTTCTCCTATATTTTTACCTTTTATAATAATAATTATAAGGTTATTAATTATCTTAATATTATTTATATATTATTTATTTTAAACTCTCTAGGAGTTAGCTATTTTTTCTATAGTCTCGCGGAGATTATTTATTTTAATGCTTATAGTAGTAATCTAAGCTTTAAGCTATTTAACTTCCTTATTATCGCTACTAACGCTAGAAGTATCTTCTATCTCTATATTAATTAGGTTAACTAGAGTAGGCGTGGTAGGTATAGGCGGGCCCTACTATTAGTTATTTATGGGGTAGTAGGAGTAACTATGATATTTAATATTATTTAAGGTAATATAAGTAATCTACTAAATAAGAGCTATTAATATATAATAGTATAGTTAAATTCCTAAGGGATAAATTAATTATGCTAGGTTTATATTAATAATAGAAAATATTATATTATAATCTTAAATAAATATTACGTCTAGTAATATACTTAAAGGTATTAAGTATAATTAAGTTATATTAATAGCTAAGGTAGCTATTATATAGGAGAGTATAATAAGTATATTCTATATACTTAAGGTAAGGTAGTTAGACCGATATTTCTATTATTTAGTCTAGGGTAGGACCGATATTCTTAAAGCTTAGTCCTTAGATTAATATAAATAATATTCGGTCCGGTCTTAAGCTTAGTTAGAGTGTTTCTACTATACTTCCCCGCCTGACCCTTATTATAGTCGTGACAAATAGCTCTTATTTAGTAGATTATTTATATTACCTTAAATAATATTAAAATATAATTGCTACTTCTATTATCTTTATAAATAATTAATAATAATAAGGCTTACTTATGCCTGCCGCTTTTACTTTAGCTAACTTAATTAATATAGAAATAAAAATACTTCTAGCTTTAGTAACGATAATAAGGAAGTTAAGTAGCTTAAGGCCTAGATTATAGCTATAAATACTAAAATTAATAACCTCTATATAACTATAGAATAAAGAGCTAACTTTTAGCGGATTTAGAATATATAATATCTAAATAATATTTAGATAATTAATAACCTTATAGTCGCTATTATAAAAGGTAGAGATATAAGAGAAATCCTTAAGCTAAATCTATTTAAACCCTTTAATAGAATAATATATAAGCTACCCTTATTTCTTATTTAGCTAAGGGCTTTTATAGTATATTACCTAATATAATTTACCTTAGCGTCTAATAAGATATAATATATTCTAAGGCGACTAATTAAGTATACCGCAATATAATTTAAACCTATTATAAAGGAGTACTTTATTATACCCTTTATTAACCTTTTACCTTAGATTATTAATATTTATTTAAATTATAATACCTTTAAGGCTATACTTTAATAAGCTTTTAGAATAATTAATAAAAGAGGATAAGCTAAAAGGGAGATTAAGACCCTTAAATAGACTTAATCTATATCTAAGTATAGAAGAAAGTATCTCTAATTTACCTTAAAGCTTTTATAGGATTAAAAACCCTTAATATTACTTTTCTTTAATAGACTTAAGAAGGAGATAGAGGCTAAACTCTATAAGGAAGACTAATTTAATAATATTTTTAATTATATCGGTAGGGTAATTAAAGTTAATAATTAATAATTCTTATAAAAGAAATTATAAAACCTAAGATCTAATAATACCTAATATAATACCTCTTACTTTAATATAAACTAAGGTAAGAAAAGGCACTATAATACTTTATATAATATTAAAGCTAGAGCTATAGTATTAAGGGCTATATAATATATATAGAAATTAATTAAGTACTTTTATTACTATAAGCTTAACTATAAAGTAAATATATACTAAAGAAAAATATAAGATATTATTAAAGGAAGATATTAATTAAGGAAATAATAAGAGTAAGAGATACTTCTAAAAGGTAAGAAATAGGTAAACTTTATATATTTATAAAATAACCCTTAGATATCGATATAAATAAAAACTATTACTATAATATAAAGCGGCTATAATAGGTTAAGATTATATAAAGGAGAGGTTAATATACCTAGCTAATATATATACTTAGGAAAAGAGGAAGTAAAATATAATATTACCTATACATAATATTATACTATATAAGTTTATATTCTATAATAATTACTAAAGAAATCTTTTATTAATATTATTACTAATAATAGAAGCTTATAAGATAATATCGACTTATCTTAGGTATTATTATTAAAACCTAAAGATAAAGGAATAATTAATAATAATAATTATAAGAAAATAATCCTTAGAGCTATTTAATAATATAATAACTAGCTTATAAGGCTAGTAGTTTAAAATAACTATATAGACTATAAATAATAGATATAATAAGTATAATAAGAGCTTAGGGAGATATAATAAAATATAGAGCGATATTAATAAATATAGAATAAGGACTATAATATTTAAACTAATAAGTAGGGAATACGCTATTAGAATAGTAATATTAATATATATATCTAACTAGCTTAAGAATAATAAAAAGTAAAGGATATAGAAGATATCTATATTTAAGCCTATTATAAAGAAATAATATTAAACCCCTATCTATTAAAACCTTAATATAACTTATATAATAATAATAGGATATTATTAGGATACCTATAATACTATAAAATTATATAGGTCTTATATAGAGATTACTACTATAAGATATACCTATATAAAAAGAGGGAATAGAACTATTTCCCTATCCCTCTCTTATAATTAAATATATAACCCTATTTTTTATAAAAGTAAAAGACTATTATATTAAATAATAATATAAAGGAATTAAAGTAATATAACTTTAGTTCTATCTATTATAATAATAAACTATATCCCTAGAATAATTTATAAATACCTTTATTTAAGTAGGAGGAGTAAAGCTAGGAATAAAATAAAATAATAAAGAAAAAAGAGCTACCCTAGATAGGATTATTAAGATAATAAAAGAAAGCTATGATACCCCTATATAAATAGGAGGTATAATAAAGGACTAAGAATAATACCTTTAATAATTATAATATATTAGAACCTCGCTTATATAGGAGGAAACTATACTATAGGAATATATAGAATACTTTATTAGGTTAAAGATACCCTAGATAGATTTAGTTATTAAAGAAAATAATAATATTAAGAACTACTTAATAACTAAGATAATAAATATAACTATAAAGCCTATAATAATAGTAAATATAATAAGGACTATCTAAAAAGGATATCTTTAAAAAACTAAAATACCTACCTATTATAGAGCTATAGGTAGATAAAAAATAGAAATAATTTCTATAAAGGGCTCTATATATAACTATAAATAATTAATAGCTAAAATACTTTAAACTATAAATATAAGTTAAGGGAGAATAAATAAATACTTTAATAAATAATAAAGCTAAATAAAATTAACATATATAATAAGCGAGTATCACAGTCATATAAGTATTATAAAAATCCCTTAACCTATATTATCTCTATTTAATTAATTAATTCTTAACTACCTAATATATTATAAGGCTTTATTAAGGCTAGAATCTTTCTTACCCTTTAGGTAATATAAAATAGCCTGGGGTTAAGCCTCTAATAAGCGGTAACTATCTATAAGGTCTATTATTATACCTTATATTATTAATAGTATAATATTTAATCTCGACGCTATATTATCCTATAGTTATATTATCTCTTTAATCTAGAGAAATAGATCCTTATTTATTTTATCCTCGACCTAGATTTATAAGGATTCCCCCTTAGCTTTATAATATAAAAGAAATAGCTAATTAATTACTTATTAATCGCGATATATTACCTATTAGTATATATTAGGCTTATAAATTTATTAAGTAATACCTAGAGCTTAAGATATATTTTTTTTAGAAAGATAATTACTAAAGAGCTAAATATAAAGATCTAATTAGTATCTATAATTAGTTTCGGCTTATAGTAAATATAATCAGAAAGTATAATATTTAATTAAATAATATCTATAACTTTAATAAGACTAACTTTATAATAGATATAATTTAGAGCGGAATAGTTATTATAGGTATAAATAGATATAAAAAGCTAAAATTAATATAGCCTAGAAACCGGGAATAGATTATAATAATCTAAGCGATTAATATAAAAGGCTAATTAATCCCGCTATTTATTATTAATATAGGCTAATATTACCTCACTAATTCATACTAAGAAAGTAACCTCTTATGCAATTAAGCTATTATAATAACCTAAAATAGCTAAACTAATAATAAGATAAGTCTTAAGTAACTTAAGTACTTTAACTGATATATAATTAATTAATTAATTAATATTTATTATCTCTAAATCCTTAATATTATATATTTTAGCGTTCTTAAGAGGGCTTATAGCCGAGAAATAAAGTATATAATTAAAAGCTCTATAATATATATTTTAAAGACTAAGTTCTTTCTAGCTTTCTATACTATATTTTAAGCCACTATAATAGAAAAGAATATTAAGGTATTATTTAAAGGGGCTAAGCTTATCTCTCTTAATCTAGAAAGTATAGTCTTAAAGCTTAATATATAGCTATAGACGCTAATATTAATTAAGGAGGTATCTAATTAATTAACCTCTTAGGCTTTAAGGACCTTAAGGACTATACTTAAGGTATAATCTTAATCTAAATACCTTAAGAGATAAATTAGAAGGTATTATAATAGCTTCCTTAAGTTAATTATAGAGGCTATAAAGTCTATTATTAAGGCATTAAAGGGAAATATATATAAAATAGCTCTAGTGAGGTTAGAGGTCTAAGAGCTTTAATTAGTAAATAAGATATTAAGCTAGCGCTAGAGGGTAAAAAGGACCTAGCTATAGTAAAGAGGGGTTATAATAGTAAAGGAAGGAAGGTAAGTAATTAATTAGATAGATATTAATATATAGATAGTAGCCGAATTATCGCGGAGTGATAGTTAAAGGAGGTCGGCGCGACTAGGTATTTAGCGTTATAGTATCTACTAATAGCCTAGCTATAATATAAGGACTTATTAGGTAGTAATTAAGACCTCTAGGGAAGAATATAGTAAGTAGTTTTAATTAATTAAATAATTTATAATATTTTTATTATAATCTCTAGCTTAGAGGTTAGGATTTTTATAATACTCATATAACTATAATACTCGCTTATTATATATATTACTTTAATTTAATAATAGTGAATAGGCTTAAGTTACTATAGAGGTATAAGAAGGATCTTTATTTAATATATAACCTAAAAGGAGAAAGGTTTAACTATAATAATAGGATTATTAAATATAAGATTAATTACCTTATAGTCTTTATTAATAGAAAAAACTAAGGAATCCTATTTAATATAATATTTATATTAGGATATTATTTAATACTTAGGTACCTATAGTTATATAGGTCTAATCTATATCTCGATTAATAGATTAATTAAATAATCTCCTTTAATAAAGAGATACCCCCTTAAGGAAATAATAATTTATTAGATATAAGATTTTAAATTTCTACCTAAGATAAAAGAGAAATTAAGAAGAGGTAAATATAAGATATTTATCTACCTAAAGGGATATAATATAAATAATATAAAAAATAAAAGTAATAAGACTAATAAATAATCGCGAGTATTATAAGATAATTCTATAAGCTAAAGAAGAACCTTAAATAAATTAAGAAGAAACTATATGATAAATAGCTTAAGAATATCCTATTATAATATTAGATCTATAAAAGACTCTTTATAGAAGAACTTAAGACTAGCTTATTACTATATATATTAATATTCTTAACTTTATCATAGCCTATAAAGGCGATTAAAGGTGCCTAATATTTATTAATAATTAAAATAGTAAAGGCCTATACCTAGATTAAGGATCTTAGTATATTATATTAATAAGGGTTATTACTATATTGCGTATAGCTATAATAATGCTATAATCCATTAAGTTAAGCTATTTATAATAAATAGTAATTTAATAATAAGGCTTCCTACCTTAATATACTCTCTAAAAAAGAAGAGCTAAAGACGCTAGCTATTAGCCTTAATAAACTCTCTAAGAAGAAGAGCTAGAGATACTAGCGGCCTTACTTAACTAACTCTATTCTATATAAATAAACTATCTCTTAACTAAATAGAGAGTATAAGAACCCTAAGGGGAGCTATAGTTCTTTTAGTTTAATATTCTAATTATTAACTCTTAATAATTAATAAAATTACCTCACTAAAGTATTAATTCTAATAAAATAACTATTAATATAATAATAATAAGAGCTCTATAATTAAACCTTTAATTAAATAATATAGATAATATAGCTAGGTCCTATAGGACCTTACCCTTATATAGCGATAAAAAGCTTAATGATATATTACTAGATATACTTATTAATATATAATAAAGACTTAAAGAAAGAGCTAATAATAGGTTCCTTAAGTATATTTAATATAAGACCTTATACTTTAGGGATAAATATTATATTGACCTTATAATCTTTAGGGTTAAGATTATTATTACGCTTTAATTTCTATTAGTATTCTATTACCCTACCTTATATAGGTGGGTTAATAGAGAGCTAGACTTATTATATTACCTTATAGAGAAGCTAGAGTAAGGCTAGGAGCTTAATAACTAGGAAATAAGGTTCCTCTAGGATCTTAATACTAATACCTACGCTATATAGTATATAACGCTAGCTATCTATCTTAATATAGTATAAAATACCTAAGTACCTATATAATAATATATTAAGCTCTATTAGTTAGTTATTATTAATAATATAAGACTAAATTATTATATAAAAGAGCGCTATACTAGCTAATTTAAAGATAATAAGGAGGAGGTCTAGAGGGGTTAGTTTTTAGGGGATCGGGATAGAGTTGGAGTTTTAGTGATTTAGAAGAATAAATATATAGAGGCGGAGGCTTTAGTAGGTAGAAGATATCTATTTAATTAAAATATCGTCGGCTGAATTTATAGTTAAGATATATAATATATATAATTCGTGAAAAAGTATAATATAAGGTCGAAGATAATGCGTTTAACTAGAGCCGGGGCTCGGTAAGAGCTTTAAGATGCTCCTTATGTAAGTACCCGTTATATAGGCCTATAGGTCACGTGACCCTTGAGCCCATAGGTTAGTCCCCTCGCTCCACGCTAATAATAAAGTGTTATATAGAGACGCAATAAGTAACAGTCAGTAAGGTAAATAGTAATATAAACCGGGGATTACTATATATATATTATGACTTAGAAATTAAATTTATTAATAGGAAGTAACTTAGCTTTAATAAATTCTACTTACTTAATATAATATAATTTTAATATTAAAGGAATATATTAAAGACATAATATAGAAAGGATATATTATAGAAAATAAATTATCTATTAAATACCCTATTATATTTATTCTAAAGAAAAACGGTAAATAGTGACTTTATATAGACTTTAAAGTACTTAATATTATAATAATTAAAGATTATATATTATTACTCTTAATTAATAAGCTAAAGGATTAATTATTTAATATAAAGTACTTTACCGCATTTAATCTTAAAGGAGCCTATAACCTTATCTAAATTAAAGAAGGATATAAGTAGAAAACCGCTTTTTATACTAAATATAGATTATTTTAGTACCTTATTATACCTTTTAGACTTATTAATATACCCGCTATATTTTAATAAATAATTAATAATATACTATAAGAATACCTAGATATATTTATTATATATTACCTAGATAATATCCTTATTTTCTCTAAAATAGAAGAAGAATATATAGAATATATCTATAAGGTACTATAAATACTATAAGATACTAACTTATTAATAGAACTTAAGAAAAGTAAATTCTATACCTTAGAAATAGAATTTCTTAGATATATTATCTCTTATAATAAGATATATATAGACCTTAAGAAGGTTATAGCGGTTAGAGATTAAAAGGAATTAATAAATATTAAGAAAGTATAAGCCTTCCTTAATTTTATTAATTATTATTATAGGTTCCTTAGAAAATTTAGAAAAATCGCGGTGTTATTACTTAATTTAATAAAAAAGGATATAATATTTATAATAAGGAATAAAATATAAGAAGCTTTTAATAAAATTAAGGAATTTATCTTAAGTAAATTAATCCTATAAGGTTATCGCGAGATAGACCAATAAGGGCAAATAACGGATAAACCCCGGCTTACATTATATAACTAAGCTAGCTAAAACTCTTCTCGCCGGGCCCTCTATAGGAACCCGGTAAATTAAAGTCTATATATTAATATAGACCTACCTTTATCTATAGTTCTACCTTAATTATATCTTTAAGGCCTAATATACTTATAATTCTTTAACTTCTACTCTTTATAGAAGATTAATATAAAATTAAGATAAATAAGTCACCTAAAACTATTCTAGGCCCTACTTAAGAGATACCTAAATAGCCCTTCGCTAATAATATACTAGGAAGTATATATATATAGCCTCCCGAGATTATTATACCTATTAATATACCTAACTTAATAGACTTAAATAAGCTAATCTATAGGAGTAATTATCCCTATATATCTAAATAAGGTAATTTTATTATACTTAAAGGGTATTCCCTAATATTACTATTAGAGGATATTACCTACCTATTAAATTAAGATTAATAGTTATATTATTTAGAGTTAATATAGCTAACCGCGCCTCTTAAGAGAGGACGCTCTATATTGCGTTATTAATATAACTTATTATTATTATTATTATTATTAAGCTCGAGCTCTCGATCTAACTTATCCTACTGATTAAGCTATTAATTAAGGCGATTAAGATAATATAATAAGAGATAAAAGAGGCGGGATACTTAGGCCGATATACTTATTAAGTTCTTAATTAATTAAGCTAAAATATAGATAAAGATACTTAAGGCGCTAGTAAGTTACTTAATAAATATTAGCTAAGGTAATTAAGATAAACCCCTAATATATAATTATAAATGCCTTAAAGAGAATATTAAGGTAATTAAGATTATAGACTAACTTAAAGCTATTAATACTAATAATTAGCAATATATTAAAGTAATTAATATATAAAAGATTAAGTAAGCTAATAATAAGCTATATTATACCCTATAAACTATATAGAGGACCTATATTAGTTACTTACCTAAGAAAAGGGAGCTAATATAGGAAGACTTTAAATATTTTATTATAAAGTAATATATTAACTTAAAACTCTAAGAGAGAGAAATAAGAGATAAACTTAAAATAATCTAATATAAAGAGGGAGAGTCCCTTATATAATACTTTATATAATAAAGAGCCTTTTATATACTCTTACTAGAGAAATATAAATAAGAAGAGAGCGCTTTAATAGCTTATTATTATTTTTATTAATTTCTTCCTTAAGTTAGGAAAGAGCTATAGAAGAGCGATATTAATATTAAGAGGGTATAAGATATTACTTAGGCCGCTAAATATACTTAAGGCTAGCTAGTAACTTAACTATAGGGATAGTAATAGAAATAGCTATTAAATATCGCTAAATTATTAGCTAAAAAGAGCTTATCCTCCTATAAGGGAAGCTATAGAGTAAGCTATTAAGGAAGTAGCTCCTCTAGATATAGTACCCTATTAAGATATTTATAAGGCCTATTAAGTTAATTTAGCTAATTAGGCTAAATACCTAATTAATACTACTATAGTAGATAGATAGCTATTAAGTACTTTAAATATAGAAGATTAAGCTATAGGTTATTAGAGTATTATCTAGGCCTATAGGTTAATACTATTTCTATAAGGGAAAAGGCCTTAATAATAAAGATTAACTATATTAAGGCTAAAGAGCTAGACTTATTGGAAAACTAAAGTATATAGAGGTTAAACCTAAATTATTTATATCTTTTATTTAAAAATAGGTCTTAATTAAAAAAGTTATATTTATTTCTATATTAATTCTCCGCGGGCTTATAAAAGAAGAGGTTATAGTCCTTATAAATATTACCTCTAAGATTAATTTAATTAATATAAAATTAATAAAGAAGCTAAGACTTAAGCCTACTATAGACTATATAGCTCTTAATCTTAAGTCCTTTTAAGGTAATAAGACCTATATAGGTAATACTTATTAGATTACTTACTTCCTTATTAACTTATATAGCTAATTATAGAAAGTCTAGCGAGTATATATTAATATAGAAATAAGGAATACTAAATATAACCTTATTATAGCCTATTATTCTATAAGCTAAGAGGGGATTATAATATACTATATAATTAATAAATAATATTATATATAATAATAAAAGTAGACCCTTTATCCTTTATATAAGAGATTATTAAGAATAAAGAGAGGGTATATATATTATATATTACTTCTTTCTTTATACTTAAAGAGCTAGTTAATAAGAAGCTTATTAAGTCTAAAGACTTAATATTAGAGATACTTAAGTACCTCCTAATAGAACTTAAGGGACTTAAGGGGTTTTTTAATAAATAAGCGGTAAAGAGTATACCTATACTCCTAGAAGCGGTATATAAGATTAACTTAATTAAGGGTAAGAACCTACTATATAGCTTAATCTACCCTCTAAATATAGTATAATATAAAGCCCTATATATATATATCGCGGAGAATCTAGTAAATAGGAGGATTTAATACTTTATAAATATAATAAGGGCCTTAATCCTCTTTATTCTTAAGAAGGATAGAGGGTTAAGGCTTTATATTAATTATAGGGGACTAAATAAGGTTATTATTAAGAATTAATACCTTCTCCTATTTATTAATAACTTATTAAATAGACTTAATAGTATTAAATAGATCTTAAAGATTAATATTCGCGAAGCCTACTATAGGATCGCGATTAAGAAGGCTAATAAATAAAAGACTACCTTCTATATAAGATATAGGCACTTTAAATATATTATTATACCCTTTGGATTTATTAATATATTTATTATATTTTAAGACTATATTTATAGAATGCTTATTAATAAGCTTAATACCTATTATATTATATATATAGATAATATTATTATTTACTCCTAGACTAAGGAGGAATATATAAAATACTTATATAAAGTCCTTAAGAGGCTCGCTAAAGCTTAGCTCTATAGAAAGCTCTCAAAATATAAGTTCTTTTAATAGAGTATAGAATTCCTTAGATATATTATTATATAGAAAGGTATTAAAATAGAGCCTTTATATATTAAGTTAATTACTAAATAATAGACCTCTAAATCCTTTAGGGATATTTAAGTTTTTCTAGGATTTTATAACTTCTATAGGAAGTTTATCGCTTATTATTTAGCGATTATTAGGCCCCTTATTAAGATATTTAAAGGGAGTAAGAATAAGAAGTAGATTAGCCTATTTTATTAAATAAAAGAGGCTAAAGGGGTATTTTAAGCTCTTAAATAAGCCTTTTACTCTATAATTATTCTCTAATACTAAGACCTAGCATTAAGGACTAAAGTTAAAATTAATATATCTATTAAAGCTATCTTAAGTATCCTTATATAACTTATAGGCAATATATAGCGCCCTATCGCCTATTAATTAAGGAAGCTTAAAGACTAAAAATAAAGATAGGCTATAAGCTAATAAAAGCTCCTTATTATTATAGAGAGCCTAAAGTACTAAAGTTATTACCTATAAAGACTTTTAAATAAATTCCTTATCTTAATTAATTACTAAACCCTTACTAGCGTTATAGATATATTAGTAAAAGAGCTTAAAGGTAGACTTATAAGATAGGTATATAAGCTTTCTACCTTTAATTTTAATATTAAATATAGGGCTGGCTTAAAGAACCCTATTAATAGTCTCTCTTAAAGATTAAATTATATAAAGGGCGAGATCTTATATAAAGATATCCTCTCTACCTTAAAGAAAAAGCTATTATTAATATATAAGCTTCTATATACCGCTTAGCGTTATATCGCTAATATTAAGATCGATAAAGATATAAATAGTATTACTTAAGTATATATCCTAGAAGTTAGGGCTATAATAAAGGGCCCTATCCCCTCTAGTAAGCCTATATAAAAGTATTATATTTATTATTATATTATTTCCGCTATTATTACTTATAGATAAATAAAGGAGATAAGAGGTTAACCTCTATAGAATACTTAAAAGGTAGAGGACTTAAGCTAAGCCTCTAGGGAATTATCTAGAGCTAGAGTTATTATACTGGAATAAAATAACCTATATCCTATTATAAGATAATTTATAGAGGGCGAAATAGTACTTCTCTCGTAATTAATATATAAGCTTAAGGTATTAATTAAGGAACTATAGAGTAAAGATTAATATTACCTTAAGACTATAGGAAAGGTATATAGAACCGCCGGCTAATATAAAAGGTATATTATTAAGGACCTTAGGCTATTAAAGTATAAGGGATAATTTATTATCTTAAAATAAAGGGTATTAAGACTAAAAGTCCTTTATTAATATTATAATAACTCTAGGGCTAGGTATATAGGATCTAAGAAGATATTAGACCTAATAAAGAGAAAGTTCTATTAGCTAGGTCTCGCTAATAATATAAAAAAATATTAAGAGTTACCTTATATATTAAGGCATTAAGGTACTAAGGTATAAGCTATATAGTAAGCTATAATCGCTATTATTATTATTATACCTATTCTAAGATATTAATATAGACTTTATTATTAGATTACCCTTAAGCTAGTAAAGTAATAGAGAGGTATATAATATAATCCTTATAATTATATATTAAATAATTAAATATATATTATTTATCTTAATTATAAAGACCTTAAGAGCTATAGGGCTAGCTATATTATTATATAAGTATATAGAAGTCTAATTTAGTATACTAAAAGGTATTATTAATAATAAAGATAAGATTATTATAAGGAAGTTCTAAAGGCTTTTTATAGAGATAAGAGAGATATATCGCTAATTATTTATTATATATTATCTATAGATTAATAGCTAAACTAAATAAACCTATTAGACTTTAGTTAAATACCTAAGGGCTTATATTACTAATAAGCTATATAAGTAGGTAGT
The DNA here is from genome assembly GCA_020883615.1 of Fusarium virguliforme. NCBI lineage: Eukaryota > Fungi > Ascomycota > Sordariomycetes > Hypocreales > Nectriaceae > Fusarium > Fusarium virguliforme. The sequence continues at coordinate 143,691 of JAJHJD010000017.1, forward strand.
TTAATTACTTAATATAGCCTTTACTTATAATAATAATTATTACTCTGTTATTAAGGTCTCACCTATATATATACTCTTTAGGTATTACCTAAGATATATAGACTATATCCTAATTATTAAGCCGATTAAGGTATAAAATATCGCGGAATATATTATAATATTATAATAGGTTAGAGACTAAGTATATAAATATTAAGAGAAAGTAATTAAGTTATAGGCTAAATACTATAACGCGAAGTATAAGCTATAGGTATATACCTATAGATAATATATCGATATCTCTATAAGGAATTAATATTTTAAGAATTATAAATTAGCTCCCTAATTTATTAAAATTAAGATCCTTAAGAAATATAATAAATAGATATATAGTATTAAATTATTAAAACCCTATAAGAGGATATATAATATTTTCTATATATTACTCCTAGAACTATAGAAAAACTATAGAATATAAGGCGAAGATATTATTACTTTATTAAAGCTTAAGGATAAGCTTAATAAATAAGAGGTAAAAGAAGTTATTAATTATAAGGAGATTAATAATAAAAAATATTACCTTATAAAGTAAAAAAGCTAGCCTATAGAATATAATACCTAAGAACTAGATTACTACCTAAAAAATATATAAATAATAATTAAGAAGTACTATAAGATTATAAAAAAGGTATATAAGAAATAAGATAATATCTAGGTGAATTAATAGAGAGTAAAAGGTAATTAGGCCTCTTATTAAAGTTATAAAAATACTACCTATAAAATATAAAAATATAAGAGGATAGAATAAGATACCTCTATATAGAGGTAAATAACTATAAAGTAATAATAGAATATATATCTAGCTTAAGGGGTATTAATATAAAAGGTAGTAATATTAATATTAATACTATTATTATTATTATTATAACTATTAGGGCTACTACTACTATAACCGCTAATACTATAGCTATAACTATTAATATAGCTATAAGAGGTAAGCTATTAGCGCTTAAGAGTAGCTTAAGTAGCTAGGGTAAAAGGAGTATTTATATTACTACCGCTAATATTAATATTATTATTATTACTATTATTATATTATTATTATTATCTTAATTATTATTAGCCTTATACTTACTTTCGCGCCTAATTAGCGCGATATTAATATACTTAATAGCTATTAGGGGAGATTACTTACTCTAGCTATTAAGGATCTTAGCGGTAAGGGTAATAGAAAAGTTAATATATAGATTAATATAGGCCTTCTTACTATAAATAATAATAATCTTAATAATCTTTAGGCGAATTAATACCTACTTAAGGGCCTAAGCCTTAATATTATTATAGGTATAGGGAGGCTAAATAGCCTTAATATAGTTCTTAAAGTTAATAGGGTCTTAGATAATATTAGCCTATAGAAGAAATTAATAGGGGAATATTAAGTAAATATTAAATAATATACCTTATAGAGGGTAAGGGTAATTATAATCTCGCGATAAGACTATTACTCCTATAGGTTATATAAGGTAATATTTATTTTATTAATATTAATAATAAGGTTCTTTAGGTACTTAGCGAGGGTATTTTAAGTAATACTATATTTATCTGAGGCCTAAATAATATAACTATAGGCGATAGAAGCGAGAGTACTTATTGGGTTTATAGATATTATAGGGTTATAGGAGTAAAAAGTAATAATAAAATTCTAATAAAATTAGATAATACCTTAAAGCTTATAAGGGATCTAAAAGAATATTAATAGGGATATTAATAGATATAGGGTAAGACTTATATTACTATACTTAATATTCTATAAGTTATAATAAATATAATAGCCTTAATTCTTAATCTTATCTATATAGGTTATATAGAATAACTAGCTATCCTTATATAGGTTATAGATATAATTAAGGTAAGGCTTATATCGAGGCTTTAAATCCTTAAAGCTATAGTTTAAGTTAAATTAATAGCTTTAAAAGATATAGGCATAAGAAATAAAGGTAGATATTATAAGGTAGAGGTAAAAGTATTATAAAATAAGCGCTATTATTATTATTAATTATAAAGGGATAGAGATAAAAAATAATAAAATTAAGTTAATAATAACTAAAAAGCATAAAGGAGATTATAATATTTATATAGGTAATAATAAGGTATTACTATAGAGAGGCTATAGCTATAAAAGGTAAATATTAATAATTAGCTATTAAAGGACTAATAAATATATTTTCATCCATTTATATATAATAAAGATATATTTAATAAAGGTAATAAGGAAATTCTTAGAGGAAATTCGTTATTATTATATAAAAATTTCCACGATATTAAAGGAAGCTATTTTAAGAATAAATAATTATTAAAGGCCTTAGGGACTAAGGCTTCTAGAGGGGAGGCAATTATAAGGTTATCGCGAGATAGACTGATAAAGGCAGATAATAGATAAACCCAGCTTATATTATATAACTAAGCCGGCTAAAACTCTTCTCGCTGGGCCCTCTATAGGAACCCGGTAAGTTAAAGTCTATATACTAATATAGACCTACCTTTATCTACGGTTCTACCCAAATCGTGCCTTTAAGGCCTAATATACTTTAAATCCTTAAGATATTTAACTTATCTTAATTAATTAAGCTAGAGATAGATACCTTAGACTTTATATTAGGCGCCTAAATTAAATAATAAGATAATAAAGGACTTTTATATTTAATTATATTTTACTCCTATAAGCTATATAGAGTAAAACTTAATTACCTTATCTATAATAAAGAATTCCTTATTATTATTAATACTTTTAAGGAGTTTTAATATTACCTTATTAGGAGCCCCTATTAGATTAAGGTCTATATAGACTATAAGAATATCTTATATTTCGCTATTATTAGGGAATTAAGTAGCCGGCAGCTATATTACGCTAAATACCTCTTGAAATTTAATTATATTATAATCTATATAAAGAGAAAAGAGAATAAAGAGCTAATATTAATAGATAATTAGACCTTAATATAAGGAAAGTTAAAGTAAATAAATAATTAATATAATATATCTTAGAAGGATACCTTAAGTAGAGACTTATTATATAAATTATAAACATACCCTTCTAGATTAATAAAGTAACCTATATAATAGAATAGAGTAATTTATTATTAAAATAAATCCTAGAATATAATAAATAACTCCTAGATAATAAAGAAATAAATAAATAATAAATCCTAGATAAGCTATAATATAGCCTTATATATAAGGTATATAAATACCTATTATATAGATATTAAGGAATTAATAAAACCCTAAAATAAATTAAAATAATATATCTTTCCTAATATAAAAAGATAGTTATATAAATTATAAATAAATATAACTTATATATAAAAATAAAGGTATAATACTATAAACCCTATAGAAAGTTATAATTATTTCCGGTTATATAATAACCTTAGGATTTAATTACTATAGATTTTATTATTAAATTACCTCTATTAAAAGAACTAGCTATTAGAAACTTTTATAATACTATTCTTATTATTATAGATAGACTTATAAAATTTTCTTATTTTATCCCTTATAGTAAGTTAATAAATATAGAAGAATTTATATACCTTTTCTATTATAATATCGCTAGGATAGATAGATTACCTCTTAAAGTTATCTCTAATTAAGAACTACCCTTTATATTTAAGTTTTAATAAGGATTAATAGGATACCTTAGAATTAATTATAAGCTCTCTATAGTATACTATAAAAAGACTAATAGATAGATAAACTAAATAAATTAAATATTAAAATAATACCTTTAATACTATATTAACTATAAATAAAATAATTAGGTTAAGAAGTTATTAGCTATATAGCTAGCCTATAATATTATAATTAATAAAAATATAAAGATTATATTAATATATATTAATTTTAGATTTACCCTAAATATCTATAGATAAACCTAAAATATAGTTATTAACTCTAAAGTAATCTTTATTAATAACTAACTAAAGAATCTATATAAAGAAATATAGATAGAATTTAAATTTATTAGAAATAAAATAGTAATTATATTAATAAAAAAAGGATTAAGGGATTAACTTTCTCGGAAGGAGATGTAGTCTATCTCGCGATAAAAAATATTATAAAATAAAAATAGAAACTTAATTATAAGTATATTAGACCCTATAAAATTAAATAGAAAATCTTATAAAATAACTATAAATTAGACTCATTATTAAAGGTTAAACTCTATTTAATCTTTTATATTTTATTCCTTAAATTAATAGAAAATACTATTTAAATTAAAATTAATAATAAAATAATATATTTAGTTAAATAAAAAGCTTACCTAGACTTAGAAAATATATAAGAATTATTAAAATACCTTATAGGTATATAATACCTTCTAAAAAACTTCTATTAATAATATTAAATATAGGCTTATTAAGACTAATAGTATTTTAATTAATTAAATTAATAGCCCTAAAGGAATATACCTCTATAATAATAAATAACTCTTCCTAAAGCTTACTTAACTCCTCTAAGGTATAAAAGCTATACTTAAAAGCCTTATTATCCCGCGCTTTAAGTAATTACTTTTACTTATAGATATAAGTAAGTTTAGCTATTACCTCCTTTAGGGTAGCCTCTATATTAGCCTCCTTATCTTCTAGATATTTATACTTATAAATATTCTTTATTATTATTTAGGATCTTAGCTATTAGCTATAAAAGGAGGTAAGGTATATTTATAAAAGGAAGTTATATTAGCCCTATTATAAATAACCTTTATATTAATATAGTTAGAATAATAATTAAAATAAATAGAGATAACCTTATAGAATAAGCCCTAGCGGAAATAATAAATATAAGGTATAATTTTAAAATTAAAGGCTTTAATATAGATAGAAAGACTTTATACTTTAGAGAGCTTATAGGAAGAAGTATACTTAAAAACTTAGCTTAATATCGCATTAATAGCGGAAGGAGATTTTTATAAGTTAAAGTTATCTATTAGAAATACTTAATTATTAAAGCTAGCCTTAAGAATAAGACTAATAAAGGGGAGACCTTATATTATAGCTATAATAAGGGCTAGGCGGGGAAATATAATAAAAATACTCTAATTAAGCCTAAGACTAAAGGGACTAAATATTATATATATCGGTCTAAGGACTAAGCTTTAAGAATATTAGTCCTACCCTAGACCGAGCTATAGGAATATTACTCTAACTACCTAACCCTAAGTATATAGTATATACCTATTTATACTCTCTTATATAGTAGCTACCTTAGCTATTAATATAACTTAATTATATTTAATATCCTTAAGTATATTACTAGATATAACTTATACCTTTATTTAAGATAATATTAATAATCCCCTATTAATATAAACCTAGTATGACCGGTTTATCCCTTAAGAGAGATATAATCGTCACAATAAGAGCATACTTATATATAATGACTAATTTCGTTATATACCACTCTCGCTATAACCTCTTATATATTACGGGCATATTATAGCCTTATTACTTAAGGTTAATTTATTATGACCCTCGCGGTTATATTATAATTTCCCTATAAATCTTAAGTTCTAAACCACTAATTATAATAAGACCGATATACTAAGGACCGATATTATTCCTAGACTATATCGGTCTTAGAATAATATCGCGCCTACTTACGATCGGCTTTACTTAAGGAAGCTTAAGTATATAGAATTTATTTATTATACTTTCCTATATAATAGCTATTTTAGCTATTAATATAACTTAATTATACTTAATACCCTTAAGTATATTATTAGATATAATAATACCCTTTATTTAAATTATATAATTATCCCTATTATTAATATAAACTTAATATAACTAATTTATCTCTTAGATCTAATTATACTATTATATATTAATAGCTCTTATTTAGTAGATTATTTATATTACCTTAAATAATATTAAATATAATAGCTACTCCTATACCCCTCGCGAATAACTATTAATAGGTTCTACCTACTAACTACCTACCTATACCTATTATACCTATATAGGGTAACCTTTAAGATAAGGAGATAGGTAAAGCGTCTAGCTCTAATAGAGATAATAAGGAAGTTAAGTAGCTTAAGGCTTAAATTACCGCTATAAGCACTAAGATAGATAACCTCCGCGAGGCTATAGAGAGGATAGCTACCTCTTAATAGGTATAGAATAAATAATACTTAAATAATACCTAAATAATTAATAACCTTATAATTACCGCTATATAGAGAAAGGATATAGGAGAAATTCTTAAGCTAAACCTATTAAAACTATTTAATAGGACCTTATATAGACTATAGATATTCTTTACCTAGATATATACTTTTATAATCTACTACCTAACTTAATTTATTATTAAGTCTAATAAAGTCTAATATGCTATAGGATACCTTATAAAGTATATTACTATATAATTTAAACCGATAATAAAGGAATACCTTATAATATTATTTATTAATCTCTCGCTATAAACTATTAACCTTTATATAAACTATAATATATTTAAAGGAGCCTTTTAATAAGCCTTTAGAATTATTAATAAGAAGGTATAAGCTAAGCGAGAGATTAAGGCACTTAAATAAACTTAATTAGCCTCTAAGTATAAAATAAAATACCTATAGCTTATATCTAAACTACTATAAAATTAAGACGCTTTAATATTATTTTTCTTTAATAGACATAAGAAAGATATCTAGGCTAAACTATATAAAGGAGATAGGCCTAAGACCCTTATTAATTATATTAAAATAATAATTAAGATCGATAATTAATAATTTTTATAAAAGAAACTATAAAACCTAAGATTTAATAACTATAAGGCTAATACCCCTTACTTTAATATAAATTAAGGCAGAAAGAGATACTATAATACCTTATATAGTATTAAAGCTAGACCTATAGTATTAAGGGCTATATAATATAATAAGAAATTAATTAAGTACTTTTATTACTATAAACCTAACTATAAGGCGAATATATATAAGAAGAAGGCATAAGATATTACTAAAGGGAAATATTAATTAAGGAAGCGCTAGGAATAATAGCTACTTCTAGAAGGTAAGAAATATATAAGCTATACTTATTAATAGGGCGACCTATAAATAGCGATCTAAATAACTAAGACTATTATAATAATATAACTTAATTATAGCTTAATTATAGCTATATTAGGGTAAATAGCTATACTATATGCCTAGGTATATCTAATAGAAGAATAAATAAAGTATAATATCGCTTATAGATTATACTATAAGGAATATATATATAAGGTTATGCTACCCCTAATAAAAGGATATATTAATATTATTATAAATATCTAAAACCCTAAGATAAAGTTAATTAAACCTAGATCCCCTTATTTAAATTAATAAAGAAAGAGGAAGATATAACAGGATAGGAAGTTAAATTTAGGTGAGTTATTATTATAGTATTATAACCTAATAGATATTATAAACCTATAAACTATAGTAATTACTTAATAGGTATAGTAATATAAAGAGAACTTAAGTTAGCCTAACTTTAATATAATTATTATAAATAATAGATATAATAAGTATAATAAGAGCTTAAGGAGATATAATAAAATATTAAGTAATATTAATAAATATAGAATAAAGACTGTAATATTTAGACTAATAAATAAAGAATATATTACTAAAATAATAGCATTAATATATATATCTAACTAGCTTAGGAATAATAAAAAATAAAGGATATAGAAGATATCTATATTTAAGCCTATTATAAAGAAATAGCATTAAACCCCTATCTATTAAAACCTTAATATAACCTATATAATGACGATAGAATGCTATTAGGATACCTATAATACTATAAAATTATGTAGGTCTCCTATAGAGACTACTACTATAAGATATACCTATATAAGTAAAGGGAATAGGATTATTTCCCTATCCCCCTCTTATAATTAAATATATAACCCTATTTTTTATATAAAATAAAAGACTATTATATTAAATAATAATATAAGGGAATTAAAGTAATATAATTTTAATTCTACCTATTATAATAATAAACTATATCCTTAAAATAATTTATAAATACCTTTACTTAAGTAGGAGGAATAAAGCTAGAAATAAAATAAAATAATAAAGAAAGAGGAGCTACCCTAGATAGGATTATTAAGATAATAAGAGAAGGCTTCTATGCCCCTATATAAATAAGAGGTATAATAGAGGACTAAAAATAATATCTTTAATAATAATAATATATTAAAATCTCGCTTATATAAGAAGAAGCTATACTATAAGAGTATATAGAATACTTTATTAAATTAAAGATACTTTAGATAGATCTAGGCACTAAAGAAAAATAATAATATTAAGAATTACTTAATAACTAAGATAATAAATATAATTATAAGGCCTATAATAATAGCGAATATAATAAAAACTATTTAAGAAAGATATTACTAAAAAACTAAGATACCTACCTATTATAGAGCTATAGGTAGAAGAAAGAAGGAAATAATTCCTATAAAAAGCTCTATATATAACTATAAATAATTAATAGCTAAAATACTTTAAATTAAGAATATAAATTAAGGGAGAATAAATAAATACTTTAATAGATAATAGAGCTAAATTAAATTACTTTAACTTAATTATAATAAGCTTAAGCTACTATAGAGGTATAAAAAGGATCCTTATTTAATATATAACCTTAAAGGAGAAAGGTTTAACTATAATAATAAGATTATTAAATATAAGATTACCTTATAGTCTTATTAATAGAAAAAATTAAGAAATCTTATTTAATATTATATCTATATTAGGATATTATCTAGTGCTTAGGTACCTATAGTTATATAAGTTTAATCTATATCTCGATTAATAGATTAGCTAGGTAATCTCCTTTAATAAAGAGATACCCCCTTAAGGAGATAATAATTTATTAGATATAAGATCTTAAACTTCTATTAAAAATAATAGAGAAATTAAATAAGAGATATCTCTTTACCTAAAGGAATATAATATAATATAAATAAAAAGAAATAATAGAATTAATAAATAATTATAAGAGTTATAAAGTAATTCTATAAGTTAGAAAAGAACCTTAAATAAATTAAGAAAAAACTATAGAATAAATAACTTAAAAATATCCCTTTATAATATTAAGTCTATAAAAAACTCTTTATAAAAGAACTTAAGATTAGCCTATTACTATATAATATTATAACTTAGAAATTAAATTTATTAATAGAAAATAACCTAGCTTTAATAAACTCTATTTACTTAATATAATATAGCTATTAATATTAAAGGAATATTAAAGAAATAATATAGAAAGGATATATTAAGGAAAGTAAATTATTTATTAGATACTTTATTATATTTATCCTAAAGAAAAATAAAAAGCTTTATTTTTATATTAACTTTAGAATACTTAATATTATTATAATTAAAGATTATATATTATTACCTCTTATTAATAAGTTAAAGGATTAACTTTTTAAGATAAAGTACTTTATTATATTTAACCTTAAGGGAGCCTATAATTTAATTTAGATTAAAGAAGGATATAAGTAGAAAATCGCTTTTTATATTAAATATAGACTATTTAAGTACCTTATTATACCTTTTAGACTTATTAATATACCTATTATATTTTAATAAATAATTAATAATATATTATAAGAATATCTAAATATATTTATTATATATTACTTAAATAATATCTTTATCTTCTCTAAAATAAAAAAGAATATATAAAATATATCTATAAGATACTATAGATATTATAAGATATTAATATATTAATAGAATTAAATAAGAGTAAGTTCTATACCTTAGAAATAGAATTTCTTAGATATATTATCTCTTATAATAAGATATATATAGACCTTAAGAAGGTTATAGTAATTAAGGATTAAAAAGAATTAATAAATATTAAAGAAATATAAGCCTTCTTTAATTTTACTAATTATTACTATAAGTTCCTTAAAAGATTTAAAAAGATCGCGGTATTATTAATTAATTTAATAAAAAAGATATATTATTTATAATAAGGAATAAGGCATAAGAAGCTTTCTATAAGATTAAGGAACTTATCTTAAGTAAATTAATCCTTAAGATATTTAATCTATCTTAATTAATTAAACTTAAAATAGATACCTTAGACTTTATATTAGGCGCCTAGATTAAATAATAAGATAATAAAGGACTTTTTTACTTAATTATATTTTACTCTTATAAGCTATATAGAGTAGAACTTAATTACCCTATCTATAATAAAGAATTCCTTATTATTATTAATATTTTTAATGAATTTTAATATTATTTTATTAAAAGCCCTTATTAAATTAAAATCTATATAGACTATAAGAATCTTATATTTTATTACTATTAGGGAATTAAATAGCCGGTAATTATATTATATTAAATACCTCTCGGAATTTAACTATATTATAATCTATATAAAGGGAAAAAAAATAAAAGAGCTGATATTATTAATAGATAATTAGACCTTAATATAGGAAATATTAAAGTAAATAAATAATTATTATAATATACCTTAGAAGGATACCTTAAATAGAAATTTATTATATAAATATAGAAATTAATACCTCTATTAGAATACCTTAAGCTTATTTAAGATTATAGAAAATAGATTATTAACTTTATTAATTATATATAGGGATATAATTACTATAAAGATAGACTCCTTATATTTATAAGAAAGATTATTATACCTAATAAAGTTTTTAAAAAGATCTTTAATTATTACTATAATTAATTCCCTTATAATAGGAATTATAGACCGATATTTAAAGCTATAAACTATATCTATAATAATTACTTATTTAAGAAGGAAATCTAAAGTATAATATAATATTATTAAAAATATAACCCTAGATAAATACTTAAGGTAACCTATATAATAAAATAGGGTAATCCATTATTAAAATAAATCTTAGAGTATAATAAATAACTCCTATATAATAAGAAAATAAATAAATAATAAGTCCTAGATAAACTATAATATAACCTTATGCGCGAGATATATAAATACCCACTATATAGATATTAAGGAATTAATAAAACCCTAGAATAAATTAAGATAATATATACTTTTCTTAGAATAAAGAAGATTATTTTAAAAATTATTAATTAATATAAACTTTATATAAAAACTAAGGTATAATGCTATAAACCTTATGGGAAACTATAACTACTCTTAATTATAGAATAACTATAAGACTTAATTATTATAGACTTTATTATAAAACTACCTCTATTAAAAAAACTAGCTATTAGAAACTTCTATAATAGTATTCTTATTATTATAGATAGACTTATGAAATTTTCCTATTTTATACCTTATAGAGAATTAATAATAGCTAAAGAATTCGCCTACCTTTTTTATTTTTATATTACTAAAATATATAGTATATTACTTAAAATTATTATAGATTAAGGACTATTATTTACTTTAAAATTCTAATAAAGCCTTAAAAATACCTAAGGATTAACTATAAACTCTCTACTATATACTATAAGGAGATAGATAGATAGACTAAATATATAAATTAAATACTAGAATAATACCTTTAATACTATATTAACTATAAATAAATTAATTAAGTTAAGAAGCTACTAGCCGCCTAGCTAGCCTATAATATAGCTATAAATGAGAGTATAAAGACTATATTAGCTTACGCTAATTTTAGATTTACCCTAAATATCTACCGATAGATAAGGGATATAATTATTAATCCTAAGGTAATTCTCATTAATAATTAGCTTAAAAACCTATATAAAGAAATAAAGATAGAACTTAAATTTATTAGAAATAGAATAATAAATTATATTAATAAGAAAAGAATTAAGAGATTAATCTTCTTAGAGAGAGATATAGTCTTACTTGTAATAAAAAATATTAAGACTAAATAATAAAATAAAAAACTTAACTATAAGTATATTAGACTCTATAAAATTAAGTAAAAAATCTTAAAATATAACTATAAACTAAATTTACTTCTTAAGGTTAAGCTCTATTTAATCTTTTATATCTTATTACTTAAATTAGTAGATACTATTATTATTAAAACCGGCAATAAACTAAAAATAGAAGTTAATAGACTAAAGGAATATATTATAGAAGCTATCCTTAATATAGATAATTAATAATAAAATAATATATTTTATTAAATAAAAAGTTTACCTAGACTCTAAAAATATATAAGAACCACTAAAGTACCTTATTAATATATAATACCTTCTAAAGAATTTCTATTAATAATATTAGGATTAAATAAAGGTAAAGTATTAAGGAAGTTATTACCTAAACTAAGGGATGCTTAATTAATATTATTAAGGATATAATTAACCTAGAGATCGCGAATAATAATATCTTTATAAGCATCTAGTATAGATAAGATATTATCCTATCGCTCTACCTCTTAGAGACCCTAATAAATAGCCTCTAAATACTTCTCCTTTACCTAGGCCTAGATCTTATAGATATATAATAAATGACCTATAATAGCCGCTAGGCGAGACTATAGTATAGCTATCTCCTTATAAAGCTTTAATAAATTATCACTAGCCTTACCCTTATCTATCTCTAATTTCCTCTCTTACTTTATTAGACTAATAACTATAAAGATAATATTAGAAATAGGGATTATAATAAGAAAATATAGAAGGTTAAACTTATAAGATAACGCTATATAAGTACTATTATAAGACTTTTTACTATAGATATACTTACTATAGTAAATAGAATCCGCGGATATTAGGTACTTTTACCTAAATAGAAGTAATAAGGATAGGGTATATTAGCCTCTTTATTAATAAACTTAATAGAGAGGGTAAGTATATTAATTTCCCTATCCTTATAGGAAGACTATTTAGAAATATAGTTAGATATTACGCGATATAATAATAAAAGGTCTAAGTTAAGATATACTAAGAATAGAACTAAGAGATAAAGGTATATAGGTCTTAAGGATAAGATCTAATAAAGGGGAGATATTATATTATAACCCTCGCCGTTATATTATGATTTCCCTATAAATCCTAAGTTCTAAATTACTAATTATAATAAGACCGATATACTAAAGACTAATATTATTCCTAGACCGCATTAATCTTAAAACGATATTACGCCTACTTGCGATTAGCTTTACTTAAGGAAGCCTAAGTATATAGAACTTACTTATTATACTTTCCTATATAGTAGCTACCTTAGCTATTAATATAATTTAGTTATATTTAATACCCTTAAGTATATTATTAGATATAATAATACCCTTTATTTAAATTACGCGATTATCCCTATTATTAATATAAACCTAGTATGACCGGTTTATCCCTTAGATCTAACTATACCGTTATATAATTATAGGCATAATCTTATAAATTAAAGTAAACCTAGCGAGAGGGGGTATAATAGACTAAATTATACTCTAGTTAATATTATAAAAGATAGGATTTTAATATAAGACGCTAGCTAGCCTAATTTTATGCGCTAGTATATCCCTTCTAGTAATAGGGTTCTAACTAAACCCCGTTCCTAGTCTAGGCCTTAATACAATCGAGGGGATACTTTATTGCTCCTATATTTACGAGGCAGGGCCCAAAAGTTATATCCTCGAGCTAGGAGCGCCACCTCCGCTTATCCCTGTCGGTACCTTTATATACAACATGAATTTAGTCTCTTAGCGAGCTTCCCTCTAAAGCTACAGGGGATCCCATTCACTAAAAGAAAGTTCTAGCGGACTCAGGCATGCTGCATTATAGCTATCGCTAGAAGAAATTAGGGGCTTAAAAGTAATGAAACTGACGGGTAAGTACTGATATATTGTGGCTAAAATGGCGCTCTCTTATTGGCTTGAATTTTCTTATGGCTAATCAGGGCAGGACAAATCTTTTGGGCCCTTCCTCCATAGACTAAATCGATTTCATAAATGTAATGACTATAAGCTCGCTATCGCATTTGGGATGTAGCATGACATACATAGAGGACAAGTATAATGATGCCTTATATACCATAAAACAATGCAACCCGAATGGAAGCTATGCCCACATAATAAGCGGCGGACGGTATCGCTATCTAGCATCGCCTCCAAGCATATAACACTGTATATAATAAGGGGAGCGGTTAGTTCGAGATCACGAATGCATTATCTCGTTTGGAGATTGAGTAACTTACCAGGTGACAAACGAGTCGGACCAGGCCAAATACCCTTCTGTGCCTTGAAGTTTTGCCTCCTTTTTCACTTGCTTGTACGTCCTCGGCGAAGCTATTGAGTCTAGCTGCTTTAGACCGCTAGTCTCAGAGTTTATGCTGCTTGACGACTGTGCGTCCTCGGGGTCCTCTGGGCTTGCGAGCTGGTTACTTCTGGCGATTTTATATCTGTATCTTTCCTATCGTTAGGCCTAGAAATACAGACCGGTACTCGTCGGTTTGCGGGCGAATATACTTACATGGCAGGAATGATATAAAAGACACACATAACGCCGAACAAGATAAGTGTGAAGAGCCATCTCTCGATTGGCCGCATCGGTGTTTGGTCGTCGAGGCTAGTTGGGGAAGTATTTGATATCGTCATGATTAGTTGGCGATCGATCAGTTACATCACGTTGTTCCCGCTTACCGAAATGCACGAAGCTCGTGGTGTGGGGATTTATATGCTCTGCGGCATGGTGTGCATGCCAGCTGCAAGTTGCCCGGCCATCTGCTTAATATGATTCTGATCAACCCAAATGAATTAGAAGTGATGCGATCATTGATGCGAATGATGGGGCAAGTGTTTCTTGGTGTCCCATGTGATTGGACACATTGCAGCTATTTTTGGCCTGAAGTTGCAGGTGCTCGATATCCCTTTCGCAGTGGTGGCAACTGCCAGAATCTTCGGCAGCTGTCTAGTGGTTTCTCGCAACCAGCAGCGGGGAACTCGAGACCATTTGCCAGTGCAAACGTCATCATTATGACAAATATGTCGATATATGTTCGTTCCGCGTGATCTTGCCTGTACTGGGTTATTCAGCGCCATTCTAGAAACACAATTGGCAGGTTTCATGAGCCTTCGCGAAGATGTAGGAACCCTCGATCTCGATCTTCCTTCTATCAACCGAGTGAGTATAAAGCAAACCCTTCACATCCTTTGTCAACCCAGATTCTTCTCATCATCAGAACACATACAGAACAAACAACAACAACCGAACTTGCAAAGCATTTCATGCACGCGTGCAGGTCAACTCTTCCTCGAACAATCTCACGAAGGAGGTTGCAGTCATGACTTACCGAACAGTCTCCTAGTGTGCCTAGAAGCCATCCCATGCTATTAACTCCCAGGCGAAGAACTCAAAAATTGTTTGCTTAATGACGGCAATTGGGCAGAGTGAACTTACTTGTCAGAGCTATAGATGAATATTAGCCACTTACGCCATAGGTAACAATTTCCGATATTGATAGCCCGATTAGACTACCTGGAACAGGGTATTTTGTACTGTTCCTTCTCCTTAACCTCCCTCCTTACGCTCTCTTGGTTTACCCCCATGAACCTCTCGCTTATGGCGAGGTATGTAGTCTGATCTCTCAAAAAATTCACCACATTCATTGCAAGTACCACTCATTGGTGGATACCCGGTTCTTTCTGCCCATGTTCGATGACTTCCCCAAACATGACGGACTATTTCTTTACTACTTGATGCGGCGTCCCAAGTACAGTCTGGGCTAGGACAAACTCTATGATCTCTTCTGTGTTGCCTACATTAATGAGTAATTTGCATCGTTAGCAATCCACTGCACGGTGCTGATATCCTAGCTTGGTAGACGTGGCCCATACGATCTGTGTAGAGAGGATATATACTTACTGAGAAGACTCCACATCCGGGGCTCTATACGAGCAATTTTTCCAGTTGCATCGAAGTCGCGGGCGTCGTGCAACTGAAGCCTCGATCGGAGAACCGTCTAGCATAGGAACTAAAGTCTCGACTCGAGACTGCGGTTCTCCGACTGGAGAGGAACTTGAAGTGGCCGCGCAAGGAAGAGCCGATAGCGTATCTGTCGTATCGAATGACGTTTCTGAGGCTGTTTGCGCCGGAATATGGCCAAGGCTTTGGAATCCCTGACTTGGATTCGGCTGCAAGCCGCCACTTGCTCATGCTCGTGAGGATGGACTCAGAGTTTCAGACGACACGATAGATGAAGAATCGGGAGAGGGGGAGGATAGAGTGGTAAATGGTCATCTAGTCCTTCCCCATCATGACCCTCCGCCCACTGATTGGCTTCCAAGCCCGCAAAATGCTGTGTGGGTTCTAGTGTAACGATATGCATTCGCTATGCAACGGTAGTGGCTCATCCACCATGTCCTCCGACACGAGCCAGGGATCTGCGGCACCTTCTCGAAATGCGGCGATGGATGCCCCTGTCAATTCGGAGCTGGGCATCGTGGGTACGCTGGTCAGGTTGGCAGCGTCAGGTCTGATGCGTTCGAGGTCCGATGCGCATTCTCATCGGAGTTGTTTCCAACAAGGCAATCAGTCAAGCTTGAAAAGCTCTCGTTGGTCAAGACCTTGCCAGCTGGCAAGGATGGTCGTCCAAGAACCGAAACAATGGGCAGGTGGTCGTAATGCCAGAACAAAAAATGCTTGATGCCAGGATACACGGGAGATTAAAGTGCTAGATCAAATACCCAAGGTCCTGGGGCAGTGCCGGCACATCAACTCGTATGGAGCATGGGCGGTCAACATGCGGGAGGCCTTGGATATGATGTTTCAGCAAGTACCAGCCAAGAAATCCCACCATTTTCAAGCTATATCTAGCGCCATCGATGACGGAAACGCCTACCAATGAAACACCGTGGATGGAACACTTGCACATCATCTTGATTCCCCACCCGCCCTATGATAATCGAGCTTTCAAGCCAGGCCCGATACAATGCACCTTCGAAGGCCTCCCGCATCGTCTGCAAGGGTGCAGACGATCCTCATGGGAAGAGGTCAGAAAAGCGGACGTATTATGGGAAGTTTGTATTGGGCATGCTTCTGTCAACACCACCAGGTTAATTTTCTCGAGGATAAAAAAATGACGGTCGGCCTTTTATAAATTGGCAAATTCATCTTCATCGACTCAAAATGCCAGCGGAATTGGGATTAACGGGAAACGCGCAGAAGCGTTTCGTCCAGATCACCACTCTCCTGTCCCTCATCGATCCCGTGAGGGGCGAACCTATAGCGCACAGCTTGGACCGGCATCCGCACGACGGCAAACAGACCAGAGAGCGGCTCAGGAAAAAGTTTCTCGATTCTTTTGCTCTCATCTGCTCGACATCCAGGAAAGGCGGAGAGACTGCTTCTGCAGTCTGTCTGGAAAACTCTCATCCGTCAGGTACAATTATTCGTCTAGCCCGTAACTTGGGCGTGCCTGAAGGTCTCACCGGCAGCCTTCAGGCTATTCTCGATGACCTGGCTGCCGTTGCTTCAAGAGGTAAGAATCAAACATCAGACACGTACATAATACTCATAACTATGATTCAGAATCTTCGATTGCGAAGAAGGAACCGGAAATCCTTCGAAAAATCATCGTCTTGAATCGAGACAAGATTCAAGGTCTCCTTGAGAGGTTGCAAAAACCAGAGATTCAAGACACAATTGAGGAGAAGACTACGGAGACTAAGCTCCGCGGCTTGTCTATAAATGCAGCCGGAGCTGGGGAATTCGTACACTGGATTGAGAATCTTCCTGTGCTGGCCACATTGAACCTTGACATCAATCCCGAGAGCCTCATATTTCACTTGACGTGGGCGTCGGAAGCCAAATGGGTCTATTCCCAGCATCTCGAGGAAGTTTTTTGCAACGAGGGCGACGACCTACCCCTCTGGATCACCATCATCTACAAGCTGGGGAAATTTGCCGTCGCAGCCAAGAACATGCTTCAGATGGCCATTAAGCAACCCGAAGTATTTTCTTCGATCCATATCGAGGTAATCCAGGCGCCTAAGCAACAGTCGTTCTCGCTGAACGAGGAACAGCGTCCCCTTTCAGTCGTTGTCCGGAGGCTGACTGGCGGTGATCATGATCATCACATCGCTCGGCTAGGACAGTTCTGGCTCACAGGAGACCCTGAGACTCGCTTCCGCAGGGCTTGTCGGCTCAATCTCACTGTCCACGCGGAGATGCAGCTGCTTGCCTTTTACGACCATAATCCACAGCTGACACCGAGCCTTCTTTTCATCGGCACCAGTAAGAAGAGTTGCTTCCTTTGCCACCAATTTCTGTCCCGGCATCCCCTAGCAATGAGTGTTTCCTCCTGTCATCAGAAGCTATACCCTTCTTGGACCCCTGCACCATGCACAGATGCATCCGTTTACAACAAGCATAAGGTGCTGATCCGGGACCTGAGTAAGCAATTGGAGGAGACGACTGCCCGGGACTTGAATATGAGACTCAATATTCGTCGCCCGTCAGTACTAGACTCGTCTGCAGGGCCTTCTCTTCCAGGGCCTGGAAGCTTTGACATGCCAGACGACGGCGGCGCGCTGATTCATGCTTAAGGTAATCTAGCTAACGCACGATCCATGGAATTATGTCGGACTCGTGACTTCTATCGACACAGCCCGAGTTAGGTATTCAGATAGATGACAAATTCACAGGAAATAGAGATATTGATGAGGGGCCTTGAGGCTCGTCGATTCATCAACACGTCCTGTGTGTTCAGGCTGTTGTTGCTTGTGTGTGTGTGTTCTGCTCAAGGTTGAGGCATTTCTCATCTCGACCCCTCCTTCTTAGTCATCCCGGCTGGACCTGCGGGTTCTCATACACGCACAGCCGGGCTGGGCAGATAAGGTAGTCGCCAGGTACTCGGTCACTCTCGGTTCGTGAGACGACCAGAACCCATATACGGCCGAGCTGGAGGCGATAGCGATGGCACTTCGATGTATGCCCGACGGACTTCGATGCCGAGAGCTTACGGTATTATCGAGCAGCCAGTCATCCCTAAAGGCGATTACACGACCACGACAGCAGTCGGGGTCAGGGCACCATTCGACGGATCTATGATCACATCGAGCGACTGGGAAAGGCAAACAACAGGGTCAAGATGATGTGGGTACCGTCCCGAAGCGATGAATCCGATTTGTCAGGAGGTACATGAGGGGAACGTAGTGATGCGTCATTAATTGATTCCGCCTTTATCACCCTACAAATCATTTCGCAATACCTACAGAGATATCTGCGGAGGCGCTTAACGCGTATGATGATAGTAGCTTCATCAACGAAGATAACAGCCGGCAAGAGCATGACGGTGATAGCACCCGGAGACCAGGGGTGTGAGCAGTGTGATGTAGCAATATGTAACTAGAGAGGTTGCTGGTACTTGTATCATAGGCTAAATTAGGGGGGAACAACAGGTATCTTTGACATGGCGCATTTTAATTGGCTGCAACCCCCTGCCGTGACCTGGCGGGAGGTTCAACACAACCCAAGGGATACTAAAGGTTGCAGCAGTGGGCAGGTAAAACCCATCGCTTACCCCGCACACTTTGTCAGATCAAATCGTTGTAGGGCAAACCGGCCCGCCCCTTGCTGATCGCTTAGAACATACTCGTTGTTCTGCGCTATCAAGTCGCCCTCAAAGCAAAAAATCCTGCTGCTCCATTGCAAGTATTGGTTGTAACCAGCCTTCCTGTCTTACCTCGCACAATACGAAGACGCATGAATTGCTTGTCTACCGGCAGCAGTCAAGGCGGCAGGATGCGGTGTTTTCGCAGCCAACGTTGCTGAAAATGCATTGATCTATGCTGCCTGATCCTCAAACCTGCAGCAACACCAAAACAGTCATGCGCTTTACCCTCCGAACTGCACCTTGCTTTGGTCGAGCTGAGGTGGCTGACTGGAGCTGCGGGGGCGCGTGATCGGCCGCGCGACGTTGGAAGGAGGCCCAAGCGGTGGTCAGTGATCAAACGACCATCTTTGTGTTGTTCAAGGCGTGCATTCTGATGGGGTATTGGGTCCGGAGGGAAGGCCATTCCGTCGGTATTGCAGCCTAACAGCATTATTGTGGGCCACTCTTCGTGCTACCTCCGTGCTGGTGGGAGGAATGAGGCCAGCCACAAGTGGGGCTTACATCGCAACAGCGCGTCCGCGATTACGCTGGTAATGACTGGTCGGGAGCAGCGATGCAAGACCCGCTAAGCATATTCTCGAAGTGTTGCCCAAACTCAGTTCCAAGCCCAATCAACCTGTGTCGCGACTTGCCGCCCACCAAACGTAGCAGTACGAACTTCGACCTAGCCAGCTGGATTAGAGAGACGAACAGAAGGAAAAGCCGTCCGTGTTTTTGATCCTTCAGACGGAACCAGGGTCGGAAAAGGCGGCTGTTGTGGCACATGAGCTGTGGCTTAAAGTGACGCATGGGTTTGGGTTGTGGCCTGATTGTGGCTTGATGTGGCCTGGAAATCCGGATGTTCAGGGCATGGCGATCGTCGGACCGTTTTGTGGCCCGAGCTTAATTTTTGGTGGAAGAACCTTTCGTTCCTCAAGGCAAAATGCAGCTTTTTATTGGTGACCTCACGCAGTCAAGAGGGACAGAGTGTGTGTAGTTTGGCCGCAACGGGTCACCTGTCACTGCGGTCTTATGCGTAAGCGTGTTAGACCGCAGCGTCAGAGAGGGCCCGTCCGCGCTCCCTCGTAGGGAGGCAAGTGTCTGTATATTGTAGTAGTGCTATATACAGAGGGAAGGTTGGGGGGTGAAAGTCGAGTCTTGACTGCGTGAGAGATGACGAGATACCTGCCGAGGCGGGCAATTGACTCCCCGTGAGGCAGTTGCAGGAGGGAAGAAAGCCCGTCAGTGAACCTTCCGAGCCGGGAAGTCTATTGTGCAGTGTGGTCATCACGTGAGGCAACCCCAATAAAACTACTCCCTTTTATTGGGTTGACTTCCAACGCGTACTCGCCCCACTGCTAACGCACTATCTAAGTGTCTCAGAAGCTCAGTAGCGGGCTGTTATTATTATATTTCAGCCAAAGTGAGCTAAGTGGTCCGCTAACCGTAATTGGTTTAGATCCTTGCAAAGTACGTGTTGGAAGTCTTCGCGCAAGCAAAGAGATACCACAGCGCTCAGGCCATTTCCAACAAGGCATAGTCTAACCCTTTTTAGACAAATTTTAGGCAAAGCCATATTAGTTATTTGATCGAGGACTCACAAATGGCCTGAGCTTTACAGAGGTAATAACAAGGTAAAAAAACACGAAGTAAACGCGTCAAACAACACAGATAATCACGAAGCTAACGCGACGTCAGGTGCAAAACCACGTGGTTTAAAGGTCAGAGGTAAGCGGGGTGGGGCATAAGACCTTTCGTCTCTTCGTTCCTCAAGGCACTGCTAACCTGCCCCGAATAGCCAACAGACAGACACTTTCTTCTCATCAACACTCTTCCCCCCATACCTACTTCATCACAACACGGCAAGACCGTAACCATGGAACCGAATGCCCACGTCTCGCAGCAAGATGACAATGACGAAACAAACAGCGATCCCCTGGCGGCGATAAAAGCGCAAGTACAACGCGACGAGGAACGCCGTCGTGAACTCGAACTCCGTCGAGCGCAGATGACACCTGAAGAGCGCGCCGCCGACATGGAAAAGAAGGCTCGAGCTCGACACAACAAACAAAGGAAGACAGCGGAAAAAGAAGACCTTGTCGAGATTGCGCTGACCGGCTACCTGTCCGAGGAACAGTCCGCCGCATTGCTTCGGCAGCCTTTCCCACCCGATGCGACAGCCTTCTTGCGTTCATTGAACGGCTACCTCGACACCCTGGGCGACATAAAGGTTTACAGAAGAATGCTTGGTGAGAGCATAGAGGACGCCAAACCCTTTCTTCTGCGCTCCCCGGAGCTGTGCAAGTTTGCTCTCGTCGACTGGCGTGTCCCCAACTCGGAACGCATCCGGGAGAGGGGCCCCAGCCTCGCTCTTAACCGTCTATACAAGATACTTCTCAAGGAGCAGGGCCAAGATGACCGACTGGACCACGCTCGGGCCGTGGCTCGTGGGCACCCGATGCAGCGTAACCTCAAAAGGGTACAATACTGGGCGCGCAAGATGCTGCACGAGTACGAGGCTGCCGTCGAAAGGGGGAGCCGCTGACCGACCAAACAGCCCCCACGTATGGGCCAGCATCGTCCCCAAGGCTCCCGCTTGGATCGATGAGATTCGCAGGTGGGGGCAAGCCTTTGGTTTCGTCTGCTACAGATCCAGTGAGGTTGAACAACGACCAACTGTGGCGAGAGATCGCTGGCTCTCTGTTTTTGAGGATGCACCCTCTCCGGGCTGGCCTTATACCGGCAGTTCGAATGAGTTTTGCGGTTACCGGAAAGGGGCACATAACACAATCATGGACGGATTCGTTTTAGGAGAGTACATGAACGCTCTGTGGCAGCCCTCCTGTCCAGTACATGGCCTGCCCTCTGAGGCTCAGCCCTCTGCGTTTCGAGAGTAAGTCATCCAATTTTCACCGCAAGGCTTTTGACTGACATCAACAAGACACTTCAAAACAGTGGCGGCGTCGAACCTTGACAGCCCGCGCATGTCGAGGAACACATTCCTAGTCCTTCATGATGATTGTGTCTTCCCCGAGCTTGATACCTATGGTCTGAGATTCGGTGAGGTCGGGTATGGCGGATACGTGACCGAGGATGAGATCGGGGAAGACGGCACGCCTCTACTGACATATCGCGATCTCCCTATGTTCTTTGTCTGGGCGTATGACACGAATTGGGAGCCTCCAAACCACCTAGAGGACCAAGCCATCCCGATTGCCAAGGTCAAGGGATGTAACTGCCAAGGAACCTTTGGTAGAGGCTACGGTGGTGCTGATGAGGATGGGTATCAGGGCCGCGTCAAGGTCCGTGTTCACTGCTTGTTCACTTGGCTCTACTACGCGAGGCATGTTCGTGACAATGTCATCGACCTCAAGGATATCTGGCGCATAGCTCAGGACATGCCAAACCAAGTGTGGGATTGCGGTAAGGACTTATATGATCAGTCCCAGCCGACTGCACTGCCGTGATGCCGCACTAGCCGAACGAAAACAGGGATGGAATAGTGGTTGGTGGTCTCGGCGTCAGGAGTCGCGACCTAATATAGTCATCTGGCACAGGATGCAATGCCGCTTTTAATTGGGATTGTGCACCTAAACAAGGCCGAGATTTCTGTGATTGTGTTGAGTCGTGTGTTCTTTGATATTGTGATTGATGCTCCTCAGGATGTCATCATGGTTAACAGGACTCGGGCTTGAAAGCACAGCGTGCTGTGTCACGTTTCGTCTACACTCCCGTCATGTGCCAGAGACTTCTCTGAAAATATCCATGCACCTTCAACTCCTCAAAACGAGTCTCAAACCCCGAGACGAGTTTCACACCATGGGAGCCATTCTCGCGCCGTGAGACGACCTTACCGGCCGTGAGAGACTCACCCATATATACTACACTCGCTACACCTTGGGCGGACCCTTAGCTACCGTAGCTATCAACAAACGTCAGTTAACTTCAAGAACCTCCGTGACCTATTACAAAGACGTGACATTCTTGTTGTATAGTTGCGCCGAGGCCCTCGCCTAATAACAAAGCCAACACGCTCGGGTTACTCCCTTGGAAAACACTGGATGTCACATGCGGATAGATAAAAATAGTTACCGCTCTGGGGCCTATTGAGATATACATTGCAACATAGAGCAAGAAGGTAGTGCTTGTGAATAAAAACGCAGATAGAAGTGAGGTAGGTAGGGATATAATATAGAAAATACAACTTAGATATAATAAAGACTTAAGTTTAAGTAATTAATAAATAATTAAATAATTACATATAATAAATATATTTACTTTGCTTTTAAATTATAATAATATTTAATAAAAGTTTCTTTATTACTTTAGGATTTTAAAACTATACTTTATTAAAATAAATATCCAAGTCTATCTTTTTATTATTCTTTTTATTAAGTTAACCTTATTAAAATGAAATAAATTTAATAAAGAGAAAGACACAGAGAAAGAAGCTGCAATCTTAAAGGCAAGATGGTAGAGTAGCTTTGCTAATGCCTTGAGAGACAGCAAAGCCGTTACCACCAGGGCCTTAATATTCTCCTTGCTTCCCGACTCGCTGTCAGACTATTTCATCGCCTGCAAAAGTTAGAAGCTAGTCTCATTGTGTAGTTTGTTTGCACGTAACTACCTTTGCACCTGCATGGCCAAACTCATTCTCGCCAGTCTTACATCTTTAACTTTGACATTACTAGTAAAACCATAAGTAGCGACATTGAATTAATCTAACTGACTTAGACGGTATTTTCTATAAAAGGCTAAGTCATCCATAGATAGTATAAAAACACGCAACCTAGGCCTACAATTAAGAAATAAAAAGAGTGTTTTATATAAAAAGTATTTACTTAAGATTTTTTATAAAAATAATTTATTTTTAGAAGTAAAATTGATAAATTTTATATTATTAATAATTTAATTTCTACTATTTTTCAGTATAATAATTTAAATTTTTTATAGTAATTTTAAGTAAAATTAGGTAAATCTACTTAAGTTACTATCAAGGGATATCATCAACCTCAGGCTCCCAAGTCGGGTCCTCCTCCGTGTCATCCTCCTCACTCGACGAATCGTCGTCCGACCCGCTGCCAGACTCACTGTCGTCAGAGCTGCTCGTGTCGCTCCAAAAGTTATTTGCCAGTGTCATCCTGTTCCCTACACGGGCCTCCATGCCGTCCAGGAAGAAGAGAAAGTTTGCGATTGTAGCCTGCTCATCCACTGGTGCGATGTCCCCGACGTTGTTGCCATCCGACCATGGGGCGAAGAAGCTGGTATAAAATTGCTCTTGCCAGTTTTCTCGGAGCTCTCGGATCCTGCTTAGGGCCGTTTCTCGAGCGTAGGCCGCCATGCGTTCGTAGTGGCTGTTCATGAAGTTTCTCCACTGCTGAGACAGGTCTAGGTTTGCTGGAGCTTGTATACCATCGTCGGCCATCTGCTTTTTAATCAATCTTGCGGCGTTGTCTAATATCTTCATAATCAACTTGTTTTGCTCGCGCATGTGATTCTGAATGTCTGGATGTTTGAGATAGTCAAAGACGCCAATTGCCTGGGTTCGCTGGGTTAGCCAAGGCCATCAAAGCAAACGGTTCTATAGAAACTTACAGTCTGTAAAATGGCCCCAAGCGCTCTTGCATCCTCGTGTCGAAAGTTGCCAAATAATGCCATTCTGTCGTCGCCGAGGAACCTTACTAAACCCCACATCTAGGTTTCTTCTGTTAGCAGTACCCTTCCCAACACCGTTGCGATGTGCCGTTCTTACCGAAGCTTTCATGTTGTTGATGATATTATGGGTGTTCACCATGTGCATATAGCTTGTTTTGGAACCAATGACGTGGAAAATCTGATCCATTGGGGAGGCGACGTTGGGGCCATACTCATCTCGCCATCTGGCAAAGCTCGTTTCTAAATACGTCTGGACCCAGCGTCTCTGATAACCCGATGGATTAAGGTGGTTGATCAAAGGGTCGCGTATTAGCGAGTCTGAGCTGCGTGGATCGATGGCGTCGAGCCTTCCTTCGGACAAGAATCCCCAGAAATCCCCCACGGTTTGAAGCTCGGGAAGATGCTCTCCTGGAGAAAAGCGAGGTTAGCAAACATTTTATAACAAAGCCAGAGGCTAGAGTTTACCCTGGGTGGTCTGTCCATTTCTCTGGGGGCTTCGGACAATCGTGGCATTCGTACAGTCCTCTGGGTCAAATTCCAACAAGTAAAATGTGTGGTCGCCGTTTTCTCTGGGCCAAGGCATCACCCTGCCAGTATGGCTGCGACCAGACGACCCATCTGTTTGGGATTGGGGCCGTTGTTATGAACTGAAACAACAATGGCGCGCTTTTTCCCCTCGCCCTTCGCACGGGGGATCAGTTTGGCTGCAGAGGCATTTTCGTCATGGTCTCGGGCCTTGAGTCCATCGTGAATCGGCATCTCGTCTTCGGGCGAATCCCATTCTTGCTTCAGATAGTCGGGTAGGTCTCGCGGGCCGCAGGTGAGCGTCTTGTTCGTGCCACCCTTGCCCATGAAGTCGTTCCAATCGTTCAGCCGGCACACCAGCGAGGCAATGCCAGCACGTCTATTCTCTTGGACCATGCGCCTCACCGTCACGGAATTTCTGTAGACAATTTCGATGTTGTCTGAGGTGACATAAGTCCACCTGTCGGTCAACTGCGCTCCCAAAACGTTCTCGAACACATTGGCGTCATCATCGACGGTTATAAACCCATAGGCTACCTCTTCCAGAACTTCCCAAGGGCTAGGTTCTGCAGCGGATGCTTGGCGGGCAACCTTGATTGATGCCTCGGTTGAGTCTGGCTTGATGAATCGCTTGTCCAAGACTCCGCGCTCCTTAGCTGGACAGGTCGGGTCATCGACCCATTTTGCCAGCTTGCTCTCCAGGTACGACTCGAGACTGTACTGGTCGTATTTCCTGGTGACCCTCGGCTTGCAGCAGTAGGCCGCGTCGCCGCTCTCGCACCCGCAATTCCTGCTCAGGGCCAGCTTGGTGAAACCTGTCGGGCTGGAGGCCTGGGGACATCCTGCTCGGCAGTGTCCGTCGTCGAGGGCGTCGGCGTTCCAGAAACACTCATCCCAGTGTCGATTCTGATCTTCTTCCTCTTCAGGCTTGCAGCAAAGGTTCTGCTCCAACGGCGAGTAGTAGAACGTAGCTCGACGGCACTGGGTTGATCCACTGCCCCACCATGCCTTGGCAAGTCGAACGTGTCGACCATCTTCCATATCGTAGCATGGCTCGCCTGATTCGTTGGCCTGGCCGCAAAGCGGCTCTTCGCCCTCCCATCGGCACTTGTCCCAGATCCTCATGGAATCGATGACTGTGCCAGACTCGGTCACGGTTTCGCAACAAGCGAGCTGGCTTCCGGAGTTGCAAGCAATGTTGGACGAACCGACCTGGATAGAACCACCTCGGCATGAGGATTGACATTCACCCTTGTTCCAGTCACTCCACACGCACCGCGGCGTATCCCCCGGGGGGCAGCAGAAGGTTCGCACCTGTCTGTTGGTGCACCCAGAGTCTTCCCATATCTTCTGGGCTTCCTTGCCGTCTTCTGAACGGCGGACAGGATCCCAGCCAGAGGGACACTCTCCGCCGCAGTTGGTCCATCTGCACGAATCGATAGGAATCTTTTCAAAATCGATATCATCCTCGTCTCGCTTTCCGAGGCTCTTGGTTCCGTTAGAGGGCTTGGCGGGGGTCTGGGCCTGGTTCACGCTGCCGATTGCCGACTGTAAAGCATGCGAGTAGGCGCCGTTCTTGGTATCTTGGCTAACGGCCCATACCATGACGCCTCCCATGCACTGGCTGCGTGAAAACTCGACCTTGATCTGGAGCGTCGTCTTGTCCTCGTACGTTATCCACTGGTCTTGGTTCCTGAAAACCTGGACCGCGGCCTTCTTGTCCAATCTCGGCTTGGGGGCGTACGGGGACAGCATGCGATCAATGTCAGCATTGCTGACAAGGCCAATTTCTTCTGAGCATCTCATTCCCTGCGGTTCTCCCGCCGAATCGAAGGGGCACCCCTTGGAGACACACTTGTTACTCGATGCCGTAAATGTCCGTGAGTAAAAGGCCAAGCCCATGACGACCTTGGCCGAAGGCACGCCGCTTCTCCAGATTATATCGACCGTGTCGGCGATCTCGGTGAGGTTTGTGTGAGCGTTGAGGTGGTTGTTGATCCAGCTGTCGGGGGTCCTGAAGGCGCCGTGAAGGTCAAACGCAAGGACGTTAAACCAGCTGACATGATCTGACAACTGCTTGAGATCAAAATACTGCAGGTAAGAATACACAGCAGGTACCGTCAGGGAAAAGCCATCTCGCAAGCCATTTGTCTTGAGAGCCGCTTGTAGGTTCTTTGCAAAGGCAACAAAGTTCTTCATATCGTCAGAGCTGCCCCCCTTCTGAGGCGCAGTAGGGTACCGCCAGTCGATATCAACACCGTCAAAGTCGTACGTGGTGAGGAAGGAGACAAGAGAGGTGATGAAGGCCCTGTGGTTCTTCTCAGAGGCAACCATCTGAGAGAAGACCTCCTTGGTCGGGCCCTCGCCGAACTGCCAACCGCCAACGCTGATGAAGGTCTTGAGGCCCGGGTTGCGGCGCTTGACGCTGGCAAGTTCATGATACGTGTTGATATCATCCTTGAACGCCGGTACGATCCGAAACGTGGCTGGGTCGATAAAGGCGTGGGCGAAGTTGATGTGCGTGTAAACGTCTGCTCGAATGTCATCGGGCGAGAACTGGTTGCAGGAGCGTGTTGCCGCGCCCCCTTCGTAGTAGCCAACGACTCTGCTAACGGGGTAGTTTTTGTCGCAAGACGGCTTGTTGAACTTTCGATCGCCGCAGAACTCTTGGGTAATTCCGCAGTAGCTTTCAAGAATCGGTCAGTGTTTCAATGAGGTAGACGGGTGTGGCAAGACACTGACCCAGTGTCTGAGCAGCAAGCGTTCAGGGGGCAATCTGTGGCATTTGCCCATTGTCCACCAAAGCCAGGATCACACTCGCTCTTGGCACCACAGTTGCCAATGCAGATATCAGAAGCGCAATCTGGGATCACGGGGAATCAGTATGGATTGAAACGGTGGGGACCTTGAAGAGACTTACAGTCTGGACCAAAGCCGCAGAAGCCGGCCTGGTTACAGCAGGAACCATCCTGGCAAGGGTTCTCGGCGTCGCAGGCTGGCTTGAAGTCGCATGTGCTCTGGCAGCCATCGCCGCAGTAGGCGTCGGTTGTTCCGCAGAAGCCATCCTTGCTGCAGCACCCGGTCTTGCAAAGGTTGTCCTTGCTGCATCTCGCCTGCGAGAGGGCTCCAACGGAGAAGAGGGCGAGGAATAGTAAAAGAGAATGAAAGATGCGGAACGGATAAGTTCCGCCGGGCGAAGTCATGATAATGGGAGGGTAATGACAGTGATGGTAGGTAGTGAGTGACTGGATGAATGTGTAGAAGAAAAAAGAGGGAGCCGACAGGCACGTGAAGGAGAGTTGAGTTGGGAAGGAAGCAGTTAGAAGAACATTACAGTGGAAGGAACAATGGACATAAGTAGTTATCCACAGACAGCCCGATCATGGCAGGAGCGACCAGTCACGTTCAGAGCGGCATCGCAACCAGAGTCAAGATTGCCGCAGGGTTCACAATGGGACTGTGACCAGGAAATCAGGCACTCCATAAGGGGGAGGCACGGCTTGTGCAGTTTACTATGGATCTCATTTTTTTTCTAGGCCTCGTGCATGCTTTGTGTCTCAAGTAGAGCAATGGGACGCGGGAGAGACAACAGCCGGACGCAAGACTTGGATTGCTTTCGGAACATTTAGAATTAAAGTCTTAGTCTGAAACTACAGCATCAACTCAAAATTGTGGGAAATCACATCATTGAGAATATTAGAAACGCATTCTGCACTCAGCCGGGCGGAGGATTGAGTTGGTGTTGGTTGGCTGTGTCGATGCAGCGTGTGGTGCGCAATAGAGTTGTAACATGCATGTTGGGGCTCGCATGGACCGGAAAAACATGGCATACGAGGGGCTACTCTTGGAATAGAGTTTATTCAAAAAAGAGCTTGAATATAAGATAAAAGTTTATAAGATAAATAAACGGTTAAAGGTAAGACGTTATTTCTTCTTAATAATATAGCTGTGTTATTTTATAATAAATATTTCAACTCTCAGGAAGATACTTATCTTACGGGTTCAGTGTGCCAAGTTTTTTCTTTGTCTGGCTCGGGCTCCACCCAGTCCCTGAAATCCTCCCTGCCTGTCATTACTTGATCAGCACATGGTCATCGGGACGGCTCGCCCCGGTTAAGGTGCTGGCTGTTGGTTGTTGGTTGTTGGTTGTTGGTGACAAGTTATTGACCTCCTGAAACGTCCAAGCTCCTGGTGGAGTCAGATGAACCCTTCTCATATCGGCTCGCGAGGGTCAGTGCCCTGCTGTCTGATCTGCCGTGTTTGACACAAGACGATAGATGCTGGTCGTTATTGGAATGGACCACACCGAGTATATCAACTTTGGCGTAGACCCTCGAGAAGCTGGATTTCCCACACCTTCATTCACACTCTTTTCTTCTTCTTTTTCCAATCCACTCATTCTTTCCTCCCGTCAGAATGGCAAATTCTTTAGCCTTTTGGCTTACTCTCACTCTTTTATGTTGTCTCTCCCTCGCCAAGGTCCATGAACCCTCCCTACCTTCTGTGCTCCCTGCCCGCAACCATGTAGACGACGCCTCACTGCTGAGGCGATCGGCTTCGTCGGTTGAGAAAGCCCGCAAGCTCGTGGAAAAAGGTCAGGCTGCCATGGCAAGGGAGAATTCCCGGATCATGAACAGAACCTCTCGCAAGCCCCTGCCCGGCGTCATGGCCGCCAAGAAGCCCCAGGGCAAGTCGGCTGTGGTTGAGCTGCAATACGAGGATGGGCCCACCCACGCTGCTTCCATAGGTGCGGGTCCCGAGAGTTCGCCTAGCTACTACGTAGTTCCGGCAGAACTCGTCGAGGCTGCGAGCATCTTGGCTGAAGCTACACCGCTGCCGCAGGACGGCAGCCCCAAATTTCTTGTCCAGTCTGAGACCGTCAGCTCTGAGCGCCCTCATCCCGATACGTTTGCTATGCCCCCTGTCTTGAGAAAGGGCGATGGACTACACAAACAGGGCCCTGAACCGGGAGAAGCTTACCGGTTCACGGGCTACAAGTCCAAAAAGGCTCAGCCTGAGGAGACCAAGCAGAACGGCGGCCACGGCGACAAGAGGTCGACCTCTCATTGGTGGATGGCCAACATCAACCAGCGCGGGTCGAGCCCTTTTGCTCCCGATGGCTACAAGGTGAGTACATCCGGTTTAAGTGAAGGATCAAGTTGTTAAAGCTGACGGACACTACGTATAGGTTTGGAGAAACGTCAAGGACTACGGGGCCAAAGGTGTATACTGTTCACAAAGTTGTTTCTGTAGCTGCTAATACTTCAAACAGGCGATGGCAAATCTGATGATACGGCCGCTATCAACCGTGCCATATCTGACGGCGGCCGATGTGGTCGAAACTGCTCTGGCAGCACTATCCATCCGGCAACTGTGTACTTCCCCCCCGGTGTCTACATGGTCAGCAGTTCCATCATCCAGTACTACAACACTGAGATCGTCGGCGATGTAAGTTTGACATATTTGAGCCTTGTATCGCACAGGGGCGTCGTTGACCTGTATCATAGCCTGTCGACATGCCTCGAATCGTGGCTGCACCCAGCTTCATTGGTCTTGGTGTCATTACCACGAATGTCTACGAGAGCGACGAGACCCAATGGTAGGTCCTTTTCCAGCTGTTTCCAGATGCCTGTTATTCAGTGCTTGCACAGGTACTCCAGCACGCGGAACTTCCTTCGCAGTGTGCGCAATCTGTACATTGATATCCGCTGGACCCCGAAAGACGCCCAAGTTTGCGGTATTCACTGGCAGACTGCCCAAGGGACGTCGATTGAGAACGTTGTCTTCTGGTCCGACACTTCACGAGACACAACTCAGCAGGTATGAAGACACTTTTTTTTTTAGAGTTGACAAGTCGCTGACCTCTTCTGCCTAGGGTATCTACATGGAGGACGGTAACGGCGGGTTCATGTCCAACCTCCTCTTTCTAGGAGGCAAATACGGGTATGTTGATTGCAAGATCCGTCAAGATTTGACACGCTAATATATGGCCCTGAAGCGCCTACATGGGAAACCAGCAGTTCACCGCTCGTGATCTATGGTTCACCGACGTTCTGGACGCCGCGATCCAACTCCGTTGGGGCTGGGGTTGGACACTGCAGGGCATCAACTTCAAGAACGTTAGGACGGGTATCAAGATCATCGACGGCGGCGAAAAGGTGAGTTGAGGACAAGTTATAGGTAGACATGTGGCATGCTGACGCGTACTAGAAGGCAGACGGGCAGGGCGTAGGTTCTCTCGTGGTGACCGATGTCCAGGGCGAGGCAATGGACACCTTGATCTCTTCCACTCTCTCCTCAAGCAACTCTACCTCGCTGATGGTACAAAACGCCCTTTTGAACGATGTTGATACTTTTGTCACGGACTCGACCAGCGGCAAGTTGCTCTTGGCTGGGGATGGCGATAGGGAAGAGATCCTCCCGATCAAGTCCTGGGGCTTTGGAAGAGTCACTGACACTTCGGGAAATACCACCTTTATCAACGGCGGCGAGGTCGCTGCTCCTAACAGGACCTCGGTGCTGACAAGACCTGGCCTCTCGAGCACCATCCGAGGCATCGAGTACTACTTTACGAGGCAACGCCCCCGCTATGTCAACCTCGGGGGCTGCGATCTCGTCGATGTCAAGGCATGGGGCGCCAAGGGAGATGGCAAGACCGATGATACAGTTGCACTTAACCACGCCTTCAAGGCAGCGGCCGACATGTCAGCGATCGTCTACATCCCGTATGGCGTCTACATGATCAAGGATACCGTCACCATTCCCGTTGGCTCCCGGGTTATTGGACAGGCCTGGCCTCAGCTGATGGGCACGGGTGCCAAGTTTGAAGACATGATCAAGCCTCGACCTGTTATCCGAGTGGGAGTCCCCGGGAATGAGGGTGTGGCTGAGATCCAGTCCGTCATGTTTACAGTTCGCGGCCCAACAGCGGGCGCTATTCTGGTTGAGTGGAACGTCCATGAGTCGTTCCAGGGCTCTGCTGGTCTATGGGGTAAGCCATACATTTCCCAACTGTCATGTACTATTTGCTGATATCGAGTATCATTTAGACTCTCACTTCAGAGTTGGAGGTGCCGAGGGCAGCGATCTTCAAGCTGCTGACTGCCCCAAGCTTCCAAACAAGGTCAACTCTGCATGCATTGCGGCCGCCCTCATGCTTCACGTCACTCCGAAGGCCTCTGCCTACCTTGAGAACATCTGGGTGTGGGCAGCAGACCACGACATCGACGACAAGAAGCAGGCCAGCATCGACGTATACGCAGCACGGGGTATCCTCATCGAGAGCACCGGGCCTACTTGGCTGTGGGGAACGTCGGTCCAGCATTGCGCTCTCTACCAGTACCAGCTCTCAGGAGCCGAGAACGTCTTGCTAGGTCTTATCCAGACTGAATCTCCCTATTACCAGCCTCACCCTGTCAGTCCGGAGCCGTTTTTCGAGCAGGTGGGCGCCTTTGCCGATGATCCGACATTTGAAGACTGCCAACAACAAGACTCTCGCTCCTGCGGGCTCTCGTGGGCAGCTCGCATGATTGATTCCAAGGGCATCTATGTGCTGGGTACCGGCATGTACTCACGGTTCCAGGAGCATGACCGCAAGTGCATCGACAATGGCAAAGGAGACTGCCAGGACAAGGTTTTTTACACGGAGCAGACCTCAGACATATGGATCTACGGCCACGTCACCGTCGGCACCGTCGAGATGATCAGCCCTTTCAATGGCCAGGCGGTCAACGCGACAGATAATCGCAACGGCTTCGCATCCTCTCTGCTCGCCTGGCGAGGGGGCATCAACGGCACCACGGGCTGGCGAGAGTTTGACGGCTACACGCTGCACAGCCCTAACACGGTTGCCAACGCAGGTTTTACAAAGGCTTGCCAAAAGGCGCTGACGGCCAAAATCAAATGCCATCAGGCGACCCGGGACTTTGACAATGCACGGGTCCACGGTCCGCTCCTCGGGCCGCCTTCCCTGACGGCTTGGGTTTGTGCAGACGGATGCAAGAAGTCGATTGACCACTGGGTCGAGTCGGTCGAGAAGCTCTGCAAGGGCCAGACTTGGTACCACGGCGCCGTAGCCGAATACATGGGAGCTTTCATTCAGTATGGACTCAAGGAGCAATGTCAGAAAGATGAAAAGACGGGCAGATGGTGCAACGGTAAGACTTTTTTCAACCTTTTGCGGAAGTGATGGACTAACACCCTCTCTCCACAGATATATGGGCTGAGCTCCATGATCGCCGTAGCTCTGTCAGCCGGGATGACGAGGAGCTCTGCTCAGACTGTCACGTCGAACGGCTACGGATGATGCAGGCTAGTCCGTACTCGATCTACGACATGGTTTCCGAGTTTCAGGACGCGCTGAAGGACGTAGTCAAAAGATGCGGTCTCAAGGACCAGGACGTCAAGCCTCAGCCGCCGGTATTTCCCCCCAAACCCAAGACCGAGACGTGGTGTCTCTCCGAGAGGACCTATGAGACTCGCAAGGGGGACACGTGCGATTCGATTGCAAAGAAATTCAGCGTCTCTTCGGCGTCCATTGTTATCGGTAACCCGGACCTCTACGACTGCTCCAGCCTTCAAGCCGGTACCACGCTCTGCCTGTCCCTCGAGTGCAAGACGTATACTCGTCAGAAGGGCCAGAGCTGCGTGGACATCTACCGCAACACGGGCGTCAGTTTCTCCTCCATCAAACAGTACAACCCCTGGCTCACGAGGGACTGCGGCAACATTGAGTCAGCGAGCAGGTCCTACGGAAACACTCTCTGTATCTCCCCCGTTGGCGGCGAGTTTGAGAGCACTACCAACCAGACGAGGTGATCCGGGAGCTTCCGGGCTGGCTCCGGGTACATGGACGAGGTGACGGCTCCTCCGGACAACGCACCACTGGCCGAGGTGACCACGGACAAGTGCGGCCGTTGGCACGTTGTCAAGAAGGGAGAAAACTGCGCGAGTGTGACGCAAAACTTTCTCACAGCTTCGCTCTTTCGGGTGATTAACCCTTCTCTCGTTGGTGGAGACTGTAGTAAGAAGCTTGTGCCTGGCCGAGCCTACTGCACAGGGCCAGTCCATGGCTGGCATGTGAGGGCTGAGCAGAAGCAATAAGGGCATTGTTTATAGTTGACTTTTCTATTTCTAATAAGATAGCTTTCGTTGATCAATGCACACTGCACACGGCCGTCTCTTTAAGACACATGGAGAGGATTTCAAAGCCAGCAGCGGAGGTGAACTTAGTATTATCGTAAATAGTAATGCTGCCTACTCTTGGGACTTGCTGGGTCTAAATGACCCAAGGTGTCAGATATTGAGGTGAATTATGTGTATATTCATGTCTCCCCCCGCATCCCTACAGGGTTCAAGGCTGATTATATGCCTTTTCTATGCGATGTGGAATCAGCTAGAATAACTGCTTCATCAGCCTGTAGCGATAGGTGTCGATATTTCCAGCAGCTTCCACTGGCTTTCCTTTTGCCACATATTCAACACAAGGCCGTCCAACGCAAGATAGAGTTCAAAACTTGTCAGAAATCCATAGGTCGTCTATTGCTGTGTTAGCCTTGTCTTGAAATTCTAGAATAATGCCCGAGTGAAGCCACCCTATATCAATGCCACTCGCATCGTAAAAGCCCTCTCTGACGTTCAAGGCTATCCCCAGCACCACGAGAGCACCAGGGGTTAGAGTTGGGCCCTTGAAGCTGACGATATGGCCAGCCTCCCTAAATACTTATTATGTACTCCCTAGGCAATCCCTTTAGACTACTTTACCTAGGCTTTAGATGTAGGGCCAGTAGACTCTTATAGCAATCGCTGGCACCATACTGGTGGTACTCGTATAACCCCTATATAAGTCTATACTATTCTGGGCGCTATCTCTTATTAAGAAGAGACTAAGCGATATCAAATAAGAATTCTTTAGGAAGATCGTCCTAAGTCGCCTAATCCATTAATTAGTTGCCGTGTCCGTGGAATATGTATATATCTACAAGGAATAGTCTCGCTTTGGATAATGCGAGCGTATTTTTCGTAGATAAAGCGAATGACTAGAAACCACTTTTAGCCGTCAGACGCTTTAGAAGACGTCTTATCCACTATTATATCCATAACGGCATCTTAAAAGCCGCTATCCTATAGTATATCCCTAAGTATAAAAGCTTTCGCCAGCAGTATATATTCAGCATTTCCCTAATCCCTAGCTCGTTAATCGGCATAGGAATTATATAGTAATATAACCACTATATATAGACGTTAAACATATCTAGGCTATCGCTCTCGAGATAGATTAGTCCTTTATCTAATTCTCTCCAGCCGCCCAGCATAGCCTTTTTAAAGAGATCGGAGGATATATAGATTACCTTCTCGTATACGCTAAATATCACTAAAGTTAAAGATCCCACAACAATTTAGATAGATCGACTACCTAAGCTAAAAAGATTAAAAGTACTTATCTTATCCTACCGTTTAAAACTTACTCAACTACTTTATCTTTATTAATTCTTATACTTCTTCTTACCTCTAAGTTACGCGCTAAAGCGGTATATAGAAAGAATAGTTTATAATAATCGATACTATATATATAATAGCTCGATTAAGCTATAGAGAATTAACGTAAAGAAAAGAGGCTATAATTCATAAAACGCTATTACAAAGGATTTTAGTTAAGCCACCGAGTCATCTTTAGTACGCTTTATGACTTCATAGTGAAGCTCGAGTATCATAATCGGTTACCAATGATGAATTAATGCTCTAAGTGGCTGAGGGGCGAGGCCTACTGAACCGTGGGCCAGTCATTCGCGAGGGGTCAGGTTTTATTAGCATAAGTGGGCCGAAACTATAACGGTACGGTTGGATTCCTAAGGGATAAACCGGTCGTGCTAGGTTTATATTAGTAATAGAGAATATTATATTATAATCTTAAATAAATATTATATCTAGTAATATACTTAAAGGTATTAAGTATAATTAAGTTATATTAATAGCTAAAGTAGCTACTATATAAGAAAGTATAATAAATATATTCTATATATTTAGGCTTTCTTATATAAAGCCGATCGCGAGTAGGCGCGATATCGTTCTAAGATTAATATAATCTAGGAATAATATTAGTCCTTAATATATTAGTCCCGTTATAATTAATAATTTAGAGCTCGGGATTTATAGGGACTATATAATATAGCTATAGGGGTTATAATATAATATCTCCCCTCTATTAGGTCTTATCCTTAAGACCTATATACCCTTATCTTCTTAATTCTATTCTTAATATATCTTAATTTAGACCTTTTATTATTATATCGCGCGATATCTAACTATATCTCTAAATAGTCTTCCTATAAGGATAAAGAAATTAATATTTTTACCCTCTCTATTAAGTTTATTAATAAAGAGGCTAATATACCCTATATTTATTACTTTTATTTAGGCAAAAAGTACCTAATATCCGCGGATTCTATTCGCTATAGCGAGTATATCTATAATAAAAAGTCCTATAATAGTACTTATATAGTATTATCTCATAAGTCTAGCCTTCCTTAATCTTTTTATTATATTATTAATATTATTTTATAGTTATTAACTTAATAAAATAAGAGAGGAAATTAAAGATAGATAAAGGTAAGGCTAATAATAATTTATTAAAGCTTTATAAGGAGATAGCTATACTATAGTTTTATCTAGCGGCTATTATTAGTTATTTATTATATATTTATAAGATCTAGGCTTAAATAAAGGAGAAATATTTAGAAGCTATCTATTAAGGTCTTTAAGAAGTAGAGTAATAAAATAGTATCTTATTTATATTAGATATTTATAAAGATATTATTATTTATAATCTCTAGGTTAATTATATCCCTAATAATATTAATTAAGCGTCCTTTAGTCTAAGTAATAACTTCCTTAATACTTTACCTTTATTTAGTCCTGATATTATTAATAGAAATTCTTTAGAAGGTATTATATATTAATAAGGTACTTTAGTAATTCCTATATATTTTTAGAGTCTAAGTAATCTTTCTATTTAATAAAATATATTATTTTATTATTAATTTTATCTATATTAAGGATAGCTTCTATAATATATTCTTTTAGTCTATTAACTTTTACTTTTAATTTATTATTAATTTTAATTTAAATAATATTTTCTATTAATTCTAATAATAAAATATAAAAGATTAAATAAAGCTTAACCTTTAGTAATAAATCTAATTTATAGTTATTTTATAAGATTTTCTATTTAACTCTATAGGGTCTAATATATTTATAGTTAAATTTTTTATTTTATTTTTTTATTGCGATATTTTTTATTATAAGATAGACTATATCTCTCTCTAAGAAGGTTAATCCCTTAATCCTTTTCTTATTAATATAGTTACTTATTTTATTTCTAATAAATTTAAGTTCTATTTATATTTCTTTATATAGGTTCTTTAATTAATCACTAATAAGGATTACTTTAGGGTTAATAATTATATCTCTAGTTTATCGGTAGGTATCTAGGGTAAATCTAAAATTAATATATATTAAGGTAATCTTTATACTTTTATTTATAGCTATATTATAGGCTAGCTAGGCGGCTAATAGCTTTTTAACCTAATTAATCTATTTATAATTAATATAGTATTAAAGGTATTATTTTAATATTTAGTTTATATATTCTATTTATCTATCTATCTCTTTATAGTATATAGTAAAGAGTTTATAATTAATTCTTAAGTATCCTATAAGGCTTAATAGAATTTTAAAGTAAATAGTAGTCCTTAATCTATAATAATCTTAAGTAATATACTATATATCTTAGCGATATAGAAATAAAAAAGGTAGGCAAATTCTTTAGCTATTATTAATTCTCTATAGGGTATAAAATATAAAAATTTCATAAGTCTATCTATAATAATAAAAATACTATTATAGAAGTTTCCTATAGCCGGTTCTTTTAATAGGGGTAGTTTTATAATAAAGTCTATAGTAATTAAGTCCTATAGTTATTATATAACTAAGAGTAGTTATAGTTTTCCATAGGGCTTATAATATTATACCTTAGTTTTTACGTAAAGGTCGCATTATTTAATAACTATTAAAACGATTTTCTTTATATTAAGAAAATATATATTATCTTAATTCATTTTAAGGTTTTATTAATTCCTTAATATCTATATAATAGGTATCTATATATCTTATTTATAAAGTCATATTATAGTTTATCTAGGACTTATTATTTATTTATTTTCTCTTTATCTAGGAGTTACTTATTATATTCCTAGATTTATTTTAATAATAGATTACCTTATTCTACTATATAGGCTATCCTAAATATTCATCTAGGGTTATATTTCCTTATCTATACAATAAATCTCTATTTAAGATATCCCTCTAAGGTATATTATAATAATTATTTATTTATTCTAACCTTTCCTATATTAAGGTCTAATTATTTATTAATAATATTAGCTTTTCTATTTTCTTTTCCTTTTATATAGATTATAATATAATTAAACTCTAAGAGGTACTTAATATAGTATAATTACCGGCCACTTAATTCCCTAATAATAATAAAATATAAGATATTCTTATAGTCTATATAGACCTTAATCTAGTACTTACTCCCTAAGAGGTAATATCTAAATTCCTTAAAAGTATTAATAATAGTAAGGAATTCTTTATTATAAAGAAGGTAATTAAGTTCCACTCTATATAGCTTATAGGAATAAAATATAATTAAGTATAAAAGTCTTTTATTATCTTATTATCTAATTTAAGCTCTTAATATAAAATCTAAGGTATTTATTTTAAGTTTAATTAATTAAGATAGATTAAATATCTTAAGGACTAATTTACTTAAGATAAATTCCTTAATCTTATCGAAAGCTTCTTATATTTTATCCCCTATTATAAAGGGTATATCCTTCTTTATTAAATTAATTAATAATATTATAATTTATCTAAATCTTTTAAGGAACCTATAGTAATAATTAATAAAACTAAGGAAGGCTTATACTTCCTTAATATTTATTAATTCCTTTTAATCTTTAACTATTATAACCTTTTTTAGGTCTATATATATCTTATTATAAGAGATAATATATCTAAGAAATTCTACTTCTAAGGTATAGAATTTACTTTTCTTAGGTTCTATTAATAAATTAATATCTTATAGTATTTATAATACCTTATAGATATATTCTATATATTCTTCCTCTATTTTAGAGAAGATTAAGATATTATCTAGGTAATATATAATAAATATATCTAGATATTCTTATAGTATATTATTAATTATTTATTAAAATATAATAGGTATATTAATAAGTCTAAAAGGTATAATAAGGTATTTAAATAATCTATATTTAATATAAAAAGCGGTTTTCTATTTATATCCTTCCTTAATCTAAATTAGGTTATAGGCTCCCTTAAGGTTAAATATAATAAAATACTTTATCTTAAAAAGTTAATCCTTTAACTTATTAATAAGAGGTAGCGGTATATAATCCTTAATTATAATAATATTAAGTATTCTAAAGTTAATATAAAGATAAAGCTTTTTATTCTTCTTTAGGATAAATATAATAAGGTATTTAATAAATAACTTACTTTCCTTAATATATCCTTTCTATATTATTTCTTTAATATATTCCTTTAATATTAATAGCTATACTATATTAAGTAGGTAGAGTTTACTAAAATTAGGTTATTTTCTATTAATAAATTTAATTTCTAGGTTATAATATATATATAGTAATAAGTTAGTCTTAAGTTCTTTTATAAAGAGTTTTTTATAAATTTAGTATTATAATAGGATATTCTTAAGCCTTTTATTCTATAGTTTCTTCTTAATTTACTTAAGGTTTTCTTTTAATTTATAGAATTACTTTATAATACTTATAATTATTTATTAATCTTATTATTTCTTTCTATTATATTATTTATATCTTATTCCTTTAGGTAGAGAGGTATCTCTTATTTACCTCTTCTTAGCTTCTCTATTATTTTTAATAGAAGTTTAAGATCTTATATCTACTAAGTTATTATCTCCCTAGGGGGGTATCTCTTTATAGAAAGAGATTACCTAGCTAATCTATTAATCGAGATATAGGTTAAACCTATATAACTATAGGTACTTAAGTACTAAATAATATCCTAATATAAATATAATATTAAATAAAATCCCTTAGTTTTTTCTATTAATAAAGACTATAAAGTAATTAATCTTATATTTAATAATCCTATTATTATAATTAAACCTTTCTCCTTTTAGGTTATATACTAAATAAGGATCCTTCTTATATTTCTATAATAACTTAAGCCTATTTACTATCGCTAGGTTAAAGTAGTTTTATTTAGCTCTATTATCTATTAAAGTATTTAGCTATTCTCCCTTAATTTATACTTATAGTTTAAAGTATTTTAGCTATTAACTATTCATAATTATATATAGAGCCTTTTATAGGAATTATTTCCTTCTTTCCTCCGCCTATAGCTCTATAATAGATAGGTATTTTAATTTTTTAATAATATCTTTTCTAGATAGTCTTTACTATATTTACTATTATTATAGGCCTTATAGTTATATTTATCGTCTTAGCTATAAAGTAATTCTTAATATTATTACTCTTTCTTAGCGCCTAAATCTATTTAAGGTATCTTTAACCTAATAAGGTACTCTATATACTCCTATAGTATAATTTCTTCCTATATAATCGAAATCTTAATATATTATTATTACTAGAGGTATTATTCTTAATCCTCTATTATACCTCCTATCTATATAGGGGCATAGAAACCTTCTTTTATTATCTTAATAATCCTATCTAGGGTAGCTCCTCTTACTTTATTATCTTATTTTATTCCTAGCTTTATTCCTCTTACTTAAGTAAGGGTACTTATAAATTATTCTAAGGATATAGCTTATTATTATAATAAATAGAATTAAAGTTATATTACTCTTATTCCCTTATATTATTATTTAATGCGATAATCTTTTATTTTATATAAAAGGTAGGGTTATATATTTAGTTATAAAAGGGGGATAGGGAAATAATCCTATTCCCTCTTTTTATATAGGTATATCTCGCAATAATAGTCTCTATAGGAGACCTATATAATCTTATAGTATCGCGGGTATCTTAATAATATCCTATCGTCACTATATAGTTTATACCGGGGTTCTAATAGTTAGAGATTTAGCGCTACTTCTTTATAATAGGCTTAGATATAGATATCTTTTATATCTTCTACTTTTTATTATTCCTAAGTTAATTAGATATATATATTAATATTACTATTTTAATAATATATTCCTTATTTATTAGTCTAAATATTATAGTCTTTATTCTATATCTATTAATATCGCTTAGTAATTTATTATTTATAATAATCACATTAAAGTTAGATTAACTTAAGTTCTCTTTTTATAGCTATACCTACTAAATAATTACTATAGTTTATAGGTTTATAGTATCTATTAGGTTATATTATTATAATAATAATTTATCTAAATTTAACTTTCTATTCTTCTATATTTCCTTCCTTCTTTATTAATTTAAGTAAGGGGATCTAGGTTTAATTAACTTTATCTTAGGGGTCTTAAATACTTATAATAATATTAATATATCCCTTTATTAAGGGTAGTATAATTATATATATATTCCTTATAATATAGTCTATAAGCGATATTATATTTTATTTATTCTTCCGCTAGGTATACCTATATATACGGTATAGCTATTTATTTTAGTGCGGCTATAATTAGGTTATAACTAAATTATATTATTATAATAGTCTTAATTATCTAAATCGCTATTTATATATCGCCCTATTAATAAATATAATTTATATATTTCTTACCTTTTAGAAATATATATTATTCCTAATACTTCCTTAATTAATATCTTCCTTTAGCGATATCTTATGCCTTCTTTCTATATATATTCGCCTTATAGTTAGGTTTATAATAATAAAAGTATTTAATTAATTTTTTACTATACTATATAGCCCTTAGTATTATAGGTCTAGCTTTAATATTATATAAGGTATTATAATATCTCTTTCTACCTTAATTTAAATTAAAGTAAGGGGTATTAGCTTTATAGTTACTTATTCTTAGGTTTTATAGCTTCTTCTATAAGAACTATTAATTATCGATCTTAATTACCTTTCTAATATAATCAATAAAGGTCTTAGGCCTATCTTCTTTATATAGCTTAACCTAGATATCCTTCTTAAGTCTATTAAAGAAGAGTAATATTAAAGCGTCTTAATCCTATAATAGCTTAGATATTAATTAAAGATATTTTATTCTATACTCTAAGGTAGATTAAGTTTATTTAAATACCTTAATTTTTATTTAGCCTATACCTTCTTATTAATAATTCTAAAGGCCTAATAAAGGGCTCCTTAAAATATATTATAATTAATATAAAGGTCAGTAATCTATAGCGAGAGGTTAATAAAGGGGGTTATAAGGTACTCTTTTATTATTAGCTTAAACTATATAGCGGTATATTTTATAAGGTATCCTATAGTATATTAGACCTTATTAGGCTTAATAATAAATTAGGTTAGGTAATAGGTTATAAAAGTATATATCTAAATAAGGAATATCTATAGTCTATATAAGGTTCTATTAAATAATTCTAATAGGTTTAATTTAAAGATTTCTCTTATATCTTTACCTTTTATAATAATAATTATAAGGTTATTAATTATCTTAATATTATTAATATATTATTTATTCTAAATATATTAAAAATTAGCTATTCTTTCTATAATTTTATAGAAATTATTTTTTTAATATTTATAGTAGTAATTTAAGCCTTAAGTTATTTAATTTCCTTATTATTATTATTAGCGCTAGAAATATCTTCTATCTCTTTATTAATTAAGTTAATTAAAATAGATATAATAGGTATAGGTAGGCCTTATTATTAATTATTCGCGGGGGTTATAGAAGTAATTATTATATTTAATATTATTTAAGGTAATATAAATAATTTACTAAATAAAAGCTATTAATATATAATAATATAATTAGATTCCTAAAGGATAAATTAATTATATTAGGTTTATATTAATAATAGAGAATATTATATTATAATCTTAAATAAATATTATATTTAGTAATATACTTAAAGGTATTAAATATAATTAAGTTATATTAATAGCTAAAGTAGCTATTATATAAGAAAGTATAATAAGTATATTCTATATATTTAGGCTTTCTTACGTAAAG
This sequence comes from Fusarium virguliforme, assembly GCA_020883615.1. Taxonomy (NCBI): domain Eukaryota; kingdom Fungi; phylum Ascomycota; class Sordariomycetes; order Hypocreales; family Nectriaceae; genus Fusarium; species Fusarium virguliforme. The sequence continues at coordinate 187,653 of JAJHJD010000017.1, forward strand.
CCGATCGCGAGTGGGCGCGATATTATTCTAAGACCGACGCAGTCTAGGAATAATATCAGTCCTTAATATATTGGTCCCGTCATAATTAGTGGTTTAGAGCTCGGGATTTATGGGGACCACGTGACGTAGCCGCGGGGGTCATAACAGAAACCATTTATAGTGCAACGAGACCCCCTAAACTTGGCAATTTTGATGGCACGAATAATCTCAAGTCATCATAGCAAAGACGCAAAAGAAGAATAATTCTAGGCATAGACTAAAAACATTACGCGAACCAGCCTTCGCAGCTAATCCATAGGACAAGAGCAGGCTCTTTTAACACCTCCCTTAAGAACTTCGCGATAAGATATACTCATATATCTTCTTTTCTACCGGACTTACTTACAGTTAGAGAGCAGTAGACTGAATTAATCGCATTAAAATCAAACCCACTTAAAACGCTCTCGCTATACTTCAAACTTATCGCTAGGCAAAAGAGGAGATTAAGGATACTTCAATCAGCCAATTTTTTTTCAGCTTCAAAGATCCTAAGATAATACTCAATATTTTAACCGCTTTACCTCCTAGAACCCTCTCTAAGATATATTATTTATGCGTCCTAGGCGATCCTCTTAGGCTCTCCTACGAAGATAATAATATCTACTATCGTCTAGCTTCCACACTTAGACTTCTCCTAGGCCTTCGCCTCAATATACTCACAATACTTGGTACTCCCCCATACCAAATTAGCTACCATACTTTAAATAGTCTTATAAGCAAAAGTTATAGGTAAAAGGAACTTCATTATATTAGTAATAGCTTAAAAGTATTAGGGTTTCCTAGACTTAAGCTACTTTATTTTAACGATAAAGTTAAGAAGTATTAATACTAGTAAAAGCCTTAACTAGCATACTAGTAAAGTATGCTAGAGGCTAGAGATGGCGCCCTTTTAAGGCCTTTAGTCGCTATTTACTATTCGACTGTATCAAGCTATCTTGGTTTAGTCATAAATGCGAGTATACGCGAGCGATTTAAACAGAAAATGCCCGAATACCTAGCAACATAAGAAGCCTTTAGCATAACAGAGGATATAAGACTAGTAGCAGATAGCGAAAGAGATAAAGAGATTATATTTATTATTAAGAGGGGGACCGAAATTAATTACAAATAAAAGAGTAACTCGCTATTCATTAAAAGCGATATCCGCCGAGATATGCTAGGAAAGTCTTAAAAAGAAATTCAATATAAGTATATCAATAGTATCTTTTTAGATAACGATAATTCACTATTATTAAGTTATAACGAAGATAATAAGGGAACGGTAGAGATTAACGTATATAACGATATCGTCAAGTATATATGGCCTCTATTGCGCTTCTTAACCGAGTAATGAACATAGTGGCATCATCTAAATCCATTATTAATAATATAAGGACATCCCGCGGTCCTAGGGCTTCAATAATCTTATCACATCAGCGATCTTAAGATATCGACGGTCTAGAGGTAGAGGCGGTCATAAGACAGAGGTCGGTTTAGATAATTAGGAGGTCAGAAGGGTCCTAAACAACAGCACAGAGGAGTTAGGGGCAAAAAAAAAGAAAGAAAAAAAAAAATACCAAGGGCTTTTCGGCATAGAAATTAAGGCACCCAAAAGATCTATCTTCTCCTCCCTACCAACCCATACTAGTCGATTGCCCATGCGCCTCGGCTTCCACATCGATAGCGACAAACCGGGGTCGCCTCGGGGGGGAGACCTGGTACGCCGTCAACCCGCTAGCAGACTGGATCTCCTTCCTTCCTATTAGAACCCCGCTATATCTAGGGGCTAGAGGCTTTATTATCTACCGCTACCTAGAGAGCTTAAGTATCGCTATATAGTATCGTCTTAGAGGAAGGAGTAGGCTTCCTTACCTTACCCTATATAAGGATCTTAGTGGGATAGTCTTTATTATCTCCCCTCTAGGGAAAGAGAAAATTATATTAATTTATTACCGTTTTTAGTTTTAATAAAAACCCTTTTCTAAGACCCTATTAATAGCTTATTTAATTAGCTATAGCTATAATAGCTTTATTATAAGGGTTAAGTCTTATATATAGGGCGGAGATAAAAATAAGCTAGATAGGTGCTTAATTTTAGGTAGCTAATTAAGTTATAGTAGTAATATATAGTAAGACGTAATTACCTTAAAAGAAGATATAAAAGAAATTATAGGTTAGGTAAGGAGGAAAGAAATTATTAACTTAATAATAAATATAATTAGATTAAGAATAATAGCTATAATATCTTACCTTAGTTATAAGGTAATATAGAAAGTTATAGTAATAAGGTAATATTAACCTCTAGAGACCTTTATATATTATTAGAGGAAACTTATTAAGATTAAGTTATTAAAATAAGGCTAAAATTAGGCGGGGATTACAATAAATATAAACGACCTTAACTAGCACTAGGCAGCCTACTACCTATAAGATCAATAGATTAAATATAAATATAAGAGACTAACCTTTATTACTCCTTAAATATAGGGTAAATAATATAATCTCTATACTAATTTTATTTTAATATCTATATTTATATTTATATATTAATATTAAGTTAAGAGGTAGCTAAAAAGTATACCGCTTACCCTATAACGTATATATATAGCAAGTGCACTAGATAAGCGAGTGCACTAAAAATCCCTTAACCTATATCTTCTTTATTTAATTAATTTATTCCTAACTACCTAATATATTATCTATTAATTATAAGGCTAGATTACTTCTTATACTTTAGGCCCTTTAAAATAACCTAAGTTTAAAGCTCTAACTAACTATAAGGCTCTACTAGATTAGCTACTATGCCTTATATTATCGCTATAATAGTATCTAGTCTTAATATAATATAATCCTAAAATTATATAAACTATTAAATCTAGAGGAGTAGATCCTTATTTAGTTTATTCTTAATCTAGATTCACGAGGATTTCCCCCCTAGCTTTATAGTATTAAAGAAATAGCTAATTAATTATATATTGACCGTAATATACTACCTATCGGTATATATTAAGCTTTAAACTTTATTAAGCGATATTTAGACCTTAAGATATATTTTTTTCGGAAATATAATTACTAGAGAGCTAAATATAAAGATCTAATTATTATCTATAATTAGTTTATATTTATAGTGAATATAATCGCGAAATATAGTATTTAATTAAATAATATCTATAACTTTAATAAGATTAACTTTATAATAGATATAATTTAAAGCGGAATAATTATTATAGGTATAAATAGGTATAAAAAGCTAAAATTAATATAGCCTAAAAACTAAGAATAAATTATAGTTATTTAAGTAATTAATATAGAAGGTTAATTAATCCTATTAATTATTATTAATATAGGTTAATATTACCTTACTAATTAATATTAAAATAATAATCTCCCGAGCGATTAAATTATTATAATAACCTAAAATAGCTAGATTAATAATAAGATTAATCTTAAATAGCTTAAGTATTTTAATTAATATATAATTAATTAATTAATTAAGACCTATTATCTCTTAATCTTTAATAGCTATAAAAGTTATTATTTTATTAAATTTAAGAGATATTATAATAAAAATAAGATTATATAGCTTTATATACTACCTTATTTATCTTATTTACTTTAGCCCCTTAATATTATATATTTTAGTATACTTAAGAAGGCTTATAGAAAAGAAATAAAGTATTTAAATAAATACTTTATAATATATATTTTAAAGATTAAATTCTTTTTAGCCTTTTATATTATATTTTAAGCTATTATAATAAAAAAGAATATTAAGGTATTCTTTAAAGGGGCTAGGCTTATTCCTTTTAACCTAGAAAGTATAATCTTAAAGCTTAATATATAGCTATAGACTTTAATACTAGCTAGAGAGGAGGTTAAACCCTTAACCCTTGAGGTTTTAAAGACCCTAAGGATAGTTATTAAGGCTAGTTTTTAGTCTAAATACCTTAAGAGATAAATTAAAAGGTATTAAAGTAGCTCCCTAGAGTTAATTCTTAAAGCTATAAGGTCTCTTAAGAAAGGGATAAAGGTAATTATATATTAAATTACCTTATTAGCTATTAAAAATAAAGACCTTTAAGAGGTAAATAAGATATTTAGCTAGCGCTAGAGGGCAAAAAGGAACTAGCTATAGAAAAGAGGGGTTATAATAATAAAAAAAGGAAGGTAAGTAATTAATTAAATAGATATTAATATATAGGTAATAGCTAAATTATTAAGGAGTAATAATTAAGGGAGGTTAATATAACTAAAGGTTTAATATTATAATATCTATAATAAAATTAATTATAATATAAGGATATATTAGGTAATAATTAAGATATCTAGGGAAGAATATAGTAAATAGTTTTAATTAATTAAATAATTTATAGTATTTTTATTATAATTCTTATTTAGAAGGTTAAGATTTTTAATATATTTATTTATCTCCCCGGTTTATATTACTGTTTACCTTACTAACTATTGCTTATCGTCTCCGTATGACACTTTATTATTGGCCTGGAGCGAGGGGACTAACTTATGGGCTCGATGGTCACGTGACCCGCGGGCCTACGTGATGGGTGCTTACGTGAGGAGCATTTTAAGGCTCTTGCTGAGCCCCGGCTCCGGTTGAATGCATTATCTTCGACCTTATATTATACTTTTTCATGAACTATACGCATTATATATCTTAACCGTGAATTCGGCCGACGATATTTTAATTGAATAGATCTCTTCTGCCTACTGAGGCCTCTGCCTCTATATAGTTATCCTTCTAAATTACTGAAACTCTAACCCTATCTTAATCCCCTGAAAACTGACCCCTCTAGACCTCCTCCTTATTATCTTCGAACTAGCTATAGAGCTTAATATGTTATTACGTAGGTGCTTAGGCGTTCCGTACTATATTGAGATAGATGGCTAGCGTTATGCGCTATATAGCGTAGGTATCGGTATTAAGATCCTAGAGGAACCTTATTTCCTAGTTGCTAGGCTCTTAGCCTTACTCTAGCTTCTCTATAAGGCGATATAATAGGTCTAGCTCTCTATTAACCCACTTATATAAGGTAGGGTAATAGAATACCGGTAGAAATTAAAGCATAATAATAATCTCGACCCTAAAGATCATAAGGTCGATATAATATTCGTCCCTAAAGTATGAGGTCTCGTACTAGATATACTTAAGGAACCTACTATTAGCTCTTTCTTTAAGTCTTTATTATATATTAGTAGGTATATCTAGCAGTATATTATTAAGCTCTTTATCGCTATATAGGGGTAGGGTCCTATAGGACCTAGCTATATTGCCTATATCGTTTAGTTAAAGGTCTAGTTATAGAGCTCTTATTGTCGTTATATTGATAGTTATTCTGCTGGAATTAGTACTTTAGCGAGCCGATCTTATTAGTTATTAAGGGTTAGTGGTTAGAAGATTAGACTAGAAGAACTATAGCTCCCCTTGGGGTTCTTATGCTCTCTATTTAGTTAAGAGATAGCCTATTTATTTAGAATAGAGTTAGTTAAGTGAGGCCGCTAGTGTCTCTAGCTCTTCTTCTTAGAGAGTTTATTAAGGCTAACGGCTAGCGTCTCTGGCTCTTCTTTTTAGAGAGTGCGTCAAGGTAGGAAGCCTTACCGTTAAATTACTATTTATTATAAATAGCTTAATTTAACGGATTATGGTATTATTGCGGCTATATGTAATATAGTAATAACCCTTATTAATATAGTATACTGAGATCCCTGGTCTAGGTATAGGCCTTTACTATTTTAATTACTAACGAATATTAGGCACCTTCGATCGCCTTTATGGGCTATAATAAAGTTGAGAATATTAATATTTATTTATCTAGTGCACTTACTATATATATATATACCCTATTAATATTAAGTTATAATAGGGTATATTAGCCTATTAGGTATAGATCGCTTAAAGCTAACTAAATAATCTATATTATTTATTTGCCCCTTAGAGGAAAAACTATATTACTATATTATAGGTATTAATTATAATTAAGCTTACTATCTTATCTTAGGTATAATATTTTCTTAATTAATATAGCTAGAAATATATTAATCTATTATTACTTAATCCTTAAACCTATAGTAATACTTAAAGAATTATATACTTTACTATCCTAACTATATATTACTTTAATTAACTTAAGATAACTTATAAAAAGGTTATAGAGGCGCGTAATTAACCCTAATATAATAGAAGGAGGCCTAAGCGGTAGTTAATAACTAAATAATCCTCTTTATATTATTTAAGATATATATCCTAATAAGATATTAGGCCCGAAAGAGGAGGCTATGTAGTTATTATCGCAAAGGATAGAGCCTTATCTTAGGCAACTATATTATTATATATAACCCTCTAAAAGATTTTATAATTAATAGCCTATTTTTAGAGCTTAATTAATACTAAAATAAAACCTAAATATACCTCTAATAATAATAGAGTAATAAGGAATTACTTTATATTTACTTTATTTCTTTTAATAAGTACTTTAATTAGATAATATAAAAGATTTATAAACTTAATAAGAAGACTAATATTAATTAGGTTTTTAGCTTAGCTCTCTTTAAAAGCTCTATAATTAAAATAAATAAGGTATAGATTTAGTAAGTAAAAGATATACTTATATTCTTTAATAATAATAGACTTAAAGATTCTTTAATTATTTCCTTATAATTTCGCTATTAAGTAATAAACGCTAATAAATATATTTATTAAGAATTTATTCTTTATAATACTTTAGTTACCTTTATTTCTATATCTAACCTAATTTAATACCTTAATAATAATAAAAAAGCTTTTCTAAGGAAGGAGGTTATAAATATAGATAATCTCACTAATATAAGACTATATAGCTATAAATAAATCTTACTTAAAGAGTATATAGAATATATATTAAGATTTTTACTATAAATCTTCTATAATATTTCTTAAGATAATATAAAATAATTAGATATAAATATAATTATAAATTAGGTTTTAAGTCTTTTTAAATAGGGCTATAAACTTATTAGCTTTTCTAAAGATTTAGAAGATTTAGAGGGATATATAGTATTATTTATCTAGATAGAGTTTAGAAAAAGGGGTTTCCCGAGTAATAGAGAGGGGCTAATATTAGTAAAGGCCGGAGGTTAGTGGTGCCAGTTGTATAGTTGCGTCTATTGTGTTTGATGAGGTGTGGCTAGTGGAAGCATTGCATGTATGTATGTATGTATGTTTTTCGTCCGGGGGCCATAAGGCCCCAGAAGTCTCCTAAGGGAGCACAGGACGTGCTGAGCTAAACTAAATACAATCGCTGCCGCACTGAACCTCGCTCAGATCATCTGCAAGGCCTCTTGGATCGGAGCGTCAACATACTCGAGCTTTTTCTGTACTCATTACCCCCAAAAGGCACCCCTCTACTAGGAGCCCGCCCTACAGTAGTTTCCGGTGAGGCACGTCCCACAGGACATCAATACAGCTGATCTTAGCAGAGCTCCCGCCTAGCAGCGCCTCCATCTAATTCATCCAGCATATCATCGGCACAAAGGCGCATTATTTCCAAGAGGGCATCCCGTCAGCGGGAATAAATCCCCCTCCAGCCGAGAATTCTCCTACACAGATAGATCAAGCAGCTTTCCACGCCCATAGGCAGGAGAACCATGATCCCTGAGATCGCCAGTAGCTGCGACCCTAGAACCGTGTATCCTTGGGGAAAACCCTCGCAGGAGAAAAACCCAAGGCGGCCAGAACGCTGCTCTATAGACGAGGCAGACGCCTCTTTCTACGGTCTCCAGGTAAGCTCTGTACCATTTCGACCCAGCGGTTTGTGTCTAGTGGTCTCATCCAGTGAGACGAATCGTCGAGGCCCGGTGGTGTTCCGGGCCGCAGCCGGGGCTGCAGAAAGAAAGAGGTTCTCTGGGCAATACACGACTGCAGAGGTCGGTCGTACGGGAAAATCGAATCGAGGGCGCAAAGCCCGAAATGTCGAAGGCTCGCGAAGCCGGGATGTCGAGGTAAGAATAAGCCATAAATACCACATAGGAAATAGCGCCCGGAGGCGATGTCAAGAGCTCGCGAAGCTCAGTGTCGCTGGGGACACGCGTCACGAAGAAAGGTCAACTCTCTGAATCCCTTTCTTCAGACAGCTGTTAGGGTCCCGTTAGCCCCACAGCTGTCTTTGCTGCCATTTTGGCCTGGAAAAACTTTCTGCCCTAGCAGCGCGCTAACAGCGGGTGCCAAGAAAAAGTTTTTACAGGAGAGAGTTGTGGAAGCATTGCATAGTTGCATGATGAATGACTCTAGGGTAGCCGACGAAGTTCACTCGCAACCCCTGTATTCGGAAGCGCCAGGTTATGTAGTTCCTGCACCAGCTTTTCGAATAGCTCGACCTGCTTCGTGTGTCCTCCCTTACCCTAGAGCGCTCAGGTCATCTTCCGTCTTCTCGACTCGGACGTCACAGAGTAAGGCTGGTGCAAGACCGACGAGTCGTCATCACCTGGCACATATACTAAATGCAAAGTGACCGCCCTTATCGCCGCTGTGGAGCTAGTGGTGGAAGTGGTGACGGAGGTTGTGAGAATGTTGCGAGCAGACGGCGCGGACAACGAGCCAAAGTATCCTATGCTAGCTGCGTAGCGCACGGCGTCACAGGTATTACGTTACACCGTTAATCTTTATGGAAAACGGCACCGAGTTAGAAGAACCATATCCGCCTCCTCAAACATTTTATCGTCATGGTGTTTTGCGCCTTCCACTTACTATCTCGTGTCCCTTGGACTGACCAAGCATTTATCCTCCATTTTTAGTCCCAAAGTGCACGTCCACTCAAACACAATTGTGGAAGAAGAAAGAGAGTGAAGGAAAACAAGAGAGGAAGTAAATGACATACACACGCATATATACGATGAAACACACTATTTCTCATAATCCTCCGACCAATTGCATCATATATACTAGGTCTGAAAGGCTTTTGTTCTACTTGTTCATACCGACAAGATATAGGAACTCATATCGTATCTCGCTCTTGCTCTTAAAGCATCCTAGTATGCAGCTTATTAAAGTCGTTATACTCGTCTTTTCAACGCCGTATATTACTATACACAGATGGCTGGACTCTATGACGATGGCGACGCCCTAGGGCTAAAGCACGTCCGTGATGGCGTAAGTAATATCCTTAGTAAGGCGCTCCTAGATTTATAGGCGACGGGAGAATATCTCGGCGATTCAGGGGAGCTTAGAAAGGCTGATAACGGTGTTGGAGGGATATAACTGATGTGCATCTAGAAGAATGAAGTCAGCCGGCATTCTCGAGAACCAGTATTAAGTAGATATGTGAAGAAGAGGGAGCTTGCCTTTCCGGTAAAGGGTATAAGGTGATACTCGCAGAGATTGAATATCTTAATGTCTTTGATAATGACTATCTCGCGGTGGCCCTCGCAGAATAGCGCATTATGAATAGTCTCCTCTACGTTTATTTAGTAACCCTTGGTTAGGAATAGTAGCGCTTTGGCATACCGCAAAGGGGTGTCTAGTAGGCCCTTACGATCGACATCCTCACCGATGCACTCTAGTAAAGTTCGCACGGCGCGTTGCATCTCCTCTAGACGTATAACGGCCTGTTCCTTATTTTCTTCTCGACGTTGTATGGTTTCTGGCGTCGTAGGACTTACGCGTTAGTTATTAAACCTACTAAACCCCGGTTCAAGCCGTCAAGGCCCTTTTCTCTATGTATTAGGGAGGGAGGCAATCGCAATATACTGGGATAACTAAGACCATTAATATTAATTACCCGGCTGAGTGATGAAGTTACTATGCCATCCCCAGGGATAATATCTTTCTTACCGGTGGGAGCTTCGCTATAGGGATATCTAGCGACCTTTCCTCGAGAGTTATGACTCTTATGCCTTTTATGCGTTAGAGTATCGCCAGTTAAGTTAGAGATACTTATATTATTGCAAGCCCTCTTCTTAGAGGAGATAACGCCGTCTTTAGGAGCTAGCATTATTGCACGATTAATGAAGAGCTAGTCAGTAGTTATAAATAATGAGGAAATAGGATGCAAGATTAGAGCTAGAGAAGCGTTCTGAGAGGTAGTCGAACTTGGATACTCTAGTAAACTGGCGGGGTTCGGGCACGAAGTTTAGAGAAAGGAAATCTGGAAATAGGCTAGCTATTTGGCTGCAATGAAGGATTAGGTACCAGTAGTCTAGACAGCCTCGTTCATAGATATGCTATTATGTATTATCCATATCGTATAGGGGCACAGAGCTAGCTCACGCCGTGTTATAGCTGCAACAGCCGCATGAGCAAACTGACTTCTGAGTCGGTTGCGAGAGTCTTCGATGATCCGATCCCGCTCCTTCTGTCTTCTTTGATGCTACTTTCCGAAAGTGAATGGTGATACTAAGGCCGCTCTCTGCTTCTGCCGGAGGCCATCTATATCGCACTCGATACTTATAACCCGAGAGTATTGCATAATTATAACTCATATTTAACATACACCGCTTTACTGCATATTCATGTTTCTTATCCAGGTTAAGATATTTATAACGTTATTTATAAGAATGATAATCTTATCCTATATGCGGTTTTAATCACCCTAGAAACCGAATGAAGTATCGCAGCTTTTCGTTAATATAAATTCAACCGACTATTATATATATTGTTCGCCCTCCTATAGTGATAAATTGATTTAGCATATGACCAATATGGTCCATGACTTGAGGGTTTATGCTTAATTTCACTATTAAGTCCCTGTTATTATCTCGGGTGATGATGGGTTGCGGAGTCACATATAATCTAGCACTGGTGCATATATAGCATCTATATCTTTGCAATGTGGGTATCACTATACCTCATATTTTATGCACCCTTCTACTCCTGGTGGAATTGAAAATATCATCTGACTATACTGTCACACCGGGATTATCGTCGTATATGAGCAGCTATGCCGGAGGCCGTCCACAACGAATTTGCTTATGGTCGAAAATCCCGCAAAATTCCCATAGATAACGTGGAATTGACCCATTGGATGACTTCATAATCTATTTACCTAATGAGATACTAATAATTTGTATGTATGATCGTCAAGATAACGTAATGTGGTTTCAGTGGCTCTTTGGAGGCGGCCGAGAATGGGCTCATGTATATCAATCTTATACCCATAAAATAATCATGAGAACAGGGGGCTCGGAAATTATCGAGAACAAATTCTTCGCTGACAAGGGATCTTTGACTAGTAAGTGAAGGTTGGAGGCACTACCCTCTATGCGTCTATCGTTTGTATTTCTTTCGCCCCGCAGTACTAAAGTGGTTAAATAGCAGCCATAACTAAGGAGGAAAATAGTCCGATCTAAGCCAGTTCGTCCCCTCTATTAGTATTAGATATATATATATACTTATACTAAATTGAGATAGCTACTCTAGATACCCTAAAATGGAATCTTAGGTAGAAGGCCTCAGTAATAACGCCGTCCCCGGTATAGCTATTATCTGACGCATAGTACTATGCTCACTTTAAAATCTTGCGGGATTTAGAATGGGCCACATATAGAGACTTTATTATCCCTTAACTATCTCTGCTGCTAGCGCCTCTCTTTAACTCATATACCCATGCCTCGGTGCTAGAAATCGGACCTAGGCCGAGAAGTATACTTATATATCTGCCTAGCTACTTAAGACGGAAGGTCAGTAGATATACCGCGTTTAAGCCTAATAATTTATTCGCGGTGAGGCTAGAAGAATCGCTTTAGTCTACCTCGGATATAGAGTCATCGTTACCTTGCCTAGAAAGCCGGCTAGATATTCATTAAAGCCCATTCGTTATAAATAGTAACGTAAGGGGCGGTATAGGTATAAGCGATAGTATCGGTAAATTTAACATCATCCTCTTTTGCTATAGCATATATAGAATAAAGCCTAAATATAGGCTTATCGAATAGGCGCTAGAAATGCTCGTTAAAGAGCCAGAGGACGGAATAGTAGTAGTTTTCCATCACGTAAGGTCCTTATACCTCGACGGCTTAGTATACTATTAAACGGCCTCCTTCCCTACCGGAGTTATTCGCGTGGCAAATAACGATGAGGTCCTGGACTGTTTTTCCCCTTTTATCGCAGGCTTCCTTATGAAGGATATGGACCTAAATAGGGCTATCTAAGTCAAGTGGCGTAAGATATACCGCGCCTTAGGCCATTGCGAGGAAGCCAGCCTAGGTCATCTCTTTTTCAGCTCGCCTAATATTATAGTAGCCTTTACCCGACATACTACCACATTATAAGAGCTAACGGCGCAAGTGCCGTCTGTAGATAGGGATAAGTAGTAAAAAACCAGTAGGCCTATCTCTATCATCCGGCCTCAACTCTTAGGCCCTTAGAGGTCCGGCACGTCCAATAGTGTGTCAAGTGGGCTCTTAGGCATAGGGTTGGGCTGACTGTCGTCGGCGGAGGTCATAGCGGCCACTATCTCTGGCCTAACGTTGTCTCAATCGATATAGGCGCCTTTAACTAGATATACATTCTTACAGGTGGGAGAGAAGATAATAAATCGGGTTCTAATGCTAGACCTTTAGTCGTCACTAAGGCCAGCTATAAGATAGGAGATATCGTCCGCAAGACCTTAACGGCGGGCCTAATAGTGCCACTAGGAGCCCGGCCAAGCGTTAGTGCGGGTTTATAGCTATAGGGCGGCATTAGGCACCTAGCCAGGCTGCATGGGCTTACCTGCGACGCTATTATTAGTGCCGTTATAGTTAGCGTTAACTCTAGCCAGGTCCTCTACGTCGGCCGTGTGCTAAGCTAATATTATCCGGTTAGTGCTATGCGCCTAGATAATAAAGCTGATCTATTATAGGTGATTAAAGGCGCCGGGACTAACTTTAGCATTATAGTGAGTATTACTTTTAAGGCTTTTGCGGCACCGACTTATTTAGTTCGAAACTAGATTATCCCGCTGCGCGATAACCTTAAGGTATAATATAAGCTCGGCGATATTACTTAATTTGCTAAAAAGCTCGCCTAAAATTGTTCGATAGATATATATCTATTCTAGGATAACGAATAATTATATCTTAGCCTAACTATATTTGGATCTACTGCGACCTAGCTCCCTTCTGAAATGCCTACGCCCGTTCGTATAGTTCTAGGCCAGGAGGATAATTCCAAGACCGACGATAGAGTCGGTCTATTCGAGACCGAAATGTATATATCTAGGATGTATAGCGGGCACGGTGGCGGCAAAACTTCCTCGTTCAAGCGATGTTTATTTCTGAAATATATTGAAGCTGTGAATATTGCTAAGATCCTAGTATTAGCTATTGAAACTCGCCCCTTAGCGCTCTATTATTTCTATCTACTGCAAGGCAGTAGAGCAGTCGGCGACGTAGCGGATAATATTACTACTTTCGGCTACCGAGACTGGGACTTTATTACGACCCCCGCGGCTACATCATATAGTCCCCACAAATCCCGAGCTCTAAACCAGCTAATCACGATAGGACCGATATATTAAGGACCGATATTATTCCTAGATTATATTAATCTTAGAATAATATCGCGCCTACTCGCGATTAGCTTTATATAAGAAAGCCTAGATATATAGAATATACTTATTATACTTTCTTATATAATAGCTACTTTAGCTATTAATATAATTTAATTATATTTAATACCTTTAAGTATATTATTAAATATAATATTTATTTAAGATTATAATATAATATTCTCTATTATTAATATAAACCTAATATAATTAGTTTATCCCTTAGGAATCTAATTATATTATTATATATTAATAGCTCTTATTTAATAAATTATTTATATTACCTTAAATAATATTAAATATAATAGCTATTTCTATAACCCCGCGAATAATTAATAATAAAGCCTACTTATGCCTATTATACCTACTTTAATTAACCTAATTAATAAAGAGATAAAAGATATTTCTAGCGCTAATAGCGATAATAAGGAAGTTAAGTGATTTAGGGCTTAGATTATTATTATAAATATTAAAATAGATAATCTCTATAAAATTATAGAAAGAATAGCTAACTCTTAATATATTTAGAATAAATAATATATTAATAATATTAAGATAATTAATAACCTTATAATTATTATTATAAAAGGTAAAGATATAAGAGAAATCCTTAAATTAAACCTATTAGAATTATTTAATAGAACCTTATATAGATTATAGATATTCCTTACCTAAATATATACTATTATAACCTATTGCCTAACCTAATTTATTATTAAGCTTAATAAAGTCTAATATACTATAGGATACCTTATAAAATACGCCGCTATATAATTTAAGTTAATAATAAAAGAATACCTTATAACCCCCTTTATTAACCTCTTATTATAGATTATTAACCTTTATATTAATTATAATATATTTAAAGGAGCCCTTCGCTAGGCCTTTAGAACTATTAATAAGAAGGTATAGGCTAAATAAGAAATTAAGGTATTTAAATAAACTTAATCTACCTTAAAGTATAAAATAAAATACCTTTAATTAATATCTAAGCTACTATAGGATTAAGATACTTTAATATCGCTCTTCTTTAATAGACTTAAGAAAGATATTTAGGCTAAATTATATAAAGAAGATAGGCCTAGGACCCTTATTAATTATATCGGAAAGGTAATTAAGATTAATAATTAATAGTTCTTATAGAAGAAGCTATAAAACCTAAGAATAGGTAACTATAAGGCTAATACCCCTTACTTTAACTTAAATTAAGGTAGGAAGAGATATTATAATACCTTATATAATATTAAAGCTAGACCTATAATACTAGGGGCTATATAATATAATAAAAAACTAATTAAATACTTCTATTATTATAAACCTAACTATAAGGTAAATATATATAGAAAGAAGGTATAAGATATCGCTAAAAGAAGATATTAGCTAGGGAAGCGCTAGAAATAATACCTACTTCTAGAAGGTAAGAAATATATAAACTATACTTATTAATAGGGCGATATATAAATAGCGATTTAAATAATTAAGATTATTATAATAATATAATCTAATTATAACCTAACTATAGCCGCATTAAAATAAATAACTAGACTATATATATAGGTATATCTAGCGGAAGAATAAGTAAAGTATAATATTACTTATGGATTACGCTATAAGGAATATATATATATAGTTATACTACCCCTAATAAAGGGATATATTAATATTATTATAAGTATTTAAGACCCTTAAGATAAAGTTAATTAAATCTAAATCCCCTTACCTAAATTAATAAAAAAAGAAAGAAATATAGAAAAATAGAAAATTAAACTTAAATAAATTATTATTATAGTAATGCAACCTAATAGATACTATAAACCTATAAACTATAGTAATTACTTAATAAGTATAGCTATATAAAGAGAACTTAAGTTAATCTAACTTTAATATAATCATTATAAATAATAAACCGCTAAATAATACTAATAGATATAGAATAAAGACTATAATATTTAGACCGATAAATAAGGAATATATTATTAAAATAATAGCATTAATATATATATCTAATTAGCTTAGGAATAATAAAAAGTAAAAGATATAAAAGATATCTATATTTAAGCCTATTATAAAGAAGTAGCGCTAAATCTCTAACTACTAGAACCCTAATATAACCTATATAATAACGATAGGATATTATTAAGATACCTATAATACTATAAGATTATATAGGTCTCCTATAGAGACTATTACAATAAGGTATACCTATATAAAAAAAGGGAATAAAACTATTTCTCTATCCCCCTCTCGCAACTAAATATATAACCTTACCTCTTATATAAAGTAAAAGACTATTATATTAAATAATAATATAAGGGAATTAAAATAATATAACTTTAATTCTACCTATTACGATAATAAGCTATATCCCTAGAATAATTTATAAATACCCTTATTTAAATAAAAGGAGTAAAGCTAGAAATAAAATAAGATAATAAAATAAAAAAAGCTACCTTAGATAGGATTATTAGGATAATAGAAGAAGGTTTTTATGCCTCTATATAAATAAAAGGTATAATAGAAGACTAAGGATAATACCTTTAGTAATAATAATATATCGGGACTTTAATTATATAGGAAGAAACCGCGCTATAGGAGTATATAGAGTACTTCATTAGGTTAAAGATACCTTAAATAGATCTAGGCGCTAAGGAAGAATAATAATACTAAGAATTACTCTATAGCTAAGATAATAAATATAACTATAAGGCCTATAATAATAATAAATATAATAAAGACTATCTAGAAAAGATATTATTAAAAAACTAGAATATCTATCTATTATAGAGCTATAGGCGGAGGAAAGAAGGAAATAATTCCTATAAAAGGCTCTATATATAACTATAAATAATTAATAGCTAAAATACTTTAAATTATAAATATAAGTTAAGGGAGAATAGCTAAATACTTTAATAGATAATAGAGCTAAATAAAATTACTTTAACTTAGTGATAGTAAATAGGCTTAGGCTACTATAGAAATATAAGAAGGATCCTTATTTAATATATAACCTAAAAAGAGAAAGGTTTAATTATAACGATAGGATTATTAAATATAAGATTAATTACCTTATAGTCTTTATTAATAGAAAAAACTAAGGGATTTTATTTAATATTATACCTATATTAAGATACTATTTAGTGCTCAGGTACCTATAGTTATATAGATTTAACCTATATCTCGATTAATAGATTAACTAGGTAATCTCCTTTAGTAAGGAGGTATGCCCTTAAGGAGATAATAACTTATTAGATATAATATCTTAAACTTCTACTAAAGATAATAGAGAAGTTAAGAAGAGGTAAATAAGAGATACCTCTCTACCTAAAGGAATATAATATAAATAATATAATAGAAAAAAATAATAGGATTAATAAATAATTATAAGTATTATAAAATAATTCTATAAGTTAAAAAAGAACCTTAAGTAAATTAAGAAGAAACTATAAAATAAATAGCTTAAGAGTATCTTACTATAATATTAGATCTATAAAAGACTTTTTATAGAAGAACTTAAGATCGGTCTACTATTATATATATACTATAACCTAGAAATTAAATTTATTAATAGAAAATAACCTAGCTTTAGTAAACTCTACCTACTTAATATAATATAGCTATTAATATTAAAGGAATATATTAAAGAAATAATATAGAAAGAATATATTAAGGAAAGTAAGTTATCTATTAGATACCCTATTATATTTATCTTAAAGAAAAATAAAAAGCTTTACCTTTATATTAACTTTAAAATACTTAATATTATTATAATTAAGGATTATATACCGCTACCTTTTATTAGTAAGTTAAAGGATTAACTTTTTAAGATAAAGTACTTTACCGTACTTAACCTTAAGGGAGCCTATAACCTAATTTAGATTAAGGAAGGATATAAATAGAAAACCTCTTTTTATACTAAATATAGACTATTTAAGTACCTTATTATACCTTTTGGATTTATTAATATACCTATTATATTTTAATAAATAATTAATAATATACTATAAGAATACCTAGATATATTTATTATATATTACTTAAATAATATCTTAATCTTCTCTAAAATAGAGGAAGAATATATAGAATATATCTATAAGGTCCTATAAATACTATAAGATATTAACTTATTAATAGAATATAAGAAAAGTAAGTTTTATGCCTTAGAAGTAGAATTTCTTGGATATATTATCTCTTATAATAGGATATATATAGACCTAAAAAAGGTTATAATAGTTAAAGATTAAAAGGAATTAATAAATATTAAGGAAATATAAGCCTTCCTTAGTTTTATTAATTACTACTATAGGTTCCTTAAAAGATTTAGATAAATCGCAATATTATTAATTAATTTAATAAAGAAGGATATACCCTTTATAATAGGGGATAAAATATAAGAAGCTTTTAATAAGATTAAGGAATTTATCTTAAATAAATTAATCCTTAAGATATTTAATTTATCTTAATTAATTAAACTTAAAATAGATACCTTAGATTTTATATTAAGAGCTTAGATTTAATAACGAGATAATAAAGGACTTCTATACCTAATTATATTCTACTCCTATAAGCTATATAGAGTGGAACTTAATTACCCTATCTATAATAAAAAATTCCTTACTATTATTAACGCTTTTAAGGAATTTAGATATTACCTCTTAAGGAGTAAGCACTAAATTAAGGTCTATATAGACTATAAGAATATCTTATATTTTACTACTATTAGGGAATTAAGTAGCTAGTAATTATACTATATTAAATACCTCTTAGAGTTTAATTATATTATAATCTATATAAAGGGAAAAGAAAATAAAAGAGCTAATATTATTAATAAATAATTAGACCTTAATATAAGAAAGGTTAGAATAAATAAATAATTATTATAATATACCTTAGAGGGATACCTTAAATAGAGATTTATTATATAGATAAGGAAATATAACCCTAGACGAATATTTAGGATAGCCTATATAGTAGAATAAGGTAATCTATTATTAAAATAAATCTAAGAATATAATAAGTAACTCCTAGATAAAGAGAAAATAAATAAATAATAAATCCCAGATAAACTATAATATAACCTTATAAACAAGATATATAGATACCCGCTATATAGATACTAAAGAATTAATAAAACCTTAAAATAAATTAAGATAATATATATTTTTCCTAATATAAAGAAAATTATTTTAATAATTATTAAATAATACGACCTTTATATAAAAACTAAAATATAATACTATAAGCCCTATAGAAAACTATAACTACTCCCGGTTATATAATAACTATAGGACTTAATTACTATAGATTTTATTATAAAACTACCCCTATTAAAAGAACTAGCTATAGAAAACTTCTATAATAGTATTCTTATTATTATAGATAGACTTATAAAATTTTCTTATTTTATACCCTATAGAGAATTAATAATAGCTAAAGAATTTACCTACCTTTCTTATTTCTATATTATTAAGATATATAATATATTACTTAAGATTATTATAGATTAAGGACTATTATTTACTTTAAAATTCTAATAAGGCCTTATAAGATACTTAAAAATTAACTATAAACTCTCTACTATATATTATAAGGAGATAGATAGATAAATAAAATATATAAATTAAATATTAAAATAATACCTTTAATATTATATTAATTATAAATAGATTAATTAAATTAAAAAGCTATTAGCCGCCTAGTTAGTCTATAATATAGCTATAAATAAAAATATAAAGATTACTCTAATATATACTAATTTTAAATTTACCCTAAATACCTACTAATAAACTAAAGATATAATTATTAACCCTAAAGTAATCCTTACTAGTGACTAACTAAAGAACCTATATAAAGAAATATAAATAGAACTTAAATTTATTAGAAATAGAATAAATAATTATATTAATAAAAAAAGGATTAAGGGATTAACCTTCTTAGAGGGAGATATAGTCTATCTCATAATAAAAATATTATAATAAAAAGATAAAATAAAAACTTAACTATAAATATATAAACCTTATAGAGTTAAATAAAAAATCTTATAAAATAATTATAAATTAGATTTACTATTAAAGGTTAAGCTTTATTTAATCTTTTATATTTTATTATTAGAATTAATAGAAAATATTACTTAAATTAAAATTAATAATAATTTAAAAATAGAAGTTAATAGACTAAAAGAATATATTATAGAAGCTATCCTTAATATAGATAAAATTAATAATAAAATAATATATTTTATTAAATAGAAAGATTACCTAGACTCTAAAAATATATAGGAATTACTAAAGTACCTTATTAATATATAATACCTTCTAAAGAATTTCTATTAATAATATTAGGACTAAATAAAGGCAAAGTATTAAGGAAGTTATCGCCTAGACTAAAAGACGCCTAATTAATATTATTAAGGATATAATTAACCTAGAGATTATAAATAATAATATCTTTATAAATATCTAATATAGATAAGATATTATCTTATTACTTTACCTCTTAAAGACCTTAATAAATAGCCTCTAAATACTTCTCTTTTACCTAAGCTTAGATCTTATAAATATATAATAAATAGCTAATAATAGCTACTAGATAAAACTATAATATAGCTATTTCCTTATAAAGCTTTAATAAATTATTATTAGCCTTACCTTTATTTATCTCTAACTTCCTCTCTTACTTTATTAAGCTAATAACTATAAAATAATATTAATAATATAATAAGAAGATTAAGAAAGGCTAGACTTATAAGATAACGCTATATAAGTATTATTATAGGACTTTTTATTATAGATATACTCACTATAGCGAGCGAAATCCGCTAATATTAGGCACTTTTTACCTAAATAAAAGTAATAAATATAGGGTATATTAGCCTCTTTATTAGTAAATTTAATAAAGAGGGTAAATATATTAATTTCTCTATCTTTATAGGAAGACTATTTAGAGATATAGTTAGATATTGCGCAATATAATAATAAAAGGTCTAAGTTAAGATATATTAAGAATAAAATTAAAAAGATAAAGGTATATAGGTCTTAAGGATAAGATTTAATAGAGGGGAGATATTATATTATAACCCCTGCGGCTATATTATATAGTCCCTATAAATCTTAAGCTTTAAATTAGCTAATTATAATAAGACTAATATATTAAGGATTAATATTATTTCTAGATTATATTAATCTTAAAATAATATCGCGCCCACTCGCGATCGGCTTTATATAAGAAAGCCTAGATATATAGAATATACTTATTATACTTTTTTATATAGTAGCTACTTTAGTTATTAATATAACTTAGTTATACTTAATACCTTTAAGTATATTATTAAATATAATATTTATTTAAGATTATAATATAATATTCTCTATTACTAATATAAACCTAATATGACCGGTTTATCCCTCGGGAATCTAACTGTACCGTCACAGACTTTACCTGCGTAGTAACTGGTATCTAGCCACGTGATTAAGACAGAACCGAGACCGCTTAAGCTACCGTGCAGTAGGTCTATAACACTACCGAGGACTTATTGCCCTTAAGTACCGGCACTTACGGCGCCGACCTTAGGCCAGACCCCAGAGATGCCGCCCTAGCGGCCAAGGCCTTTGGGCTAAACCGGCCGCGTCTGGCCCGACTTAAATCCAGCCTAGATCCACACAATATGCTAGCTTATGCTTATCCACTTCCGAAAGCTCCTATAGAACAGAAGCTCGTCATTCTTATCACAGGCGAAAGCTACGCCGGCAAAGATTATTACGCCGACATCTAGGTCTCCATATTCGCCACATACCCTTGCAAGAGCCTCAAAGCACGTGCAGTCAGCATCAGTAATACAATCAAGCAAGAGTACGCGACGGCTACTAACGCCGACTTAAACCGCTTGCTTTAGGATCGTGCCTACAAGGAGCAACACCGGCCAGCTTTAACATCATTTTTCTAAAACCAGGTACGACAGCAGCCTCAGTTGCCAGAGGAGCATTTTTTAAGTATCTTGCACGGTGCAGCGGACATGGATGTGCTGCTCATCACCGGGATGAGAGACGAGGCGCCGGTCGCGACACTATCGCATTTAGTGCCAGACAGCAGATTGCTTGAGGTACGTGTCAAAGCTACCAAAGAGGCGCGACGGGTTCGCCGAGGATGCCACAGCAGCGTTGACAATTGTGATGACAATGCTGGCAACAAGAACAATGGCGAGTGGCACTTGGCTGTCTCAGGCCACTGCCCCAGTCTCGTCTTCAACAATAACACAACCGGAAACGATACAGCAGAAAGATTTACCGAAAACTACCTACTTCCCTTATTTTATAAGGACTTGTACCGTCTGGCTAGTATGGCACGGCCGATACCCGACTTTCCGTCCCTAGGCATCAACTTCCGCCACGTGCTTGGCATCTCGCAACAGCCAGGTGGGTTAGCCCTATGCACTTCTCTACTGCAGACTCACTTTACGGGCGACTAGGCCAAAATCGACGCGGTGGTTTATTGCGAAGCCGGCGGTTTTATCTACGCATCAGCGTTAGCTGCACAGATCGATATACGCTTGGCACTAATTCGCGAAGCCGGCAAGCTCCCCCACCCACTGTTTCTGTCATCAAGTCGCCGTCGCATATTACGTCTTTAGCATCCAACGGTTCAGTAGAGAAGACGATTAAGATAAGCCGGGATTTGATTTCTAGAGGCGCATCAGTAGTTGTGGTAGATGACGTGCTTGCCACGGGGAAGACGCTTTATGCGGTGCTACAGCTATTATGCAAAACTGGCATCGGTGCTGAGGATGTCAGCATCATAGTTGTGGCCGAATTCCCTGTGCACCGTGGCCGAGAACTGCTACGCCAGAATGGCTTTAGCGGAATCAATGTTCAAAGTCTTTTGGTCTTTGGCGGTGCTTAGGCAAGGAGAGGATCTTGGAAGCTTGGATGTCTGATGGGAATGTCTTGCGATATGTGCGATTTAGGTATAATGGAAATGTCTTCTCTATAGGAGGATACGTCTATTGCTGCGCTTTAAATAATTCAATTCTATTCAATTTATAGGCGACGCCCTTAATATCACCGTGCTGGTGGGTAAGAGAGATAAAACGAATGTTGAAGGTGGTCACGGAGGCGCCAGATGAACTAAATTCTAAGACCGAGTTATATAAGAGGAATGCTTATTATGTCGTATGTAGAATAGGAGGATCTGATGAGGATAAATAGGGAATAGAAGATATATATCTGAAGAAAATTTGAGGATATAAGAGTTGTTTGTGGAGTGTGTTGTGGAGGTTTAGAATGAGATATTGTAAAGATTCTCTTATCCGGCTAGATGGAGACTTGAATATAGTGGCATCTCAGCTATTCCTTTATAGTCTACTTCTACCTAGCGGGGAGCTTTAGCAGCACTATATCAGCAGCAAAAGGATGTCAATGATACACTGACTGTTGTAAGAATCTAGATAGTGATAAGAGTTAAGAATATCTTTCGTAACACGAAGCGGCGAGTAGATGGAGCAGGGAATACCTTAACTTTAACCGCTATCTGCGCGTTCTAGGACAAAGACTAGGGTATGCTAGCAGGTACGCCAAATCTTACCTATTTGTTTGATTATAGAGTCGGCAGTACATTGGGTACCCTAGATTGTGGATATGGGCTTCAAGTTTGCGGTATGTGTTGGAGAAGTGGCTTGCACGATAGTGTTACACAGGCATACCACCTCAAGGAAGATGACATCACGATAATACCAGAATTGTCAGAACAACAGGTCAAGTATCTTAGCCGGGTCTCTTCAGATAAAAAAAGAGGAAGAAGGAGAGAGGTCAGGATCATCAATCAATCATCCTTAGGTCTCTATCTTCTAATCACTTACTCCATCATTCTACGAACACGCGTGTCTGACAATATGAAGCTGCCCAAGGGTCATATAATGCAAATAACCAAGCCAAATTAGGTCAATTCCCCCCCGGCTCCTTCACTCTCTGAACCATCTTGGGCCCTAAATTTATCCATAATCGTCTTCTCTCCGTCGGAGGCGGGTTGGTGAGTGAACTCGCCGATAATAGCGTTAACTTCTAGACTTAATACGCGATGGATTTCCATATATATATCTTCGAGAGTAAGCTAACCGTCTTCTATTAAATCTTCCTAATTAACCACTATAGAATTAACCTTATTGCGATAATTAAGAGGTTAATTCTAAGACTGCATTATCCTCTCTAAAACTCGTTCGTTCATATAGA
Organism: Fusarium virguliforme; assembly: GCA_020883615.1. Lineage (NCBI taxonomy): Eukaryota > Fungi > Ascomycota > Sordariomycetes > Hypocreales > Nectriaceae > Fusarium > Fusarium virguliforme. The sequence goes on from JAJHJD010000017.1 coordinate 211,402, forward strand.
TGAACGCCAACTTGTCAGCGTTGGCTGGTGTCGCAGGCCAGGCATGATCTTTACGGCCTTAAGAAACAACTGCGTTAGTAATCTAGCTATATACTTTAAGTCATTCTGCGGGATGGAGTACCCCATAGGACAGATAACCACAGACAGCAATCAATTAACCCACTGCTGCTGCTGATTATATTCACTTTTACTCTTTAGTACACTCAGTGCGATAGCTGGTGTCGCACTGAGCGTGCTGAAAGGATTAAGGATCAAGTAAAGAATAATGGGCAGCAGTAGTATGTTAATTGATTATTGTCTGAGGTTATCTCTTATGCGGGGTACTCTATCCCGCAGAGCTACTTATAGCATACGGCTAGATTACTAACGCAGTTATTTTATAAGGCCGTGAAGATCATGCCTACCCTGCGACAGCTGGTGTGAGCTTTATTGCGTGCCTTGCTGTGGAGAAAAGGAGGTCGGAATAGGGATTATATTGATCCTATGCATTAAGCTCTTTCTGGAAGGCACTAAACCTAATTGGGACTAGAATATTATATATATAAAACGCGCATGTTTTAAAAATTTAATAATGTATGTGGATGTGACGGTTAAGGTTCTCAACGTAGTAAACCGTAACCTGATTTGGTTTATGTTGGCAGTTGTGATGGGGCGTAACGTACTGAGCGTAAGGTGGCGAATTACGTCTGATAATATTAAGAAGTATTCTTGAGTAATTAAGTTATATTGAAAGCTGAGGCAGCGAGAGTATCTATCTAAGGGATATTGTGTGGTTTTTTATAGGCAGGGTTTAGGGAGTATCTCATGATGCCCGTCGTGAGATAGTGTTATATTCTCACTTGCCCGGAGTGAGAAAATGGGTCCCGCTCACTCGCACCGAGTGAGCGGAATACGTTGATCCGTGCCGTGTGGCGACACGCATTCGATCGCGGCATGGGCCGTGACATAGGGGTAGAGTGGGATAGCTATATTGTTCTTACTAGTTATTCCTATTCTTATCGATAGAGAAGCGGGCTATTACCACTAGACCTATATGATAGATAGAATGAATAGGTAGAAGCTAAGGAGATATTATATATAGAGAGGATAGGTATGCGAATATAGTGGATAATGATAAATATTGTTATTTAGTTCTGGAGTAATGAAGTTATTAAATTCAATAGGGGTTAGACGATAGAAACGCGATGCGTTTCGCGTTTTAGGTTTTCAGATTTTATTAGCGCTCTATGAGAAATATAGTGCGTTTCTAGAGGGGGAAATACGGGGCGGAAATTCTAGACGCTAATTAATCAGAAAGGGGAAACGCACTGCGTTTCTGGCGTATATTCTTAAGTAGGCGATTCCGAGCTTTCGTATGTATAAAACTAATAGCGGAGAAGCTTCGTTCTAAGGGCACCGAGTTCGCGAGCGTGCTTATGACCTTTATAGCTACTCTAGCTAGAATCGAGCCCTAGTTAAGGAGGCACTACCACGCTATTACTAGCGTGAAACTATCGTTATATATAGCACTATATTTATTAAATAAGCCGTCTGGGCCGCCTATATATATTTAGAAGTAGGTGAATTTAGAAAGGGTATAGCGATATTTATTATCGTTCTTTAGCTATTTCTTTAAATACTCTTATGCGCGCATAAAGACGCTAGGCAGTAGCTTTAAATTTAGGCTAGTTATATCTAGCTAGAGGGTATTAGCGATCTAATAGATATTATATATTTACTTGTTAAGCTGGGCTTTAAATATAGCATTAATATTATCATATAGAATATTAGGGAATTAATTAGCCTCTCTTATTTTAGCCTATTTACTTTTAATTTATAGCTAGCAATTTATAATATATATGATCCCCGCCCTATTAGCCTTAGAAGTATATTAAAATTTATTTATAGGCTTTAGTACCGCGATTATAGCCTTAAGTTTTAGCTAGAAGCTATTATCTTTAATAATTTAAATTACTTTAGGCAGGAGAATAGGGTAATCTTAAGATTATAGCTCCTTATATATATCTATCTAAATAAAATAATCTTTAATAGGGTCTCGAGAATAAAAGAAGGAGAAGAAAGAATTATACTAAGAGCCCTAATATATAATTATATTATTTAAGACGAGAAAGTTAATATAAGTTACTAATAATAATTTCTTAATAATAGCTAGTAATTTATTAATACCTTTTAATTGATATATAAATTACTTTATTTTACCTTATGCGCTAGTATATTCTTAGTCTTTATAATTATAACTTAGAATATAAGTAGAATATAAAAAGGATACTAGCGTTATTTAAGAGATCCTTAAAGAATAAAAGAAGAAGGATATCTTTAATTAAAAGCTAAAGGCTATAGGAATCATATAGAGAGAAGTTAATATATAAGAGCTTAGGGTATCTCCTTAGTAAGTTATATATAGAGTATATTATATTTTTAGTATCTATAGAGATAGAATTAATTCTAGAGAGATTATTACTATATAGTTTTTATATTTCTCTCTATATTAACTCTACCTAATTCTCCGCTATATATTATATATCTCCTATATTAAGAGTCTTTTAATAGAAGGCTAGGCTATCTCATAATTATATCGAGATATTAATAATTCTATATCCCGAGATATTATTAGAGTTATTAAATATAATATTAAATTATTTTAAGCTAATTATATACTTAAAAACCTTATTATAGAGTTCTTAATAGAAAGTAGGGAGAATTCTTATAATAATAGCGCAGCTAGGAGGCTTCTAGCTAGGCTTAATATAAGTAAAGAAATAATACTAATAATAGCTCTTAAAGAGGCTAAAGGGGCGGCCGCTAGCGATTATAGCGGCGGCGGTATTATAGGCGAAACTATAACTTTTATCTTACGAGATATATTGAATTCTGACCTCAGTTATCTTCTTTTATATAGCCTTAGAATATAATGGAAGGCGCCTAGTATTATCCCGAGCTTAGCGCTCTTATTGCTACTTAGCTTGCTATTTCTTATATATAGCGAGATACTCCTTCGGCCTCCTAATAGAGGTTATAGCGAAATCCTTTTAGTAGTAATAGTATCTATATCGCTTGCTTTTCTTAGGGTTTAAGTAGCTAAGGTCGATAAACTATCGCTAAATAAAGGTAGCGTTAGCTTTAGTAGGGGCTATCTTTTTTAGTGATGCCTTTAATTAGGAGAGAATAGCAGAGTAACGCTGAGTTGTTAAGCCGGTAAAGTTTTATATAGCTCCGTTCTTATACGATATGACCCATAAATTACCTGATTTAGAATATAGTGGGCTCAATTGTACGTACATAGTATATGTACGTATATTTTCTTCCTGTATATACGTATGTATAATAAACTTATACAAACTGTACAATATCACTAGTGGTTACAGGAGTGACACAGTTATAGGTTTTAATGCCCCCTCCATTCGTTCCTTATGGAGGGGCACTTCGATAGAATATGCCCCCTGGGTAGCATTGGTATATCGCAGCGAGGAGAATGCCATCCATCTATAGCCGAAAGCCTTCATCCCTGAGTTTACTATACTTTTGCTCTTCTCGATATAGGTTAGGGAATAGAAAATACAAGGATATATCTTCAAACCTAATAACGCGGCCGAAGGTATAGTGAGGAATCTAGTGCATAGGCCGGTGGACTTGATGTTGCTTTCTATTCGCATCGAGATATATGACTGAGATTGATTGGAGGTGAAGATCAGACTGAAGATTAGATATAGTTATCCGAGTAAGAGACTAGCGAATACCTCGCTTAGCGATAGCAAGTTTACTTAGGAAGGCTATAACGTTATCTATATTAAAGGTAACCCCGGCATTATTTAAAACCCTCTTATAAACCTCTAGCCTTTATTAATATTAGCCTATCTCTATTACTTAAGAAACCCCTTTTTCTAAACTCTATCTAGATAAATAATATAATATATCCCTCTAAATCTTTTAAATCTTTAGAAAAGCTAATAAGCTTATAGCTTTATTTAAAAGGACTTAAAACCTAATTTATAACTATATTTATATTTAATTATTTTATATTATCTTAAGATAAAATATTAAAGAAGATTTATAATAAAAATCTTAATATATATTCTATATACTCTTTAAGTAAGATTTATTTATAACTATATAGTCTTATATTAGCGAGATTATCTATATTTATAAACTCCTTCTTTATAAAAGCTTTTTTATTATTATTAAGCTATTAAATTAAATTAGATATAGAAATAAAGGTAACTAAAGTATTATAAAAATAAATTCCTAATAAATATATTTATTTATTTATTACTTAATAATAAAATTATAAGAAAATAATTAAGGAATCTTTAAGTCTATTATTATTAAAGAATATAAGTATATCCTTTCCTTACTAAATATATACCCTATTTATTTTAATTATAGAGCTTTTAAAGAGAGCTAAATTGGGAATTTAATTAGCGCTAGTCTTCTCGCTAAATTTATAAATCTTTTATATTAGTTAATTAAAATACCTATTAAGAGAAATAAAGTAAATATAAAGTAATTCCTTATTACTTTATTGCTATTAGAGATATATTTAGGTCTTATTTAAGTGCTAATTAAGCTTTAAAAATAGGTCCTTTATTATAAGATATTCTATAGGGTCATATATAATAATATAGATCTTTAATCTAATATCTTATTTTATTTAGCTATAAAAGTTAAAAGTAAAGCTATTATAATACTCCCTAATATATTTATCTATTTATTAAGAGAAAAAGTAGCTATAAATATAGGCTTAATAAAGGTATATTAAGTAAGGATATTTCTTAGCTTAAACCTCTATAAAATTAAGAATTAATTATTATCTATAAAAGGCTTTAGGTATAAAGAATAAGGTATTTATATAGTCTTTTTACTCTACTTTATTAACTATATTTATTCTAAAGTTATCTTATTCTAAAGTAGGATTTACTATATAAAAAGAGATAATAGATATATTATTCTCTACTAATATATATAATAAGCGAGTGGGATAAATAAATAAGCGAGATAAAAATTCTAACCTCTCTTCTAGAAATCGCAATAAAAATACTATAAACTATTTAATTAATTAAAACTACTTATTATACTCTTCCCTAGATATCTTAATTACTACTTAATAAATTATTATATTATAGCTAGGCTATTAATAGATATTATAATATTAAATACCTAATTGCGCTAACCTCCTTTAATTATTACTCTATAATAATTTAGCTATTACCTATATATTAATATTTATTTAATTAATTACTTCCCTTCCTTCCTTTATTATTATAACTCCTCTTTTCTATAGCTAGGTCCTTTTTGCCCTCTAGCGCTAGCTAAATATCTTATTTACCTCCTAAAGGTCTTTATTCTTAATAGCTAATAAGGTAACCTAATATATAATTACCTTTATCCCTTTCTTAAGAGACCTTAGGGCTTTAAGAATTAACTCTAGGGAGCTACTTTAATACCTTTTAATTTATTTCTTAAGGTATTTAGATTAAAATTATACCTTAAGTATAATTCTTAAGGTCTTTAAAGCTTAAGAGGTTAATTAATTAAATGCCTCTTTAATTAGCATTAATATCTATAGCTATATATTAAGCTTTAAGACTATATTTTCTAGATTAAGAGAGATAAGCCTAGCCCCTTTAAAGAATATCTTAATATTCTTTTCTATTATAGCGGCTTAAAATATAATATAAAAGGCTAAAAAGAACTTAATCTTTAAAATATATATTATAGAGCTTCTAATTATATACTTTATTTCTTAGCTATAAGCCCTCTTAAGAACGCTAAAGTATATAATATTAAGAAGCTAAAGTAAATAAGATAAATAAGGAAATATATAAAGCTAGATAATCTTATTATTATTATAATATCTCTTAAATTTAATAAAGTAATAACTTTTATAGTTATTAAGGATTAAGAGATAATAGATATTAATTAATTAATTAATTATATATTAATTAAAGTACTTAAGTTACTTAAGGTCTATTTTATTATTAATCTAGCTATTTTAGGTTATTATAATAGCTTAATCGCCTAAAAGGTTACTTTCTTAATATTAATTAATAAGGTAATATTAGCCTATATTAATAATAAATAGCGGGATTAATTAGCTTTCTATATTAATTACTTAAATTATTATAATCTATTTCTAGTTTTTAGGCTATATTAATTTTAGCTTTTTATACCTATTTATACCTATAATAATTATTTCGCTTTAAATTATGCCTATTATAAAGCTAGTCTTATTAAAGTTATAGATATTATTTAATTAAATACTATACTTCGCGATTATATTTACTATAAGCTAAAATTAATCGCGGATAATAATTAGATCTTTATATTTAGCTCTTTAGTAATTATATTTCTAAAAAAAATATATCTTAAGCTCTAGGTATTACTTAATAAAATTATAAGCCTAATATATATTAATAGGTAGCGTATTATAGTCGGTAAGTAATTAATTAGCTATTTCTTAAATAATATAAAGCTAAGGGGGAAATCCTTATAAATCTAGGTCGAGAATAAAGTAAATAAGGATCTATTCCTCTAGATTAAAGAGCCGATATAACTATAGGATAATATCGCGTTAAGATTAAATGCCTTACTATTAGCGCTAGAGCTTTATATAAGTGACTTTATATATCGCTATAGTATATTAGATACTTAGCTTTAGGTTATTTTAAAGGGCCTAAAGGGTAAGAAGGATTCTAGCCTTATTATTAGCCTATAATATATTAGGTAATTAAGAATTAATTAATTAAATAGAGAGGATATAGGTTAAGGGATTTCTGTCCCGCTCGCTTGTCTGTCCCACTCGCTTATTATATACGTTATAGATAGTATTAATTTATAGCTATTTATAAGATATATTTCAGCCGCTTATGCACTTAATGTGCGTTAAAGTCTTGTATATAAGCTTCTATATTAGCCTATTACTAAGATTTCTAATTAGGCGTAGATATAAATAAGTATATAGTATAGTAATGCCGAGCCTTAATATTATAGGCTCCTAGCTATAACCCTATTACGGGGTATTTACTACTCGGGGGGTTAGTGATATAGTTACCTAGGGCGGGGCTCTATCCTTAGCGATAATAACTAAATAGCCTCCCCTTCGGGCGCAATATCTTAGTAGGATATATATCTTAAATAATATAAAGGATTATTTAGTTACTATCTACCGCTTAGGCCTCCTTCTACGGTACTAAGGTTAATTATATACTTCTATAACCTTCTTATAAGTTACCTTAAGTTAACTAAAGTAATATATAGTAGGGATAATAAAGTATATAACTCTTTTAATATTACTATAGGTTTAAGGATTAAGTAACTATAGATAAATATATTTTTAGCTATATTAATTAAGAAAATACCGCACTTAAGATAAGATAATAAGCTTAGTTATAATTAATACCTATAATATAGTAATATAGTTTTTCCTTTAAGGGGTAAATAGATAATATAGATTATTTAATCGGCTTTAAGTAATCTATACCTAGTAGGCCGGTCTGCCCTACTATAACTTAATATTAATAAGGTATAACGTATATAATAAGCGAGTGAGCCAGTCAACCGAGTGAACCACCTATACTGTACACTAAAACTCTATATTTTAAACCTCAATAAATACCGCAATAAAATACCTAGGGTTAGGGTTAGAGTATTTTTAGCTATTCAACTTATAAATAAACTATATATAATTTTTTTTAGATTTTTAAAAAATTTCCTTTATAGAGAAATAGCTATTTATACAGTGTGAATATAGGTTATTATAAACTCCTTATAGAAGGCTTACCCTAGAGGCTATATAAAATTCTCAAAAAATGTATATAGGCTTCTTAAGCTCTTATTAAATTTATATCTATTTTAGGCTTAGTCTGAATTTACTAGAATTATTTAAAGTAATTTTCTCTAAGGTATAAATCACACTATAGGGTATTTTGGTTCACTTGGTTGACTGGCTCACTCGCTTATCACGTACGTTAGCTGAGATATTTATTATTTTAGTTAAGAATGCTTTAAAGGGCGCTACTTAGCTATATTATTAGAAAATATAATTCTAATATAATATAGTATTTAAACCTAATACTAAAAAAACTATAACCTTAATATTAAAGAGTTATAGATAAAGAAGCCTAATAAATAAAAAATAACTTATTATTAAGTTAAAAGAGAGATATAAGCTAGGGCTTATTTCTCTCTTTATACTTAAGATCTTTATCTACTTATTTATTTAATTAATTATTAAAAATAGTATTATTTATTAAGCTAATAATTATACCTATATTTAAAGCTATTACTTAATAATATATAGAAATAATACCTTAAATCTTAGATAATAATAAGAGCTATTTTTATAAGTTCTTTATATAATATAAGGTCTTTAATAATCCATTTCTTTTAATTAATTTACTTAAACCTAAGTAAAGGGTTTACTTTATTATCTTTAGCCTTAAGTTATTAAAAAAATTAATATATAATTAGTTATCGCTAATTTATTAATTTAGAGCTTATTACTATAAGTAAATTAGCGAAAAAAATAATTAATAATAGCTACCTTTTAAAGAAATAAAAGGAATTTAGGGTAATAATTAATAGCGCTAAATACTAGCTATAGCTTAATGAGCTCCTTATCCTTATGGAGTAGCTATAGCCTTAAGGGTTATAAGTTAGTGGCGGGGTTTAGTGGCCTTGGATCAGGGGGGAGTCATCGAGGGGGGGGGGTTAGTCGGGGTGGAGCCATTCAAAGTAGCTCAGATAGGCCGCCAAGTTTGGGCAGTTTAAAGCACCGGAGGGAGTTCCGCTGATGAGTCCCCTTCTCCCATTAACAGCCCTCGATAATTCCGTTGTCGTGGACCATGACCAGGTGGCGTGAGTCGACGACGAAAACAGGAGAGAGAGGGTGGTTGCTGGCACTTATCAGTGTCTGTAAACATGCCCCTGCCCCTATGGACTAAATCCGTACGACGCTATCCGAGGACGACGTAGATAAGGGCGCCACGTCAAGAGGGAATATCGCCAGTCCACTCTCTTGATTGCGTCCTTTAAGTATTTATCGGCGATCTCCTACCTCACCGGACTAAGAATGAATCTCGTTGCACCATCTTGCCGCCATGAGGCTCCAGGTTGGCACTAGATGCACCGCGAGTATTTGATCTTCGAATATTTGTGGGAGCCCGTGGGGTTATAGACTAGATCCGTACCCAGCCGTCGAAGCAAGCAAACGCCAATAGCCTCGAGCCAGGGGAGAAGTCTATGCAGGCGGCGGCTTTATAGGCGTTTATGGGTACTCCACACCTGCTTGGTCGGCGAGAATTGGCGGAAGTAGATATCCCTGCTCGACTTTATAGCCATCAGGTCTAGGTCTGGTGACCAAACAGCGAAGAAGATGCGGTCCTGCAGCTCAGTGAAGGCCCGGAGACAGGCATCTACCTCGACTGACCAGACCCGAGCTATTCCGTTTCGTGAGAGGGACATAATCCGGCGCGAGCCAGATGAAGTGGCCACCAATGCAACTTCCTTCTCGTGACTGTCTAAGCTTCGGATTCGTTGGCCGTTGTGGACTAGCCATATTCAGACATGGTCATCTGATGATGTTGAGGCAATCAGTTTTCCACTTGGCCAGCAAACGGACACCTCGACTGCTGAGGAATGGCTTCGTAGGGGATGAATGGCCACCGCGGTTGCAACTGTCCAGGTTTGAACCGAAGCATCATCTGATCGGAAAATGAGAGCCCTCGAGTCAGGAGAAAAGACGACTGACGGGACCGTGTTATGTATAATAGGCGGTAAATATGCCAAGTTGATTCCATCTGCACTGGCCAAAGTCTGAGCGTACTGCCCTTCGATGCAGATATAAGGAACTTGGGATCGTGGGAGAATGCCACTAGATGGACTTGGAGAGTTTGACAATGCACCCTCGTGTCGGCGTCCCAGATCTGCACGCTTGCATTGTCCGAGGCGGGCCATCAGTGATGAGGTGAAGGAGAAGACTATATGAAATACCATATCTCAGTGGCCTTTTAGTGCCATCGAACTAGGAGAACAGTGCTCGACCAACTTTAATATGGGGGTAATATCTACCGGCATGCCTTGGGCATAAGTTTCTCGAATAAGCCTTTTGATGGGACCGGAGATGAGCGCCGAAGAGTAGAGCTATAAGCCTGCAATGGCGCCCAGGTGGCAATAATATGCCCGTAAGATAAGACGAAACGTTTTGCAAGTTTCGGAGAGAAGAGCACTTTTGATGATGGTTCGACCTGCTCATCATGAGCCAGTACCGGGCAATGTTGGTATGCCGATCGCTTGTATATACCTACGCTATGATTTGCAGAGCCGAGATTAGAGCGGTGGTTTCAAAGGCACGGCATAGAATAGTGGCGGCCTCTAATTGAGGAAGTCGTCCGCTCTGTCGGCGTCATGAATCTGAAACTGGCTGTCCACAGGTGATGGACCTAGTAGAGGCACTCATACTGCACATCGGCTGGCAAATGTTGTGATTTAATGCCGGTATTGATGCCTCGGGAGAATATTCCGGGCCGTTAGAGATAATAGATGTTCTTCTGCAGGGGAACCCGTCTCATTAGTAGATCTAGACATTGGAATTCCAGTTCTTTTGGGTGTCAGTCTCATTAATCATGAAATCAGCTTTAGCAGGGGTCCTCAGCATTCAAGCGAAAGCCGCGAAAGAACCAGTAGAAGAGTAGCAAGACACCACGAAGGCTGTCCAAAACCTTCGGCACGGGATGCACCGAGTCGAGCGTCTAGCTGATGGGGTTGTATGGAATCCCAAAGAGACATCCGGAACATACTAGAGGGGGCGGTGTTTGCTGAAGAATTAGGGGCCCGATGATGACTTAGAAGTGCTGGAGGATGTAATCTCTGCCTCGATATCCGCGGCTGAATCCTAGGCTGATTCTTCAAGGGGCAGAGGCATCTCACCGCTAACTCAAATGCCGAACCTAGGTAGGCTTAAAGGGCTTTATCATGACCTGCCTCCGTTGCCACTGGAGAACCTGTGTATTATCATGCATGACGACCACCAGCTGCCTCAAATGTCTCTCCTGTCTCGGGCGAGTAGCATCCGGCGCGTCAAGGCATCTTCACACCAGCTATGAGACAATGAGGGGTGCGTAAGGCAAAAGCGATTGGGGCAACGGACTTGACATCCATCCATGGCGGGAATCCGTGGGTATGAAAGGCAGATTGCTAATTTCTAACGATTAATACTTATGCGCGACCAGCACCCAACCCGTACGCGACTAATACCCATACGCGACTAATACATACGCAACTACTACCCATACGCGACTACCACTCATACGCGACTAACACCCATACGTGACTATCACCCGCATGGGACTACTACTCATACCTGGTCATTTAGGCTCAAAGGGCACTTTTCCAGAGTAGGGTAGAGATATATATAAAGGGTGAGGGTTACTATAAGCGCACTGAACTCTCATTACTCCTATCTTATCTTAGACCGAAATAATATCAACCGGTCTTAAACTTGACGATAAAGGTGCTATCGTCATAGGGGGAGGATCCGGTATAACTGGCCTTGCATGAGCAAACATGTTCCAGTTCATCTGATAATTATCTTTTAGGTATTAATCTGACGGTTGTGCAAAAACTCTACGAACTTAGTTGCAGCATTCTTATTATTAATATCAAAATGCATTAAGACGCCGTCAGTAGCTAGGCTCATTAGATGATGGCTTAAGGGTCAAGGTTCACTTCTTGGAGGCCGATGTTTCGGATTGGGGAAGTTCGAGCATGCTTTTGTCATTTATGAAAAGCTCATCGGCGGTGTACCTTATAGTTTGCCCTGGGGCATATGTCTACCAGCCCGTATGTGACAGCCTCTCCGCTTTCCTGCTTCTTCCACTAACCGCTGATAGCCTCACAGGGGCTTCTAGTCCGACAATGATGTGGATGGCCATTACCGCCTGATTGACATCAACCTCCTGTCACCCATCAAGATGACACGTCTCGCGATATGGAAGATGCTCAGGGTGAGCCAACCCAGCATCATCATACACGTATCCAGCACTGGCACACAGAAGGCAAGCATCACCACCCCGCTTTACCAGGCGTCCACGAGCGCCATCAGCTTGTTCGTTCGCTCGATGCGCCAGCTGCATGAGATGGAAGGGATCCGGGTGATCGCCTGCGCACCGGGGATTGTTCGGTCACCGTTGTTTACCGAGAATCCCAAGGCACTGAGATTTATAGATCCTTCCAAAGACGCGATGCTTGAACCAGCAGCTGTAGCCAGAGCCATGGTGGCCGTCGCCTTCGATTGCCGTTACCCGTCAGGGACGGTTCTCGAGTGAGCCGATATTGATAATCATTGGAGGGTTGTGCAGCAATTCGATAATCCTAGGCCGCAGGGAAAAGCGTCATGGTCTAGCAGCAAGAGGCTTGGTTTGGAGGAAGTCAAAGAGATATTGAGGTCGAAGAAGGGGTCTTCCCTGCGATGAGCTTTGGCAGCCTTATGTGGGCAGTATTTAAGCTACCCTAGGGATTGCCCTCAAAGCAGAATGCATTTCAAAATCCCCCTTCAAATTCACAATTCCATTCTTTAAACACCGAATACTATAAAGTGACGGTCGGATCATGCTCCTGCTTCAATTACTGTCACTGTTGTTCGATATCGTGCCCGACATCTCCTCTTGGGAGCATCCTAGAAATCAACAACCATGCTATATTATCTTGAATATTCATCAATCTCCCGGCTACCATGGGGCTTGGATAGCTCTACCATCTCCAGTGATCTTGTCCCAGTCTTCCACTCGCCCCAAGTATCTATAGACAACCTTTGAGTCCAGCCCACGCACTCTGGATGCTCGGATGCCGCCTTGTACGCACTCAGCCCGGTCTGCCCCAGGAGAAGCCTGGCACCCACGCTTGCGGCTAGATCCGTTGCGAGCTTGTAGTCGTTATGCATCAGCTCGACTGTGAAGCCGCCCTTGTATCCACGAGATGCCGGGGCTGTCGAGACGATGCCAGGTGAGGGGTTGAACTTGTCCGCGATCTCATTCTTGCCGGTCACGACAGATATAACGTTTGCTAGAACCCTTGCATCGACTCCAGCGCGCATGCCCATGTTCATAACCTCGGCAGTCGCGATTCCAATGGTGCCGGAAAGGTTGTTATTGACCAGCTTGGACACAACCCCCAGCGATGGGCTACCACAGGGTATCATGTTGGAGCCAACCCTCGACAGAAGGCCCTGGAGGCGAGGCAAGTTCTGGTCAATCTCTTCACAGCCTAAGTAGACTCCCAGGGTGCCATTCTTTGATCCCAGAACCCCTCCACTCACGGGTGGACGCACTGCTTGATCGGCGCCGCATCTCTTTGCCAACGTCGAGACTGGTGGCGACATCGATGGTGGAGCAGTCGATCAAGATCTTGCCCGTAATGTCGGCTGAGCCGATGCTGGTGGGCTACTCGATGTACACCTCTCGGACATGGCGGCCTTCGGGGAGCATAGTCATGACCATCTCCTGTCGTTGGCTGCGTACATTGTGTCGAAGTAGGCACGTAGTGCAAGAACCCACAGATCTTTCGGAAACCTCCTCGGCTGTGGCACAGGGGTAGATCCTGTCCCTGAATCAGCCACAAATCTTGTCAACGGCGTCATGATTCACGTCATGAATGTAGAGTTTTGTCTTGAAAGGGCTCTTGCTGGCGAGGTTCCCAACCATGTGCTCTCCCATGGCACCAACCCCAATAAATCCGATCCCTTTGAAAGCCTCCATACTTTGGTTTTCCACCGTCTGCCTCAAGGGAGTTAAGGAGTAGGCAAGGCCAAGTAGGTGGATATTTGCAGATGAAAGGAGCATTCAATTTGTATCTAGCGGAACAAGATACATGCCATATCGTCCAGTATATGTGACGGACGGCAGCTGTCAGGCACGGCACCAAGATATAGCCGTCGTCACATTGAGCTCAGCCGGCAACGCTCAGAACCGAGACTGGGCCGCATCAACCGCTTAGCCTATGGCATTAGCTTACCCCAGGATCGAGACTCGGTAATTAGCTATGTGTTATTGCCGGACTTGCCGAGATTGTGGCCGTGGGGCTTATGACTGATTATTCGAACCTCCCTATACTAGAATACAGCGAGATATGGTGACTTGTATTTAGTAGAACCTGCATCGATCCTCTCTGGGCCACCCTAATATTAGGCTTGATTATTATTACTTTTTGTGAGAATAAGTTATCTTACGTTGGTCTTCTTAAATCAAAGATGTCAGGAATTAAAGGAAATTCTGTGGCACATGTCGAACACCCCAATGTCATGCCTTCAAAGGTCGTGGCGGCCGAACTGGAGACGGACCACCACTCAACCGGTGTGGCTGAGTCTCGAGCCTCGCCAGCAAAACCCCCTTTTCTTCCCGAATCTTGAGGCCAACTCAAGCACGTAGGCGCAAGGTTGACTTTCGTCTCATCCCATTGTTGATGCCTTTATATGCCATGTCCCTGATAGATTGATCTTGCGGTTGATGATGACGGCTTGAAGCAGCCACCTTCGTACAGGATGGAATAGAACACAGTTCAACCATAATGATAGCATTAAAACCCGATACCGTATAGTCCCTGATTGATCGGACCAATCTCGGAGGTGCGAGAATCTCGGGCATCGACGATGCGCTGGGGCTTCAGCAGGGCAGCCGTTACTCAGTAGTCAGTAAGTCTCGAAAATGCGCCTCATTCAACGAGGGGCTAACATCAATCAGTCCTCGTCTTCTACGTTGGATACATCTTCTTTGAGCTCCCAAGCAATATTGTCCTGAAGAAGGTTGGTGCGGCAATATGGCTGTCGTCGCTGACAGTTGCATTTGGAGTGCTTTCTCTCCGTATCATTCTCGGATGCCTCGAGGCGGTGAGTTCACTCATATCTAGATCTTCAGGGTTTTAACTAATCACCTACCTTACTAATTTTACAATAGGGCTTAGTTCCGGGTTATATCTACCTGACCTCGTCCTGGTATCCTAGATACGCTGTCTAAAAGCGGTATGAAATAACCCTCCCTAAGACCCAAGTCCTTATAATCTGCTTATATCCTCCTAAGTATCGCCTTCTTCCTATCTATCTCTTTGTTTATCTCGTCGTTCGCTAAAATTCTCGCCTATAGACTTACTTAAATCTCTTATAGCTAGAGCACTCTCTCCTTAATTAAATTTTTCTCAGTAGCGCTATTAATACGCCCGCTAGGACTATACTATACTAATTAATAAGCATTATTTCCTATTATATTTATTATACTACCTGCGGCGAGGAGCTAGCTACCTCCGTAATTAGCCCTACTATAACCTAGATATAGGTATACTAAACCTATATATATAGTTACTAAACTAGCTAAGTTATAGGTCTTTTCTTTCTCGCTACCTAAGAAATAATACCTATCTCGAGATAATATTATTATAGAGAGTCTTATAAAGAAGAATAATATTAGACTTTTTAGGGGTAATACCTTACTTTTAATAAAGACCTTTTTATAGGCCTCTCGTCTCCCTTAATACTTAATTTCCCCGAGAAAATTAACTAGACTTATAACTTAAATATTACGTTAATAAAAGATATAAACCTTATAAAGAAATTCTTTATAAATATTAATAAGAATAAATTAACCTATATAAAAGTATAATATAAAATCTATAATATATTAAAGATAGTAATTAAAGACCTTAGAAAGAACCTTACTCTTAAAGCTTTTATAATTAAGCTATTATTTTATATTAAGGCTTTCTTTATAAATAATAATAATATTACCCTTAAGGTAAGCCTTAAAGGATATAATAAGCCTAAACCCTAGCGAGCTAAAAAATAAATTACCTCCTATATAGCTATAGCTAGCCCCCCCCTATACGTATTCCTATAGTAAGGGAGATACCTTAGAATATATAGAAAGTAACTTAAGGTATTTAAGATATTATTTAACTACCTAGGCTTATTAATTAGTAATATAATGATATCTAAAAAAATTTAGCTTTAAGAGAGATATTATTTATATAATGAATATCTTATAGCTATTAATTTATAAATTATAGAACTTTATTATAAAATCAGCTAGGATTTTAATATAATATATAAAATATTATTTACCTTCGCGATTACCTTAGTAACTTAGCCTATAAGATAGGCTATTTTTCATTATAGCGCTATACTTTATAATTCTCTTAATATTAATATTATTAAGGAAACTAAGATTTAATATATATATATAATTACCTATAGCCTTAATTCCTTTCTCGCGATAAATAAAGACTTTATTATTATAATAATAAATATTATTAAGAAAAAGATTATTACTTAAGCTAAAATAAAACCCTTAAGGATTAAATAATAAAGTATATATATATAAGAAAGAAAATCTCTATAAGTAATTTCTTTTATTAAATAATTTAAAGCCTTTTACTTCTTTAATAATACCTTTTTAAAGAAATATATATAAAAGACTTTTATTTATTTATATAATAAGTATGGCCCTCATTAAGGGGCATATTATGAAAATTACTATTAAAATCACTAACTATTACTAAGTGGTTATCTTATATTTTAATATATATTATATAATAGATAGTAAATACTATCTTTAGATAAGGTCTCGCTAAGTAATAACCTCTATATTATATATATTATCTTATAGCTTATATTCTTATATTTTTCACGGGCTATATATTATATATTTAATATTATATTTTTAATTAATAATTTAATTAAATATATTAACTCTTTACGTAAGAGTTATTTAACGATAGGTTTTAATTATATTTTATCCTTAAAATATAATACTATAGTCCTTATATTATAATTAATCCCCCTAAGAACTCTATAACCCTTCTCTCCTTTATATTCTTTTATATTTATATCTTCTTTAATTTAAAAGGTTATTAATTAACTTAAGGCCTATATACTACCCTAAGGTTTATAGTTAATTTTATTAGCTAAAGGCTATATTTATCGCGCTTTATGTGACGGTATGGTTGGATTCCTAAGGGATAAACCGGTCATGCTGGGTTTATATTAGCAGTAGAGAATATTATATTATAATCTTAAATAAAGTATTACGTCTAGTAATATACTTAAGGGTATTAAGTATAATTAACTTATATTAATAGCTAGGGTAGCTATTATATAAGAAAGTATTAATAAAGGTATCCTATATATTTAGGTGTGACTTATAATCGTAAGTTATAGCTTACGGTAAGTTATAAGTCTTTTCATAAGTCTAGGTTAGGCTTATGATATATACCGTAAGTTATTAGCTTTAGTTAGTTATTTAAGTAGGGAGTATATATAACTTAGGTTAGTACTATAATATAATATCCCCTCTCTATTAGTTTTTATCCTTAAGATTATTTCCTATAGCCACTTTCCTTAATATATAACCTATATCTATAAATATCCCGCTATTTAATATAATATTAGAATCTAAAGCTATATATAATCATAAAGTATAGGCCCTTCTTATTAAAAATACTAGGTTCTTTATTATACCTTATAGCTATTATAAGCCGCGGTAATTAAAATATTAGGCTAAAGAAGGCTATAAGCACTATACTTAATATATTTATTAAGGTCATTAGTATAATAATTATAAGATTACCTTCCTTAATAATAAGTTTATCCTTTAATAGGTTATTTTTTTTATATTAAATATTCTCTTAATAGCTAATTATCTTATCTAAGAGAAATATTAATTAAAGTAAATAAAGGAGGTAATAAAATTAGAGTTAATTACTTTATAGTAGTAGGTAAATAAATAATTAAGTCGCTTAATATATCTTTATTATTAGAAAAAATAGTTAGTTAAGTAAGGCGAGGAGATATTTTATTATAATATCGAGATATTAGATAAACTAGAGGCAGTAAAAAATATAGAGTCCTTCGCGGTAATAGAGGTATAATTAGCGGGGGCTATAGATATTATTGACTAAAGCGAGCTTTTTAATCCTTTTATTATTAATAGAAGTATTTTAAGAGTTATTATATATTAGTAAGGTATTCTAAGGGCTCTTAAATATTTTCTAAATCTAGGTAATCCTTCTATTTAATAAAATATATTATTTTATTATTAATTTTATTTATATTAAGCATAGCTTCTATAATATATTCTTTTAGTCTATTAAGTTTATCTTTTAATTTATTACCGGTCTTAACTTAAATAGTATTTTCTATTAACTTAAATAATAAAATATAAAAGATTAAATAGAGCTTAACCTTTAATAATAAGTCTAATTTATAATTATTTTATAAGATTTTCTTTTTAACTCTATAGGGTTTAATATATTTATAGTTAAGTTTTTTATTTTATTACTTTATTACGATATTTTTTATTGCGAGATAGATTATATCTCCCTCTAAGAAGGTTAATCCCTTAATCCTTTTTTATTAATATAATTACTTATGCTATTTTTAATAAATTTAAGTTTTATCTATATTTCTTTATATAGATTCTTTAGCTAATCGCTAATAAGGATTACTTTAGGGTTAATAACTATATTTTAGGCTTATCTATAGGTATCTAGGGTGAATCTAGAGTTAATATAGGTTAATATAGTCTTTATGCTTTTATTAGTTATTATATTATAGGCTAGCTATATAGCTAATAGCTTTTTAACATAATTATTTTATTTATAGTTAATATAGTATTAAAGGTATTATTCTAATATTTAATTAATTTATTCTATTTATCTATTAGTCTCCTTATAGTATACTATAGAGAGCTTATAGTTAATTCTAAGGTATCTAGTTAATCCTTACTAAAACTTAGATATAAAGGGTATAAGTATATTAGGCCTTAAAGGCACGATTAGGGTGGAACTATAGATAAAGGTAGGTCTATTTAGTATATAGACTTTAACTTACTGGGTTCCTATAGAGGGCCCGGCGAGAAGAGTTTTAGCCGGCTTAATTATATAACGTAAGCCGGGGTTTATCTATTATCTACCCTTATCGGTCTATCTCGCGATAACCTTATAATTACAATTACCTCCCCTCTAGAGGCCTTAGTCCCTAAGGCCTTTAATAGTTATTTATTCCCAAAATAGCTTCCTTTAATATCACGAAAGCTTCTATATAATAAAGACGAATTTCGTCTAAAAAGTTCCTTATTACCTTTATCGAATATATCTTTATCGTATATAAATAGATAAAAATATATTTATCGGTCCTTTAATAGCTAATTATTAGTATTTACCTTTCATAGCTATAGCCTCTCTATAGTAATGCCTTATTATTACCTATATAAATATTATAATCTCCTTTATACTTCTTAGTTATTATTAACTTAACCTTATTATTTTTTATCTCTATCTCTTTATAATTAATAATAATAATAGTACCTATTTTATAATACTTTTACCACGACCCTATAATATCTACCCTTATTTCTTATGCCTATATCTTCTAAAGCTACTGGTTTAACTTAAACCGCGGCTTTAAGGATTTAAAGCCTAGATATAAGCCTTACCTTAGTTATATCTATAACCTATATAAAGATAGCCGGCTACTCTATATAACCTATATAAATAAGATTAAAAATTAAGGCTACTATATTTATTATAATTTATAGAATACTAAATATAATAATATAAGTCTTACCCTATATCCGCTAATATACCTATTAATATTCTTCTAGATCCCTTATAAGCTTTAGGGTATTACCTAATTCTATTAGAACTTTATTATTACTCTTTACTTCTATAACCCTATAATATCTATAAATCTAGCGAGTACTCTTACTCTTATTGCCTATAGTTATATTATTTAGGCCTTAGATAAATATAATACCGCTTAAAATACCCTCGCTAAGTACCTAGAGAACCCTATTATTAATATTAATAAGATAAATATTACCTTATATAACCTATAGGAGTAGTAATCTTATCGCGAGATTATAACTACCCTCGCCCTCTATAAGGTATATTATCTAATATTTGCCTAATATTCCCCTATTAATCTCTTCTATAGGCTAATATTATTTAAGACCCTATTAACTTTAAGAACTATATTAAGGCTATTTAGCCTCCCTATACCTATAATAATATTAAAGCTTAGGCCCTTAAGTAGGCGTTAATTCGCCTAAAGATTATTAAAATTATTATTATTTATAGTAAGAAGGCCTATATTAATCTATATACTAACTTCTCTATTACCCTTACTGCCGAGATCCTTAATAGCTAAAGTAAGTAGTCTCCCTTAATAGCTATTAAGTATATTAATATTATGCCAATTAGGTATAGAAATAAGCATAAGGCTAGTGACGACTAAGATAATAATAATAATAATAATAATAGTAATAGTAATAGTAATAGTATTAATATTAGCGGTAATAATATAAATACTCCTTTTACCCTAGCCGCTTAGGCTACTCCTAAGCGCTAATAGCTTACCTCTTATAGCTATAGTATTAGCGGTCATAGCTATAGTATCGGCGGTTATAGTAATAGTAATAATAATATTAATATTAATATTATTACCTCTTATATTAATACCCCTTAAGCTAGGTATATATTCCGCTATCGCTTTATAGTTATTTACCTCTATATAAAGGTATCCTATTTTATCCTCTTATATTCTTATACTTTATAGGTAGTATTTTTATAACTTTAATAGGAGGCCTAGCTATTTTTTATTCCCTATTAACTTACCTAAATATTATTCTATTTCTTATATACCTTTTTATAATCTTATAGTACTTCTTAATTATTATTTATATATTTTCTAAGTAATAATTTAATTCCTAGGTATTATATTCTATAGGCTAGCCTTTTTATTTTATAAGGTAGTATTTTTTATTATTAATCTCCTTATAATTAATAACTTCTTTTACCTCCTATTTATTAGGCTTATCCTTAAGCTCTAATAGAATAATAATATCTTCGCCCTATATTCTATAGTCTTTCTATAGTTTTAGGAGTAATATATAGAAAATATTATATATCCTCTTATAGGGTTTTAATAGTTTAATATTATATACCTATTTACTATATTTCTTAAGGATCTTAACCTTAATAAATTAGGGAGCTAATTTATAATTCTTAAAATATTAATTCCTTATAGAGATATCGATATATTATCTATAGGTATATACCTATAGCTTATACTTTATATTATAATATTTAGCCTATAACTTAACCGCTTTCTCTTAATATTTATATATTTAATCTCTAACCTATTATAGTATCGTAATATATTCCGCGATACCTTATACCTTAATCGGCTTAATAATTTATAGTCTATATATCTTAGGTAATACCTAAAGAGTATATATATAGGTAAGACCTTAATAATAGAGTAATAGCTATTATTATAGGTAAAGGCTATATTAAGTAATTAGATTACCTACCTATATAGCTTATTAATAGAATAAGCCCTTAGGTATTTAACTAAAGTCTAATAGATTTACTTAATTTAGCTATTAATCTATAGATAATATATAGTAAATAACCGGCTATATATCTCTCTTATCTCTATAAGAAGCCTCTAGAACTTACTTATAATAATCTTATCTCTATTATTAATAATACCTTTTAGTATACTAAATTAAGCTTCTATATACTTATATAATAATATAGCTAACCCTATAGCTCTTAAGGTCTTTATAGTTAGGATAAATAATATATATTTAGTTATCTAATATATAATTATAAGGATTATATTATATACCTCTTTATTACTTTATTAGCTTAAGGGTAATCTAATAATAAAGTCTATATTAATCTCTTAGAATAGGTATAATAGTAATAATAGTAATTATAGCTTATTATATAGCTTATGCCTTAATACCTTAATGCCTTAATATATAAGGTAACTCTTAATATACTCTCTTATATTATTAGCGAGACCTAGCTAATAAAACTTTCTCTTTATTAGGTCTAGCGTCTTCTTAAATCCTATATACCTAGCCCTAGGGTTATTATAATATTAGTGAAAGACTTTTAGTCTTAATACTCTTTATTCTAGGATAATAAGTTATCCCTTATACTTTAGTAGCCTAAGGTCTTTAATAGTATACCCTTTATATTAGCCGGCGGCTCTATATACCTTTCCTATAGTCTTAAGGTAATATTAATCTTAGCTCTATAGTTCCTTAATTAATACCTCGAGCTTATATATTAATTATAAGAGAAATACTATTTCACCCTCTATAAGTTATCTTATAATAGGATATAGGATATATTATTCTAATATAGTAACCCTAGCTCTAGATAGTTCCCTAGAGGCTCGGCTTAAGTCCTCTACCTTTTAAGTATTCTATAGAGGTTAACCTTCTATCTCCCTTACTTATTTATAAATAATAATAGTGGAAATAATATAATAGTAAGTGCGGTACTTCTATATAGGCTTACTAAAGGGGATAGGGCCCCTTATTATAGCCTTAACTTCTAGGATATATACTTAAGTAGTATTATCTATATCTTTATCGATCTTAATATTAGCGATATAATGCTAAGCGGAATATAGAAGCTTATATATTAATAATAGCTTCTTCTTTAAGGTAGAGAGGATATCTTTATATAAGATCTCGCCCTTTATATAATCTAGTCTTTAAGAGAGACTATCGATAGGGTTCTTTAAGCTAGCTTTATATTTAATATTAAAATTAAAGGTAGAAAGCTTATATATCTATCTTATAAGTCTACCTTAAAGCTCTTTCGCCGATATATCTATAACGCTAGTGAGGGCTTAATAATTAATTAAGATAAGGAACTTATCTAAGAGTCCTTATAGGTAGTAACTTTAGTGCTCTAGGCTCTTTATAATAGTAAGGAGCTCTTATTAGCCTATAGCCTATCTTTATTCTCGGTCTTTAAGCTTCCTTAACTAATAGGCAATAGGGCGCTATATACCGCCTATAAATTATATAAAGATACTTAAGATAGCTTTAATAGATATATTAGTTTTAACCCTAGTCCTTAATATTAGGTCTTAATATTAGAGAATAATTATAGAGTAAAATACTTATTTAAGAGCTTAAAATGCCCCTTTAGCCTCTTCTATTTAATAGAATAAGCTAATTTACTTCTTATTCTTACTCCCTTTAAATATTTTAATAAAGGGCCTAATAATCGCTAAATAATAGGCGATAAACTTCCTATAGAAGTTATAGAATACTAGGAATACTTAAATATCCCTAAAGGACTTAAGGGTCTATTACTTAGTAATTAATTTAATATATAAGGGCTCTATTTTAATGCCTTTCTATATAATAATATATCTAAGGAATTCTATACTCTATTAGAAGAACTTATACTTTAAGAGCTTTCTATAGAGCTATATTTTAGCGAGCCTCTTAAGGATTTTATATAAATACTTTATATATTCCTCTTTAGTCTAAGAGTAAATAATAATATTATCTATATATATAATATAGTAGGTATTAAGCTTATTAGTAAGTATTCTATAAATATAGTCTTAAAATATAATAGGCGTATTAGTAAGTCTAAAGGGTATAATAATATATTTAAATTACTTATATCTTATATAGAAGGTAGTCTTTTATTTATTAGCCTTTTTAATCGCGATCTTATAATAAGCTTCGCGAATATCGATCTTTAAGATCTATTTAATACCGCTAAGTCTATTTAATAGGTCGCTAATAAATAAGAGAGGGTATTAATTCTTAATTATAACCTTATTTAGTCCCCTATAATTAATATAAAGCCTTAACCCTCTATCTTTCTTAGGAATAAAGAGGATTAAGGCCCCTATTATACTTATAGAGTATTAAATCCTCCTATTTACTAGATTCTCTATAATATATATATATAGGGCTTTATATTATATTATATTTAGAGGGTAGATTAGGCTATATAGTAGGTTCTTACCCTTAATTAAGTCGATCTTATATACCGCTTCTAGAAGTATAGGTATACTTTTTATCGCTTAGTTATTAAAGAACCCCTTAAGTCCCTTAAGTTCCTCTAGGAGGTCCTTAGGTATCTCTAGTATTAGGTCTTTAGACTTAATAAGCTTCTTATTAGCTAGCTCCTTAGGTATAAGGAAGGAAGTAATATATAGTATATATACCCTCTCTTTATTCTTAATAATCTCTCGCGTAAAAGATAAAGGGTCTACTTCTATTATTATAGCGTAATATTATTTATTAATCGCGTAGTCTATTATAATTGTTATGGCTTGGTCCCCCGTAACGGCGCTGTAAGCCCTATAGGCAGTGAATGCACCTTCTGTAATTGCTATAATAGCGATTATGGCCTAATCTTTTGCCCCGTGGCGCAGCGGCTAAGGTGCCCGCAGCTATAACCGTGCCGTCACAATAATCCCCTCCTAGCCTATAGAATAATAAGCTATAATAAGGTTATATTTAATATTCCCTATTTCTATATTAATATATACTCGCTGGACCTTTTACGGTCGGCTATATAAGTTAATAAGGAAGTAGGTAATTTAGTAGGCGTTACCTATATAGGTCTTATTACCTTAGAAAGACTTAAGACTAAGGGCTATATAGTCTATAATAGGCTTAAGTCCTAGCCTCTTTATTAGCTTTATATTAATTAAATTAATCTCGGAGGCGGTATCTATAAGGACTATAAGCTCTTCTTCTATAAGCCTATAGAGAATTAATATAGTAATAGATATAACCTTTCTAATCGGGACTTATTTTTAAATAAGAGGTATAGATAGTTTAGGTTTAACCTCTATATACTTTAGTTTTCCGATAAATCTAGCTCTTTAGCCTTAATATAGCTAATCTTCACTATTAAGGTCCTTTCCCCTATAAGAGTAATATTAACCTATAGGCCTAGACGGCACTTTAATAACCTATAGCTTAGTTTTCTATATTTAAAGCACTTAATAGCTATCTATTTACTATAGTAATATTAATTAGGTATTTAGCTTAATTAGCTAAATTAACCTAATAGGCCTTATAAGTATCCCGATGGGGTGCTATATCTAGGGGAGCTACCTCCTTAATAGCTTACTCTATAGCTTCCCCTATAGGAGGATAAGCTCCTCTTAGCCGATAATTCGGCGGTATTTAATAACTATTTTTATTACTATCCCTATAGTTAAGTTATTAGCTAGCCCTAGGTATATTTAGCGGCCTAGGTAATATCTTATACCCTCTTAATATTAATATTACTCTTCTATAGCTCTTTCCTAACTTAAGGAAGAAATTAATAGAAGTAATAATAGGCTACTAAAGCGCTCTCTTTTTATTTATATTTCTCCGGTAAGAGTATATAGAAGGCTCTCTATTATATAAAATACTATATAGGGGACTCTCCCTCCTTATATTAAATTACTTTAAGCTTATCCCTTACTTCCCTCCCTTAGAGTTTTAGGTCGATATATTACTTTACGATAAAGTATTTAAAGTCTTCCTATATTAGCTCCCTTTTATTAAATAAGTAATTAATATAGGTCCTCTATATAGTTTATAGGGTATAATATAGCTTATTATTAGCCTATTTAATCTTCTATATATTAATTACTCTAATATATAGCTAATTATTAATATTAATAGCTCTAACTTAGTCTATAATCTTAATTACTTTAGCGTTCTCATTAAGGTATTTATAATTATATATTAGGGGTTTATCTTAATTACCTTAGCTAGTATTTATTAGGCGACTTATTAATACCTTAAGTATCTTTATCTATATCTCAGCCTAATTAGCTAAGAACTTAATAAATATATCGGCCTAAATATCCCGCCTCTTTTATCTCTTATTATATCGTCTTAATCGCCTTAATTAATAGCTTAATCGGTAGGATAGGTTAGATTAAGAGCTCGAGCTTAATAACGATAGTAATAATAATAAATTATATTAGTAACGTAATATAAAGTATCCTCTCTTAGGAGGCGCAGTTAGCTATATTAACTCTAAATAATATAACTATTAGTCTTAATTTAATAGGTAAGTAATATCCTTTAATAGTAATATTAGGGAATACCCTCTAAATATAATAAGAATACCTTACTTAAATATATAGGGATAATTACTCCTATAGATTAGCTTATCTAAATCTATTAAGTTAGGTATATTAATAGGTATAATAATCTCGGGAGGCTATATATATATACTTCCCGGCGTACTACCGGCGAAAGGCTATTTAGGTATCTCTTAAGTAGGGCCTAAAATAGTTTTAAGTAATTTATCGATCTTAATTCCGCGTTAATCTTCTATAAGGAGTAGAAATTAAAGAATTATAAGTATATTAGGCCTTAAAGGTATAATTAAAGTAGAACTATAGATAAAGGTAAGTCTATTTAGTATATAGACTTTAACTTATTAGGTTCCTATAGAGGGCCCGGCGAGAAGAGTTTTAGCCGGCTTAGTTATATAATATAAGCCGGGGTTTATCCGTTATCTGCCCTTATCGGTCTATCTCGCGATAACCTTATAAAGGGTAGCCCTTAATCTAAGATAATCTTAAGAGGTACTCTATATATCCTAGTAATATTATAATAGAAGAAATATATAAATTCTTCTATATTTATTAATTTATTATAAAGGATAAAATAGGAAAATTTCATAAGTCTATCTATAATAATAAGAATATTATTATAGAAATTTCTAATAGCTAGTTCTTTTAATAGGGGTAATTTAATAATAAAATCTATAGTAATTAATTCCTAAGGTTATTATATAACCGGGAGTAGTTATAATTTTCTATAGGGTTTATAGTATTATACCTTTATTTTCGCGTATAAGTTATACTTATTCGCGACTTATATTACTATTTTCTTTATATTAGGAAAAAATATATTATCTTAACTTATTCTAGGGTTTTATTAATTCCTTAATATCTATATAGTGGGTATTTATATACCTCGCTTATAAGGTTATATTATAGTTTATCCGGGACTTATTATTTATCTATTTTCTTATCGTCTAGGAGTTATTTATTATACTCTAAGATCTATTTTAATAGTGGATTACCTTATTCTATTATATAGGTTACCCTAAGTATTTATCTAGGGTTATATTTCTAATAATATTATATTATACCTTAAATTTCCTCCTTAAATAAGTAGTTATTATAGATATAGTTTATAGCTTTAAATATCGGCCTATAGTTCCTATTATAAGGGAATTAATTATAATAATAATTAAAGATCTTTTTAAAAACTTTATTAAGTATAATAATCTTTCCTTTAAATATAAGGAGTCTATCTTTATAGTAATTATATCCTTATATATAGTTAATAAAGTCGATAATCTATTTTCTATAATCTTAAATAAGCTTAAGGTATTTTAATAAAGGTATTAATTTCTATATTTATATAATAAGTTTTTATTTAAGGTATCCTTTTAAGGTATATTATAGTAATTATTTATTTACTTTAATCTTTCCTATATTAAGGTCTAATTATCTATTAATAATATAAGCTTTTTTATTCTCTTTTCCCTTTATATAGATTATAATATAGTTAAATTCCGAGAGGTATTTAATATAATATAATTACCGGCTACTTAATTCTCTAATAATAGCGAAATATAAGATATTCTTATAGTCTATATAAACCTTAATCTAATAAAGGCTTTTAATAAGGTAATATTAAAATTCCTTAAAAGTATTAATAATAGCGAGGAATTCTTTATTATATATAAGGTAATTAAGTTCTACTCTATATAGCTTATAGGAGTAAAATATAATTAAGTATAGAAGTCCTTTATTATCTTATTATTTAATTTAGGCGCCTAATATAAAGTCTAAGGTATCTATTTTAAGTTTAATTAATTAAGATAGGTTAAATATCTTAAGGATTAATCTACTTAAGATAAATTCCTTAATTTTATTAAAGGCTTCTTATATTTTATTCTTTATTATAAATAATATATCCTTTTTTTATTAAATCGGTTAATAATACCGCGATCTTTTTAAATCTTTTAAGGAATTTATAATAGTAATTAATAAAACTAAGGAAGGCTTATATTTCCTTAATATTTATTAGTTCTTTTTAATCTTTAATTATTATAACCTTCTTAAGGTCTATATATATCTTATTATAAGAGATAATATATTTAAGAAATTCTACTTCTAAGGTATAAAACTTACTTTTCTCTAATTCTATTAATAAATTAATATCTTATAGTATTTATAGTACCTTATAGATATATTCTATATATTTTTATTTTATTTTAGAGAAGATAAAGATATTATCTAGGTAAGATATAATAAATATATCTAGATATTCTTATAGTATATTATTAATTATTTATTAAAATACTATAGGTATATTAATAAGTCTAAAAGGTATAATAAGGTATTTAAATAATTTATATTTAGTATAAAAAGTAGTTTTTTATTTATATCCTTCCTTAATTTAAATTAAGTTATAGGCTCCCTTTAGGTTAAATATAGTAAAATATTTTATTTTAAAAAATTAATCCTTTAATTTATTAATAAGAGGTAATAATATATAATCCTTAACTATAATAATATTAAGTATTCTAAAGTTAATATAAAGGTAAAGCTTTTTATTCTTTATTAAGATAACTATAATAAGGTATTTAATAGATAACTTATTTTCCTTAATATATCCTTTCTATATTATTTCTTTAATATATTCCTTTAATATTAATAGCTATATTATATTAAGTAAGTAGTATTTACTAAAGCTAGATTATTTCTTATTAATAAATTTAATTTCTAGGTTATAGTATATATATAGTAATAGGCCGGTCTTAAGTTCTTTTATAAAGAGTTTTTTATAGATTTAATACTATAGGGGAATATTTTTTAGCTATTAATCCTATAATTTTCTTTTAATTTATTTAAGGTTTTTTTCTAACTTATAGAATTACTTTATAATATTTATAATTATCTATTAATCCTATTATTTCTTTCTATTATATTACTTATATTATATTCCTTTAAGTAGAGAGGTATCTCTTATTTACCTCTTTTTAATTTCTTTATTATTTTTAATAGAAGTTTAAGATCTTATATTTAATAAATTATTATCTCCTTAAGGGGGTATCTCTTTATTAAAGGAGATTATTTAGTTAATCTATTAATCGAGATATAAATTAAACCTATATAGCTATAGGTACCTAAGTACTAAATAGTATCCTAATATAGGTATAATATTAAATAAGATTCCTTAGTTTTTTCTATTAATAAAGACTATAAGGTAATTAATCTTATATTTAATAATCCTATTATTATAATTAAACCTTTCCCTTTTTAGGTTCTATATTAAATAAGGATCTTTCTTATACCTCTATAATAGCTTAAGCTTATTTATTATTATTAAATTAAAATAATTCTATTTAACTCTATTATCTATTAAAGTATTTAATTATTCTCCCCTAACTTATATATATAGTTTTCAGTATTTCGGGTATTAACTATTTATAATTATATATAAAGCTCTTTATAGAAATTATTTCCTTCCTTTCTCCGCCTATAGCTCTATAATAGATAGGTATTTTAGTTTTTTAATAATATCCTTTCTAAATAGTCCTTATTATATTTACTATTATTATAGGCCTTATAGTTATATTTATTATCTTAATTATTAAGTAATTCTTAATATCGCTATTCTTTTTTAGCGCTTAAATCTATCTAAGGTATTTTTAACTTAATAAGGTATTCTATATACTTCTATAGCGCGGTTTCTTCCTATATAAACGAAATTCCGATATATTATTATTACTGGAGGTATTATTCTTAGTCCTCTATTATACCTCCTATTTATATAGGAGTATAGAAGCCTTCTTCTACTATCTTAATAATCCTATTTAAGGTAGCTCCTCTTTCTTTATTATTTTATTTTATTCCTAGCTTTACTTCTCTTACTTATATAAGGGTATTTATAAATTATTCTAGGAATATAATTTATTATTATAATAGATAGAATTAAAGTTATATTACTTTAATTCCCTTATATTATTATTTAATATAATAGTCTTTTACTCTATATAAAAAATAGGGTTATATATTTAATTATAAGAGAGGGATAGGGAAATAATCTTATTCCCTCTTTTTATATAGGTATATCTTATAGTAGTAGTCTCTATAGGAGACCTATATAATTTTATAATATTATAGGTATCTTAATAGCGTTTTATTATTATTATATAGGTTATATTAAGGTTTTAATAAATAGAGGTTTAATGCTATTTCTTTATAATAGGCTTAAATATAGATATTTTCTATATCCTCTACTTTTTATTATTCCTAAGCTAGTTAGATATATATACTAGTGCTATTATTCTAATAGTATATTCCTTATTTATTAGTCTAATTATTATAGTCTTTATTCTATATCTATTAATATTACTTAATATTTTATTATATCTCTTTAAGCTCCTATTATACTTATTATATCTATTATTTATAGCGATTATATTAAAATCGGGTTAACTTAAGTTCTCTTTATATTATTATACTTACTAAATAATTACCACGATTTATAGATTTATAGTATCTATTAAATTATAATACTATAATAATAACTTATTTAAGTCTAACTTTCTATCCTTCTATATCTTCCTCCTTTTTTACTAATTTAGGTAAGGGGATCTAGGTTTAATTAACTTTATCTTAGGGGTTTTAGATACTTATAACGATATTAATATATCATTTTATTAAGGGTAATATAACCTTATATATATATTCCTTATAGCGAGGTCTATAAGTAATATTATACTTTACTTATTTTTCCGCTAGGTATACCTAGGTATATAGTATAGCTATTTACCCTAATATAGCTATAGTTAAGTCATAACTAGGTTATATTATTATAATAATCTTAGTTATTTAGATCGCTATTTATATATCGCCTTATTAATAAGTATAGCTTATATATTTCTTACCTTCTAGAAGCGGCTATTATTTCTAGTATTTCCCTAGCTAATATTTCCCTTTAGCGATATCTTATACCTTCTTCTTCTATATATTCGCCTTATAGTTAGGTTTATAGTAATAAAAATACTTAATTAACTTCTTATTATATTACGCGGCCCCTAGCACTATAGGTCTAGCTTTAGTACTATATAAGGTATTATAATATCTCTTCCTACCTTAATTTCTATTAAAGCGAGGGGTATTAGCCTTATAGTTACTAAATCTTAGGTTTTATAGTTTCTTCTATAAAAACTATTAATTATTAATCTTAATTATTATTCTAATATAATTAATAAGGGTCTTAGGCCTATCTCCTTTATATAATTTAGCCTCAATATCTTTCTTAAGTCTATTAAAGAAAAATAATATTAAAGTGTCTTAGTCTTATAGTAGTTTAGATACGAGCTAGAGGTATTTTATTTTATTCTTAAAGGCTAATTAAGTTTATTTAAGTACCTTAATCTCTCGCTTAGCTTATACCTTCTTATTAATAATTTTAAAGGCCTATTAAAAGGCTCTTTTAAATATATTATAGTTTATATAGAGGTTAATAGTTTATAGTGAGAGATTAATAAATAATATTATAAGGTACTCCTTTATTATTAATTTAAACTATATAGTAGTATACTTTATAAGGTATCCCGCGGTATATTAGACCTTATTAGACTTAATAGTAAATTAAGTTAGGTAATAGGTTATAAAAGTATATATCTAGGTAAGAAATATCTATAATCTATATAAGGTCCCATTAAATAATTTTAATAGGTTTAGCTTAAGAATTTCTCTTATATCCCTTCCCTATATAGTAGTAATTATAAGGTTATTAATTATCTAGGTGCTATTTAGGTATTATTTATTCTATACTTACTAAGAGGTAGCTATCCTCTCTATAGCCTTATAGAGGTTATCTATCTTTATACTTATAGCGGTAATATAAGCCTTAAGCTATTTAACTTCTTTATTATCTCTATTAAAGCTAGATACTTTACCTATCTCCTTATCTTAAAGGTTAGCCTATATAGGTGCAATAGGTCTAAATAGGTAGTTAATAGGTAGAACCTACTAATAATTATTCATAAGGGGTATAAGAGTAGCTATTATATTTAATATTATTTAAGGTAATATAAATAGTCTACTAAATAAGAGCTATTAATATATAATAATATAGTTAGATCTAAGGGATAAACTAATTATATTAGGTTTATATTAATAATAAGGATAGTTATATAATTAAATAAAGGGTATTATTATATCTAGTAATATACTTAAGGGTATTAAGTATAACTAAATTATATTAATAGCTAAGGTAGTTATTATATAAGAAAGTATAATAAGTGCATTCTATATACTTAGGCTTCCTTAAGTAAAGCTAATCGCGAGAGGGCGCGATATTATTCTAGGACTAACGCAGTCTAGGAATAATATCGGTCTTTAGTATATCGGTCCCGCTACAATTAGTGGTTTAATACTCGGGATTTATGGGGAATACGTGATATAACCGCGAGGGTCGTAATAATTAAGACCTTCCCAGGAGAAATAAACTGTAGTATTAAAGGCTTACCTAAATAACCTAAGATACTAATTAACGTAACTATTATATAAGATTATAAGTTATTGAGGTCTTAACCCTTATTATTATCTTTATATTCTATATTAGAGTTAAAATTAAAGGGAATCTAAATTATTATTTACTTAGATTTCCCAGAACCTAGGAGTGCCTTCTTATCGCATAGCGATATAGTGACCGCCCGAGAAGCAAGAGAAGCAAAGTATTACCCTAGATTCTATATTAAAAATAGCGAATATTATATTAAAGTTACTGTATGCCTAGAAAGATAAGAGATAAGTAGTTTAGTCGTAATACGGCTAAGAGAAAGATAGGTGGTATTATCCGGCTTATATACTTACAGTTGAATAGTATAGATCCTATAGCCCGCAGGAGCCTAGTCTAATTTCTTCCTACTAACCTCTTTAAGTCCGAGATAGGGAGCTACTCACGAGGAAGTGACATATAACCGCCTTATTCCTTTAAGCTAATCACCTAACTGCTGAGTTATATTAATAGACTTACGCAGATAAAAGAACCTCCTAGATGCGTTATCTTATTTACCTCTAGCGACTGGATTCCTCTCATTAGTAAGGTAGAGTTCTCGGAGATACCGAATAAGCATATATCCGTGACTGTTAGCTGTTTATCCACGACTCGTGATCTCCAGTCAGCTAGATAGCACCGAGAGGAAGCGGAAGGGCGCCGAACGCTCCTGGTGCTCAGCATGTGACCAATCCGAGGCAGACTTTAGGGCCGATGAGAGGGCGGGTAAATGGAAGTGAGGCAGAGTCAGAAGCGTTGCGTAGCTCCAGAGCACCAGAGTGAGGATGACATAAGAACAACAGCCAACGGGGAAGCCCGAGGCAGTACTATCGGAGGGGCCTGACCACTCCGCGGATCTTTCTTAACCAAACCGAAGACAGAGTTAGACGTTTCTCAGCATGCCTTATCTTACACCTAGGTATTATCCCAGGGTATCCATATACAGCCTAAGGCACAAGCATACCGCAAGAAGGAAACTAACTTTAGCGGCCCTAGAGGTATCATAAGTTGAATCTTAGGGGCTTACTATACTATTTTTATCGATTAAGGCCGTATTTAAGTATCCTATGCTTATACTTCATTTGAGAACACCTAACCGTTCTTCTAAGGCGCAAGCATACGCCTGCCATCTCACGTTTAGGGATATAAACTCCGCCATCATCATTAGCCACCGAGGCTTCTATCTAATGCCCTCTCGCCACGATCATCTCGGACCACTGCCCTGCTATACTACCTTCTATCTCAAGGGATAGCCGAGCCGGTATCCTTCCTTCCGGCTGATCTCAGTTGTGTAGGGGCGCCTAGATGTGGGTATATTTGCCTCGGTGTTGTAGTTATCATCAGGCTAACCCTGTGACGTTCCGGCACCGCCAAGGCAGATTAAAGTGATCTATCGTTGGCCGTGTTGATTCCTCTGCGTTCTATTGGGGTGGTAGAGAAGCTATCCGTATATTTCGTCGGACTTACTATCTATCAACTTAACGTCCTAGATAAGCAACC
This sequence comes from Fusarium virguliforme, assembly GCA_020883615.1. Lineage (NCBI taxonomy): Eukaryota > Fungi > Ascomycota > Sordariomycetes > Hypocreales > Nectriaceae > Fusarium > Fusarium virguliforme. Next base: position 245,322 of record JAJHJD010000017.1, read on the forward strand.
ACATCGGTCTAGTACCGGAAGTTTCTCACTTAGATAGTATGGTATAGATGTTATTGTGAAATCAGAATAAACGCTAGGACAATCTCAACTGGGGGGTTATACCGGCAACTGATAATGAGATACTGTGTGTTTATCTCTAATTTCACCAAGGTAAGGGTTAAGCAAGCCATATATAGTAGCTCCGTACATGGGTAAGCATCTGCGAGGTTACTTATTGTGGGGTGGTTCTATTTTTGTTACCCGTTGGCTCATGTGGGGCTAGGGCCCCAGGCGAGCCAACCTAGCAAGCTAGGTTAGCCACAAAATTATGAGACAGTAACAAATATAAGACAGCCCCTCACTTCATGACGTCCTCACTTTCTATATAATTACCACCTAATTAAGGACATCAAGGCATTAAAAACACCACTTTTACATCTATCTCGAGTTCCTTGATCATACCGAGCGAGGCCAATCTCAAAGCCACCCGGGAAGTCATACAGTCACGTATACGCTTCACACAAGGGCTTCAACGCAATGCCTCCATCGCCACCAGCAAGCCTCTCTCTCTTCGTGATGCCGCCGCCCGCAACCCCGGCTTCTCTTACGCTTCTATTCACCGCATCGTAAAGAAGCTAGAGACCGGAAATACGCCTCATTAAGTCGGCCGGCCGCGACTTCTCACAGAGGAAGAAGAAGAGGCCATTATGGCCTTCGTTATCTAGATAGAGAGGTCTGGCTTCCCCGCTTCTAAGCCCGAAATTAAAGATGCCGCTAGCACCCTCCTTCGCCGTAGGAACGCAGATATAAGCCCGGTCCATAAGATATAGTATTCTCGCTTCCGAGAAGATCATCCTAAGCTTTAGTAGGCCCTCCTTAAAGCTATTGAGAAGTCTCATAAGTCTTAGGAAGCTAGTGGTCTTTATGACCTTAAGTAATGGTTTAAATGGCTTACTAAGGCCATCCGGAAATATAGGATTAACGCTTCTAAGTGCTAGAATACCGACCAAGCCGGCATTAGGATTAGGATTCTTAAAGAGAGCATTAAGGTCCTCATTGTCTGGACGAAAAGGAGATCCCGGAAGGAGGTCCTCTCACCTTCCAACTAAGAGACCTATACCGTCATCGGTATAGGTAGCGCTTCAGGTGATATGATGCCGCCGTGGCTCATTTTTAAGGCCTTTCTAACGCTAGATTGGGCCTATATTAAGGCTAATCCAGATATCCACTTTATAAGGTTAGAAACTGCGTTCTTAAATGGCGAGATCACTCTTAAGTAGGGGATATACTTTAATTAATATTCCTAGGGGAAGTTAGCTACTATATAGAGCCGCGGGCTTATATTTAAAGAATAGTTCGGCTATAATAAATTCCTTCGTGATCCTATCTGAAAGTATATTCAATATAATATTCCCCCTATTTCTCATAATAATAGTGAGGCTATTTAGCGCCTTATCGTACTCGATGGCTTCACTGGGCACGGGATCTTTACTTTTAGGGAGTATTATGCGAAGTTTAATATTATCACGGCTCCTTTGCCTCCTCACTCTATATATGTATTATAGCCAATAGATATAGGGGTATTCTAGCCGTTAAAGAGTGCATACTAAAAGCTACTTACCGGCTAGCTTTAAAAGGGTAATATCTCCTTCTCTCGCACTGACTTCATCCGCGGCTTTTAGGTAAGTCAGACCCCCCTTCCTCATCAATATAGCTATTAAATTAATATATATTAGGAGGTCTTTAATAGCGGATTCACCGCCCATAATATCATATCAGGCTTCGAGAAGTCAGGCATCTATCCACCTAATCCCGAGCCGGCGTTAGCACATCTTGCTAAAAAGCAGCTACAGTCGAAAAAGGCTGTGGACCTGGCTTTTGCCTTACTTCTCCCTAAAGAGGCCCGCTTCCAAATCGCCTCTGATACCGCTAAGCACCTCTCTGAGCGTTACGGCGATACCTTTAGCTCTCTAACGCGTACCGGGCTTCGTCAGATACGCAAGGTTGTCATAGAAGCCGTGATACTCGAATCTACAGTCACTGCTTATATAGATGACCGCCGGGCCCGTATTGAGAAGCGATATAACGCCAAAAAGAGGGGGAAGAAAGCGAAGCCGGTTGGCGATTTCCTTTATAATATGAGCCTCTAAGAGCTTCGAGATCAGTAAGAGGAGGTTATTGCGGAATCGCGGCAGAAGGAGAAAAGGCATAGGTCCGGGCCACACGCAGCCTCGTGATCCAAGAGATGAAGAAGATGAAGGACGAATGGCGGCAGAATAAAGAGGTCACCGTTAACGGCGTGAAAAAGAAGCTATTATGGGCTCAATAGCTCGAGTATATAGGGAAGGATATTAAGTATTATTCTATAGAGACGCAACGGTCATCTATATATCAGCTACTAACCTAGAAGGCCGACGGCTTTATAATAGATATATAGCTACCGGAAGAAGTTAATAAAGCTATTCATAAAGCCAGCTTCGCCCCGAAGCCGCTCAGCGCGATAAATTAGACGGCTCTCACAGGAAGTGACGATAGCATTACTTTCCAGCTTAACCCCCCCTCGGCAAAGAAGACGATAACCCTAACGAAGAAGATAACCTTCCTCTTATTAAGCCTCCTCGAAATATACCCTCGCCGGCAGAGATGCCCTCGTCGCCGCCGGTTATCATATCATCAGCCTCATCGCCGCGGCTGCCGTCTCTGCCACCCGAAGCCCCCTCAACACCGTGCCCGTTACGGCCTCAACAATACATATCAGGCATACGGAAGATTGAGAAGATCATCAGGCAAGGAAGGGCTACATGAGAAGCCAGCTCGAAGGAGCCAAAGAGACGGTATCACAGCTATATTTATATGGCAATTCGTCTAGGAAGGCGGCCGGCCTTGGCAGGCAAAGCTGCGGCTTCCATCACAGATATCATCAATATCATCAATATTATCATTATCATCACATCAGGCATCGCCAATAGCTTCAACCCGCTCTTCAAGACCCCCAATAACCACTTTAGACGGCTACTAAAGCTCAAGGGATGAAAAAGGCAGCATCACAAGAGGGGAAATTAGGCCTCAGCGATGTCTCACATTTTGTGGCTGTCTCATAATTTTGTGGCCAACCTAGCTTGCTAGGTTGGCTCGCCTGGGGCCCTAGCCCCACATGAGCCAACGGGTAATTACTGGGGGCTGAAACCAGAACTGGCGACCCACATTTCTTCTTAGCCCACCCCAAGCTCACCACCGGCTTAGGTTAAAGCAGCGACTACTTAGGATCGTGGGCGAGAAAGGAAACACTGCAAGTCGATATTCGCATTGCGTATTGGCCTGTTTCTGACGCTCTAATTCATCCAAGTTTGATGCCGTAGGTCACATAGCCCGTGTGTCAGAGCCGCCATAATGATATGATGTGACAGCATGTGTGCGATTCCTCTTTATGTCAGTGAAAAGTTCGATTGTCTGCTGTCTGCTCACTTTTGTATGGGTAATGAGGCCTCAGTACTGGTACCACTTGCATTTAGCAAGCGGCTGCCCATACAAGTTGTAGCCGTGTATATCGCTAGAGAATTCTATCCGTCTACAATTCCTAAGCTTCAGGCTTCCTCCCGTAAACTGAACGGCTAATAGAATATCAGTACGTTGAGAACAAAAACAGGGTGGTGGAGAATACATTGACCAGTAGGCAATATAGTTCTAAAAAATAATAGAAGTGTTTTTCTATCTAAAGAATACAGAAAATCATACATTAAGACTACATTTGAGCCTAAGAATTGGTTGTGGCCTTGAAAACCTAAGTGCTGATTCCCCTCTGGAGTTCATTCCAGTCAATGCCAAAGGTGATGGTGGGTTTTACGTGGGCGGATATGTGGCCGCTCACCGAGACGCCGTACTGGAATTCAGACTCGAGCGTCTGCTTGCCAGATTTCTCGGAAGGGTCGAAGACATCGGGCTCCCAGTCTTTGTCAATGGCAGAGAAGGTCTGGTAGACATCCCACTCGGCGAGCTTGACCTTGGTCTCAAAGTTGACGCCGAGCGTTGCCTTGCCTTCCAACTGGCCGTAGAGCTTAAAGTTGGGGCCAACCGTCACGATGCCTGGGACCGTGAAAGCCGCACCAAAGGTATCTATATCTTATCCATATTGATATTCACCTCTAATCCCAATATCATCTTATTTACTCGCTCTTATATAGGCTTAATAGCCTTACAATAGGTCTCGCAAAACTAAGAAAGTTTAAACTTTCTATTATATCTAATTATAAATAATTACCCATCTAGATCCTAGGGAAGGTTTCCCGGGATACCTTCCCTTTTAATAATTAACTTAGCGAATACTTTAAGCTTAATAATCTCCTAGAATAGAGTATAGCACCTATCACGACCATAACAAGGGTCAGGCGGGGAAGCATAGCAGAAACACTCTAACTAAGCTTAGGACCGAAAGGACCGAATATTATTTACATCAGTCTAAAGACCGAGCTTTAAGAATATCGGTCCTACCCTAGACTAAATAATAGGAATATCGGTCTAACTACCTCACCTTAAGTATATAGAATATACTTATTATACTCTCCTATATAGTAGCTACCTTAGCTATTAATATAACTTAATTATATTTAATACCTTTAAGTATATTATTAGATATAATATTTATTTAAGATTATAATATAATTTTTCTATTATTAATATAAACTTAATATAACCGGTTTATCCCTTATGAATTTAACTATACTATTATATATTAATAGCTCTTATTAAATAAATTACTTATATTACCTTAAATAATATTAAATAAAATAGCTACTCCCGCTACCCCCGCGAATAATTAGTAATAGGGCCTATTTATACCTATTGCGCCTACTTTAGTTAACTTAATTAATATAGAGATAGAAGATATTTCTAGTATTAATAGTAATAATAAGGAAGTTAAGTAACTTAGAGCTTAGATTACCGCTATAAATACTAAAGTAGATAATCTCCGTGAGACTATAGAAAGAATAGCCGACTCTTAGTATATTTAGAATAAATAATATATTAATAGCACTAAGATAATTAATAACCTTATAATTATTACTATAAAAGGTAAAGATATAAGAGAAATCCTTAAGCTAAATCTATTAGAATTATTTAATAGAACCTTATATAGACTATAGATATTCCTCACCTAGATATATGCCTTTATAATTTACTACCTAACTTAATTTATTATTAAGCCTAATAAGGTCTAGTATATTATAAGATACCTTATAAAATATACCGCTATATAATTTAAGCTAATAATAAAAGAGTACCTTATGACCCTATTTATTAACCTCTCGCTATAAACTACTGACCTTTATATTAATTATAATATATTTAAAGGAGCCTTTTATTAGGCCTTTAGAACTATTAATAAGAAGGTATAGGCCGAATGAGAGATTAAGGTACTTAAATAAACTTAATCTACCTTAGAGTATAGAATAAAGTATCTCTAATTAATATCTAAGCTACTATAGAATTAAGACGCTTTAATATTACTCTTCTTTAATAGACTTAAGAAAGAAGTCTAGGCTAAACTATATAAAGGAGATAGGCCTAAGACCCTTATTAATTATATTAAAATAATAATTAAGATTAATAATTAATAGTTTTTATAAAAGAAATTATAAAACCTAAGATTTAGTAATTATAAGGCTAATACCCCTCGCTTTAACCTAAACTAGGGTAGGAAGAGATATTATAATACCTTATATAGTACTAAAGCTAGACCTATAGTATTAAGAGTTATATAATATAATAAGAGATTAATTAAGTACTTCTATTACTATAAACCTAATTATAAGGTAAATATATATAAGAAGAAGGTATAGGATATCGCTAAAGGAAAATATTAGCTAGGAAAGTATTAGGAATAATAGCTACTTCTAGAAGGTAAGAAATATATAAGCTATACTTATTAATAGGGCGACCTATAAATAGCGATCTAAATAATTAAGACTATCGTAATAATATAATCTAATTATAACCTAATTATAGCTATATTAGGATAAATAGCTATACTATATATATAGGTATACTTAGCGGAAGAATAAGTAAAGTATAATATCACTTATAGACTATACGATAAGGAATATATATATAAGGTCACGCTACCCCTAATAAAAAGATATATTAATATTATTATAAGTATTTAAAACCCTAGGATAAAGTTAACTAAATATAAATCCCCTATTTAAATTAATAAAGAAGGAAGAAGATATAGAAGGATAGGAAGTTAGACTTAGATAAATTATTATTATAGTAACGCGACCTAATAGATACTATAAACCTATAAATTATAGTAATTACTCTATAGGAGTAATAGTATAAAGGGAACTTAAGTTAACCTGACTCTAATATAATTATTATAGACGATAAAATACTAAGCGATATTAATAGATATAGAATAAAGACTATAATATTTAGACCGATAAATAAGGAATATACTACTAGAATAGTAGCATTAGTATATATATCTAATTAACTCGGGAATAATAAAAAGTAAAAGATATAGAAGATATCTATATCTAAGCCTATTATAAAGAAATAGCGCTAAACCCCTATCTACCGGAACTATAGTATAACCTATATAATAATAATAGAGCGCTATTAGGATACCTATAATACTATGAAATTATATAGGTCTCCTATAGAGATTACTATTATAAGATATACCTATATAAAAAGAGGGAATAAGACTATTTCCCTATCCCCCTCTTATAATTAAATATATAACCCTACTTTTTATATAAAGTAAAAGACTATTATATTAAATAATAATATAAGGGAATTAGAGTAATATAACTTTAATTCTACTTATTATAATAATAAACTATATCCCTAGAATAATTTATAAGTACCTTTATTTAGGTAGGAGGAGTAGAGTTAGAAATAAAATAAGATAATAAAATAAAAGGAGTTACCCTAGATAGGATTATTAGGATAATAGAAGAAGGCTTTTACGCCCCTATATAAATAGGAGGCATAATAAAGGACTAAGAATAATACCTTTAATAATAATAGTATATTAAGACCTTACTTATATAGGAAGAAATCGCACTATAGGAGTATATAGAATACCTTATTAAGTTAAAGATACTTTAGATAGATCTAGGCGCTAAAGAAAAATAGCGATATTAAGAATTACTCTATAGTTAAAATAATAAATATAATAATAAGGCCTATAACTATAGCGAATATAATAAGGACTATTTAGGAAGGATATTATTAAAAAACTAAGAGACCTATCTACTATAGAGCTATAAGCGGAAGAAAGAAGGAAATAATTCCTATAGAGCGCTTTATATATAATTATAAATAATTAATAGCTAAAATACTTTAAACTAAGAATATAAATTAAGGGAGAATAAATAAATACTTTAATAGATAATAGAGCTAAATAGAATTACTTTAATCTAGCGATAGTAAATAGGCTTAAGCTACTATAGAAATATAAAAAGGATCCTTATTTAGTATATAACCTAAAAGGAGAAAGGTTTAACTATAATGATAGGATTATTAAATATAAGATTAATTACCTTATAGTCTTTATTAATAGAAAAAATTAAGGAATCTTATTTAATATTATATTTATATTAGGATATTATTTAGTACTGAGGTATCTATAGTTATATAGGTTTAACCTATATCTTAATTAATAGATTAGCTAAGTAATCTCCTTTAATAAAGAGATACCCCCTTAGGGAGATAATAATTTATTAGATATAAGATCTTAAAGTTCTATTAAAGGTAATAGAGAAATTAAGAAGAGGTAAATATAAAATACCTCTCTACCTAAAGGAATATAATATAAATAATATAATAGAAAGAAATAATAGGATTAATAGATAATAAATATTATAAAGTAATTCTATAAATTAGAAAAGAACCTTAAATAAGTTAAGAGGAAACTATAGGATAAATAGCTTAAGAATATCTCTTTATAATATTAAACCTATAAGAAACTCTTTATAGAAGAACTTAAGATTAGCCTACTATATATATATTATAACCTAGAAATTAAATTTATTAATAGGAAGTAACCTAGCTTTAATAAACTTTACTTACTTAATATAATATAACTAAATATTAAAAGAATATATTAAAGAAATAATATAGAAAGGATATATTAAGGAAAATAAGTTATTTATTAGATACCTTATTATATTTATCCTAAAGAAAAATAAAAAGCTTTATCTTTATATTAACTTTAGAATACTTAATATTATTATAGCTAAAGACTATATACTGCTACCTCTTATTAATAAGTTAAAGGATTAACTTTTTAAGATAAAGTATTTTATTATATTTAACCTTAAAGGAGCCTATAATTTAATTTAGATTAAGGAAGGATATAAATAGAAAACCGCTTTTTATATTAAATATAGACTATTTAAGTACCTTATTATACCTTTTAGACTTATTAATATACCTACTATATTTAATAAATAATTAATAATATTATAAGAATATCTAGATATATTTATTATATTACTTAAATAATATCTTTATCTTCTTTAAGATAAAAGAAGAATATATAGAATATATCTATAAGGTATTATAGATACTATAAGATATTAATTTATTAATAGAACCTAAGAAGAATAAGTTCTATACCCTAGAAATAGAATTTCTCGGATATATTATCTCTTATAATAAGATATATATAGACCTTAAGAAGGTTATAGTAATTAAGGATTAAAAAGAATTAATAAATATTAAGGAAGTATAAGCTTTCCTTAATTTCGCTAATTATTACTATAAGTTCCTTAAGAAATTTAGGAAGATTATAGTATTATTAATTAATTTAATAAAGAAGGATATATTATTTATAATAGGGAATAAGGTATAAGAAGCTTTTAATAAAATTAAAGAACTTATCTTAAGTAAATTAATCCTTAAGATATTTAACCTATCTTAATTAATTAAACTTAAAATAAATACCTTAGACTTTATATTAGGCGCCTAGATCGGATAATAAGATAAAGGAAGACTTCTATACTTAATTATATTTTACTCCTATAAGCTATATAGAGTAGAGCTTAATTACCCTATCTATAATAAAGAATTCCTTATTATTATTAATACTTTTAAGGAATTTTAATACTACCTTATTAAAAGCCTATATTAAATTAAGGTCTATATAGACTATAAGAATGTCTTATAGTTTATTATTACTAGAGAATTAAGTAGCTAGTAACTATATTATATTAAATACCTCTTAGAATTTAATTATATTATAATCTATATAAAGGGAAAAGAAAATAAAAGAGCTAATATTATTAATAGATAATTAGACCTTAATATAAGAAAGGTTAAAATAAATAAGTAATTATTATAATATACCTTAAAAGGATACCTTAAATAAAAACTTATTATATAAATATAGAAATTAATACCCCTATCGGAATACCTTAAGCTTATCTAAGATTATAGAAGATAGATTATTGACTTTATTAATTATATATAAGGATATAACTATTATAAAGATAGACTCCTTATATTTAAAGGGAAGATTATTATACTTAATAAAGTTTTTAGAAAGATCTTTAATTATTACTATAATTAATTCCCTTATAATAGGGACTATAGGCTGATATTTAAAGCTATAAACTATATCTATAATAACTACCTATTTAAGGAGGGAATTTAAGGCATAATACGATATTACTAAGAATATAACCCTAGGTAAATACTTAAAATAACCTATATAATAAAATAAGGTAATCTACTATTAAAATAAATTCTAGAATATAATAGATAACTCCTAGACGATAAAAGGATAGATAAATAATAAGTCCTAGATAAACTATAATATAACTTTATACGCGAGATATATAAATACCCGCTATATAGATATTAAGGAATTAATAAAACCCTAGAATAAGTTAAGATAATATATACTTTTCTTAATATAAAGAAAATAATTATATAAGTTATAAATAAGTGCGATTTATACGCGAAAATAAAGGTATAATGCTATAAACCCTATAGGAAACTATAACTACTCCTGGTTATATAATAACCCTAGGATTTAATTACTATAGATTTTATTATTAAATTACCTCTATTAAAAGAATTAGCTACTAGAAACTTCTATAATAGTATTTTTATTATTATTAATAGACTTATAAAATTTTCCTATTTTATCCCTTATAGTAAATTAATAAATATAGAAGAATTTATATACCTCTTCTATTATAATATCGCTAGGATATATAAATTATTACTTAAGATTATCTTAAATTAAAGACTACCCTTTATATCTAAGTTTTAGCGAGGATTAATTAAATACCTTAAGATTAACTATAAGCTCTCTATAGTATACTATAAAGAGACTAATAGATAAATAAAATAGATAAACTAAATACTAAAATAATACCTTTAATACTATATTAACTATAAATAAAATAATTAAGTTAAGAAATTACTAGCTATATAACTAGCCTATAATATAGTAACTAATAAAAATATAAAGATTATATTAGCCTATACTCACTTTAGGTTTACCCTAGATATCTATAGATAAACTTAAAATATAATTATTAACCCTAAAGTAATCCTCACTAGCGATTAACTAAAGAATCTATATAAGGAAATATAAATAGAACTTAAATTTATTAAAAATAGAATAAATACCTATATTAATAAGAAAAGGATTAAGGGATTAACCTTCTTAAAGGGAGATATAGTCTACCTTATAATAAAAAATATAATAAAATAATAAAATAAAAAACTCGACTATAAATATATTAGACCCTATAAAGTTAAATAGAAAATCTTATAAAATAACTATAAATTAGATTTATTATTAAAGGTTAAGCTCTATTTAATCTTTTATATTTTATTACTTAAGTTAATAGAAAATACTATCTAAATTAAGATTAATAATAAATTAAAAGCTAAAGTTAATAGACTAAAAAAATATATTATAAAAGCTATCCTTAATATAGATAAATTAATAATAAAATAATATATTTTATTAAATAAAAAGACTACCTAGACTTAGAAAATATATAAGAATTACTAGAATACCTTACTAATATATAATACCTTCTAAAGAACTTCTATTAATAATACTAAATATAGGCTTATTAAGACTAATAGTATTCTAATTAATTAAATTAATAGCCCTAAAGGAATATACCTCTATAATAATAGATAACTCCTCCTAAAGCTCGCCTAACTCCTTTAAGGCATAAAGCTCGCACTTAAAGGCCTTATTACCCTATACTTTAAGTAAATATTTTTACTTATAGATATAAGTAAGCTTAGCTATCGCCTCCTTTAAGGTAGCCTCTACCTTAGCCTCTTTATCTTCTAGGTATTTATACTCCTAAATATTCTTTAATACTACCTAAGATATTAGTTATTAATTATAGGGGAAGGGTAGGTATACTTATAAAAGGAAGCTATATTAGCCCTATTATAGATAACCTTCGCATTAATATAGTTAGAATAACGGTTAAAATAATTAAAAATAACCTTATAGGATAACCCCTAGTAGAAATAATAAGTATAAGGTATAATTTTAGAACTAAAAGCCTTAATATAGGCAGAAAGGCTTTATACCTCGGAAAGCTTATAAGAAGAAGTATATTTAGAAACTCGGCCTAATATCGCGTTAATAATAAGAGAAGATTTTTATAAATTAGAGTTACCTACTAGGAATATTTAGTCGCTAAAGCTAGCCTTAAGGATAAGATTAATAGAGGGGAGACCTTATATTATAACTATAATAAGGGTTAAGCGGGGAAATATAATAGAAATACTTTAATTAAGCTTAAGACCGAAAGGACTAAATATTATTTATATTAATCTAAGGACCGAGCTTTAAGAATATCGGTCTTACCCTAGACTAAATAATAAGAATATTAATCTAACTACCTTACCTTAAGTATATATATACTTATTATACTCTCTTATATAGTAGCTACCTTAGCTATTAATATAATTTAGTTATACTTAATACCTTTAAGTATATTACTAGACGTGATATTTATTTAAGATTATAATATAATATTTTCCACTACTAATATAAACCCAATATAACCGGTTTATCCCTTAGGAATTCAACTGTACCGTTATAGCACCCTTAAATAAGGCATTTCTTATAAATTATATTAAAATAGTTAAGCTATAATAAATACCGATCCCAGGATAGCTATATATAGGCGAGAGTAATATAGCTATAGACCGATAAAGTATATTTAAGGAATAAGAGCTAATTATCTTAAATTAATACTATTAATCTAGATATAGAGTAATACGCTGAGTTATAAGCGAGGGAGTATTATTATATCCCTATAACTACTATATAATAAATAATAACTAAAGATAATATATTTCTAGCGGGTCTTAATATATCTAAAATATTATTAAAAGTTAGAATAAGGCCTTAGATAATCGCAGCTAATAACCAGACGGGAGATAAAAGTTAGATCTATTATAACTTATCTATTAATCTATTTCTATTCCCTCGTCTTCTTTAGAATCAATATCCTCATCAGTCTCTTCATCTATATCCTCGCCGAAATCTTCGCCACTCTCTATATCCTCCGAGTCAGAGGCGGAGTTAGAGTTAGAGTCGCAGTCATCACGCCACTTATAGCATTCCTCGCCCCTAGATTCACAGTTTACGACATCTAAACTATCGCGGATATTATCTCTTACTAATTATAATTAACCTACTAGATATAATATATACTATATTATCTTTACTTTATTTAATCCTAGATATAAGTTAAATATCTCCCGCTATTACTGCACTAGGTATTATAGAACGCAAAGGATAAAGTAGATAAATCTTTTCTATATTACTAGGTATCTCTTGAAGCTTAATATAACTCAAAATCTATATAGCTAGAAGGCATCTTTCGAAAATATATTGAGTAAATATAGAGATATATATAGCATTCAATTAAGTATAGCTCTTACCCTATTAAATATAAGGTCTATACTTTAGAGAATAATCTATAGCTCAGCTTTAGTTTTAGTAGAGCTCTATAAGGGGGGTCCCTAGCACTAACTAAGTAAATAACTTCTACTTCGCGGGGGACCTAATTACTAGGCCGAGGCAGTAATAATATTAAGTAGCCTATTACGGAATATCTCGGGCCAGTGAGTATATTGGAGCCATAGAGTTATCTCGCTCTATTGAGCGGCCTCGATATAATTAGTCTAAGTGCTTTCAAACGGCCTTTCCATAATGATATTAGTCACCTTAACTTGTCGGATGTTTATAAGTGACTAGAGACGATGATAATAAAACCTTCCAAGTTTGCAAAGTCTATATCTATAAATAGGTAGATAGCTAGGAGATACGTCTTACGCACGTCGACGTGTTTAGCTCATTTAAATAGCTTAAACTTAAATTTATTAATAGGTAACGCTAACTCCATTGCCTATTAGCTATTATACCGAAGAGAGTCAGCTAATTAAATAATTAGTACCCCACTTTAACTTAAAGTTTAATTAGGAGTATTTCGTTAAGAGCCTTCTGTTAGGTAAAAGAGGATTATGGGGAATTATAGGGGTACTAAGCTAATAATAGCGCGAAATGACCACTTTCAGTGACAGTGGGAGGAACGATATAGATATAAAACTCAATTTATAGGGGCAATTTTAGTTAAATCGCCGGAGAATAAATACTCAGGGCTGGCTGGCTAAGGTAGGAAGTAGTTGCTAGCCAGGCCTCCTGCTTCCAAAGCCATAGCAGCTTCGCGACGTGAAATCAAACAAAACCAACTACATAGAGCGCTACTGAGAACTAGAAAGGGCTACCTGCAACCAAAGAGGTGATTATATCTACCTCCGCTCTAAGAAAACTTTATCACTAATATACGGCCTAAGCGGCAGCCGATAGCAAGCGTTAATCCCACTATAGCCGATCGCACCGCTCGATACTCTAGAGGTAGCTAAAATATACCCTTTTTATTCTTTATAATCTATAGACTATTAGTGCTTATACCCTAGCCAGAGTGGCGAATACTTTATAAGGTTATATTAATCGATTAATTATCGATAATAGGCGGCAGAACTAAGAGATCTAAGTTTAAAAGTCTAATATCGGTAGAGAAGATAGAGTTTATTATTAGACTAAATAAAAGGTAATAAATATCCCGCCTAATCTCGAGCGTCTATATGCATACGCCCGTCGCCGCATCCTAGACTTTAACTATCTAATCGTCCGAGCCTTATGCGAGCTACTAGCTATCCGCTAAAAAGGCCACCGACCTCACTAAAGCATTATAGCCCTTAAGTATCTATACGCACGCGCCTATTACTATATCCTAGACCTTAACTATCTTATCTTTTAAGCTTAATATAAGCTACTAGCTATCCACCGAGAAGGCCACTAACTATACCGAATCGCTATAGCCCTCAAGTGTCTATATATACGCCCCTATTGCTATATCCCAGACCTTAACTATTTAATTGCGCGAGCCTAATATAAGCCGCTAGCTATCCGCCGAGAAGGCCACTGAGGTTATATAATAGCTATAGCCCTTAAGCGTCTTCACGTATGCGCCTATTACTATATCCTAGACCTTAACTATCTAATCGCGCGAGCTAGATATAAGCCGCTAGCTATCCGCTGAGAAGGCTACTGAGGTTATATAATAGCTTTAGCCCTTAAGCGTCTTTATATATGCGCCTATTACTATATCCTAGACCTTAACTATCTAATCGCGCGAGCCTAATATAAGCCGCTAGCTATCTGCCGAGAAGGCTACTAAGGTCACTTAATCGCTATAGCCCTTAAGTATCTACATATATACGCCTATTACTAAATCCTAGACCTTAACCGTATTATTATATAAGGCTAAGGCGAGCTATTAGCTATCCGCCGAGAAGGCCACTAAGGTAATCTAATAGCTATAGCCCTTAAGCGTCTATAGGTATGTATTTTAGTCTGGTTCTACGTTCGGCTTTAGCGTGATCTAATTCGGCTCTTTTTTTTTAAAGAGCTCTTTAATTAGGCTGCGGGTAGGATTAAATATAAGTGCTAATGTATAGACCTATAATAGAGTAATCTCGATAGCCCGCTTATGAGAAAGGATAAAGCGGCGCGTATCTTAAAGTAGTTCTATTAGTTATCGCGCTTCCTTAGTTTTCTACTAATAGATTAAACTATCTCTAATATATAAATTAATAATAACTTACGACTAAAGCCTTAAGCTTCTATAATATAATAACCCCCTCTAATATACTATATAATAGACTAAGAGATTCTAATTAATATATATACTTCTTTTGAAGGAAGTTATAGACGATCCCTATATCCTATAGGTCCTTATTACTTATCTTTACCTAGGGTTTTAAGTTAATAAGATAGTCTACCTAGAAGATAAAGGAATATTATATTAAAGCTAATAAGTTAGGGTCGGGCGGCGATACTTAATTAATGGGAAATCCTAGGGCGCTTAATTTATAAACGTTATATTTAAGAGTCTCTAAGAGAGACTCTAGCGACCTTAAGAAGATAGTATAGTATTAATACGCGGCGCTAGAGGGTAGGATTTAGTTAGATACCTTATTAAGTAGGAAATCCTTAGCTAATTAATATATAAAGTAGATAATACCTTCTCGAAGAGTTAGGAAAGAACTATAGGATCTAATGATTTCTTTTAAGTCGTCTTAGTTAAGATCCTTAAGCGACTTAACAAAAACCTTTAACTTATCTAAGGTAATAGGTCAGTATATAACTAAAGTAATAGCTAAGACTTCCCTATAAAGGCCTATATCCTTTAAATCACCGATATACCCTATTATTTAGTTATAGAGTAAATTAAGCCCTAGAGGGAATAACTTTAATATATCGAGTATATGCTATTTTCAGACCTTAGGACCTACGAGCTCTTAATAGACTAAGGCTACCTAGAGAAAGGTACTATTAGCATTAGAGGTTAAGTAGTTCTCAATAGCGTTCCTTATTTCCTTATGGTATTTCTTATGACGTGCTAATTAATCTACCTTATATCTAATAAATATATTAATAGCCTTAGAGATTAAGTCCCTATTTAACTTAAGGTATAGCCTAACTTTCTACTTTATATTATCTAGTTTCTCTTTAATATCTTATTAATGATAATTAGATATAATCTACTTAATGCGAAAAAGGCTTAATAATTAAGTTAAGAAGCTAATATTAATTTATTTTATATTTATTAAAAGTATTAATAATTAAGATTACACTATTTAAGCTTAGGTTATTAAGTATAGCCGCAAGGATCTTAGATAGGGCTTCTTAGGTATTCCTATCCTTAAAAAGCTACTTACTTATATAGTTATATTTCTCCTAAATATATAAGATAAGGGATAGCTATTAGACGATAAGAAGATAGATTAGACTATAGAGTATAGCTATTATATTACTTAATTATACTTTAGTAGCTCAATAAAAGAAATAAGATAGGTAAATACCGGGCTATTTCTCTAGCTTATTAATAATACTATATAGTAGTATTATTTTACCTTTATTAGGGTTACCTTTAATCTAGAGTAGCTAACTCTATAGATTATTATGCTATTACTAGAAGTTATTATTATTAAGGATCTAGCGGTAAGAGTCCCTAAATAGGCCGCCCTTTATATCTTAGATATATATCTTATTATCGCGAGGGTTAGTCTCGCGTAGGTCTTTTAGGTATTATTTATCCTTATCGTCTTAATATCTCTTCTCTTATTGCTATATTTAGTCCTAAATAACTAAATAGATATTTTAAAGATTTATCTCTATAGCGCTTATAGTATTAATAAGCTTCTAAAGTTATATCTTACTCTCTTTAATATTATATTATTCTATATCTCTTTATATAGTACCCTTAGCTTCTTAAATCCCGCTAAGCTAGCTAGCTTAATTATTAAGTTTAAGAATATCCCTTTCAATAATAATAGCCTAATTACGGTAATAAAGATGGATATTCTTTATCTAATATAATAGAAGCTTCTTATAGAGCTATATAATATACTTCTTTAGTTAGACTTATAATCCTATAGAAGATTACTTAGCCTTATTCTTATCGAGAAATAGGGATATTAGGTTCTAATATTACTTTATTCTCAATAAGATATAGGCGATACCTTTATAATTATTATATACCTTAATAATAGGGTTTAAAAAGATTTATTATCTATTAATAGGGGGATTATTTATTACTCCCTCTTTAATTAAGAAAGTTAATTATATATACCTTTAGTCTAAGGTAGATACTAACTTAGGCGATAGCGGCTTCTAGAATAGCCTATACCGCTTTATCTATTATTCCCCTTACCGCTTATACTACTTATGAGCCTTTATTAATACCTCGCTTAATAGAGACTTCCTTTTACGTCTAATCTAGCCCTTCTTAATCTAACTATTGCATTTAGCGGCATTATATCTCCTAAGTCCTTCCTATCTCATTTTCTATTAATTTAGAGGTAATAAAGCTTAAGTTATTTCGGCGGAGTCTAGCTAATAAGATCCTCTCATATGCTTCAACTAGTTTAGGCTCGCTTGATTTAAGTTCGTTATAGGCTTAGTTCTAAAGTCGCTCTTATAGATTTAGCACCGAGATTTTAGAATCTATCGAGGTTAGTAGAGAAGGCGCTAGCTTAGATGTTAGTGGAGTTGCTAGGATAGACGCAGGCTGAGACGAAGTAAGCGAAGGTATTGGTAGTGAGGCAAACAAGTGAGATTCTCGAGAAGCGGCCTACCGTAGCCTTACCACCTTTGATTTGGCTTTCTCAAGCCAGCGAGGCGCCATCTTTGCGGAGAGGGGGACACCTTGGTCTTGTTGCGCGTTATAATGGTATCAGTGAGATGACTTCTTCCCCGATCGATGATGAGTCGGGATGACGATGGAGTGTCACGACTTGAGAACTTGGGCAGCAACATCTGCGCGATTTCTCGTGCGGGGAGGGGAGGCGTCAGCAGCAGAGGAGGATCCCCGTAACAAGGCGCCTTGTGGGTCCAATAGGATTGCCGAGTAATAGGATGTGCAGCTGCGCCAGGGTCAATCGCAGGGCTCTGCCGTATTGGAAACAGAAAGTGCAAGGCAAAAGAAGTGAGGATAGAGAGGTAAGGACAGCCTGGCACAATTTGACTTTACGCGTCCACGGCCAGTAAGGAGGCTATTCCAGCCTAGCTTCATCCCGTGCCGCGATCACCAAAGCCACAGAGTCCTTTCCACTCGAGCGAGATCAGGGTGCATACACAGCCAAGCACCCGCTAATTCGCTAGCTGGGCGGGGAAAGTCGGCCCCCATAGGCGATGTAAGTCCGCATGTGGCGCTGAAGTAGACAAGCATTGTCGACTTTGAGTTTCCATCTGCAAAATCCTCAGTCGCCATAAATAGGCAGAATTGTAAGACTAGGTCGGCCATGGGGTCTTATGGTGGTGGCAGCGGTAGTGGTTGTATAAAACGTGCATTGGGGTCTTCGTCCTCGCTATTGTTCCCCTCTTCCTCTTCCTCTTCCTCTTCCTCCTCGTCGTCGATTAGGGACACATTCTCGAAACTATTATATTATTCTTATACAGGATTATCCCATAAGGTCTCTAACGCTATCCTCTAAGGCTTAGAGAGCGTTCGTTAATATAGATACCTAGTTAGTATTAGGGGTAGATACTAAAGTCAAAACTAAAAGTATAAATACTTTTTAAGTAGTTAGTAATATCTTTATTCTATATTAGGCTTAATAACTAGCTTAAATAGGTATTTATAGGGTCAGTTAGGATATATACCGTAAAGCTATCGCTAGAGGGAAATATTAATATACTTAATAGTATTATTAGAGCGTTTAAATAAATAATTAAGGGCGGCTATTATCTAGGTTAGCTTATATTTATCCTCTTAATTATTTATTAAAGCCTTATCCTTATAATTAGTAAGTTATAGCGGCCCTAAGTTTTCTTTAGAAGGGTATTAAACTATCATAATAATTAGGTCTTATTATATATTATGGAAAGTCTCCTTCTAGCTAATTTACTATATCTAGTTCACTATAAGAGCTAGGTCGGTTATATTTATTATCTAGCCGGTGGGTTATAGTAGATTACCCTCTACTTATTAGGAGAGATATTACTACTCTCTAGTATAGAGTTCCTTAGCGAAGATTTATATAGCTTTTAGCGCCTAATATATAGTAGTAGGCGTATATAGTCCCTAGGGCTAATTATAATATAGATAAACTATCTAGGAATGCCTAATATAGCTTATAGTCTAGGCCTAGAAGCTAAATCGGCCTAGGATATAGTCCTATAGCTAGTGACTCTTAGGGAAGCTATATCCTCTATTATATTAGATATCCTAGGGGTAGACTTTCTTTAAGTACCGAGAGAGAACCTAAAGGCTAGTTAATTAGAGCCTATAATACCTATAGGCGGCGCCCTACTAGATATAGAGGTAAGGGTAAGGTAAAGAGCTATCTAACCTATCACGGCCCAAACCGCGGTAGGCGGTAAGCCGCGGCAGAACCCCGTTACGTCATTAAGACCATATAGACTCTAGATATACTAAGTCAGCTAGGCTAGTAAATTATAGGAGGAGCGATAGAACGGTAGGAGCGACGACCTAAACCATCAGGCGCTCCTAGCGCTCCTAGCGCTCTATAGGGATATCATAAGTATATAGTATATAATTATTAGCACTTTCCTATATAATAGCTACTTTAGCTATTAATATAACTTAGTTATACTTAATACCTTTAAGTATATTACTAGATATAATACTTATTTAAGTTTATAACGTAATATTCTCTATTGCTAATATAAACCCAATACGACCGGTTTATCCCTTAGGAATCTAACTATACCGTTATATATTAATAGCTCTTATTTAGTGGATTACTTATATTACCTTAAATAATATCGAATGTAATAGCTACTCCTATTACCCCCGCGAATAACCAGCAGTAGGGCCCGCCCGCGCCTACTATGCCTACTCTAGTTAACCTAACTAACGTAGAGATAGAGGACGCTTCTAATATTAATAGCAATAATAAAGAGGTTAAGTAGCTTAAGGCTTAGATTACCGCTATAAGTACCGAAATAAATAACCTCCGCGAGACTATAGAAAGAATAGCTAACTCTTAGCGTATTTAGAATAAATAATATATTAATAATATAGAGATAATTAATAACCTTATAACTATTACTATAAAAGGTAAAGATATAGGAGAAATCCTTAAGCTAAACCTATTGGAATTATTCGATAGAACCTTATATAGACTATAGATATTCCTTACCTAGATATACGCCTTTATGACCTACTACCCGACCTAATTTATTATTAAGCCTAATAAGGTCTAATACGCCGTAGGACGCCTTATAAAGTATACCGCTGCGTAATTTAAGCTAGTAATAAAAGAGTACCTTATGACCCCTTTTATTAACCTCTTATTATAAACTACCGACCTTTATATTAATTATAATATATTTAAAGGAGCCCTTCGCTAGGCCTTTAGAATTATTAACGAGAAGGTATAGGCCGAACGAGAGATTAAGGCACTTAAGTAAACCCGATCTACCTTAGAGTATAGAATAAAGTACCTCTAACTAGCATCTAAGCTACTATAGGATTAAGACGCCTTAATATTACTCTTCTTTAATAGACTTAAAAGAGATATTTAGGCCGAGCTATATAAAGAAGATAGACCTAGGACCCTTATCGATTATATTGGGAAGGTAGTTAAGATCGACGATTAATAGTTCTTATAGAAGAAGCTATAAAACCTAAGAATAGGTAACTATAAGGCTAATACCCCTTACTTTAACCTGAATTAGGGCAGGAAGAGATATTACGATACCTTATACGGTACTAAAGCTAGACCTATAATACTAGGGGCCGCATAATATAGAAAAAAACCAATTAAATACTTCTATTACTATAAACCTAACTATAAGGCGAATATATATAGGAAGAAGGCATAGGATATCACTAAAGGAAGATACTAGCTAGGGAAGCACTAGGAATAATACCTACTTCTAGAAGGTAAGAAATATATAAACTATACTCACTAATAGGGCGATATATAAACGGCGATCTAGATAACTAAGACTATCGCAATAATACGATCTAGTTATAACCTAACTATAGCCGCACTAAAATAAATAGCTATGCCGCATATATAGGCATACTTAGCGAAAGAATAAGCAAAGCATAATATTACTTACGGACTACGCTATAAGGAACGCATATATATAGTTACGCTACCCCTAATAAAGGGATATATTAACGTCATTATAAGTATTTAAGACCCCTAGGATAAAGTTAATTAAACCTAGATCCCCTTACCTAAATTAACGAAAAAGGAAGAAGATATAGAAGGATAGAAAGTCAGACTTAGACAAGTCACTATTACAATAATGCAACCTAATAGATACCATAAACCCGCAAACTATAGCAACTACTTAATAGGAATAGCAATATAAAGAGAACTTAAGTTAATCTAACTTTAATGCGATCGTCATAAATAATAGATATAATAAAATACCGAGTGATATTAATAGATATAGGATAAGGACTATAATATTTAGACCGACGAATAAGGAATATACTACTAGAATAATAGCACTAATATATATATCTAACTAGCCTAGGAATAATAAAAAATAAAAAATATAGAAGATATCTATATCCGAGCCTATTACGAAGAAATAGCGCTAAATCCCTAACTACCGGAGCCCTAATATAACCTATATAGCAATAATAGGATACTATTAGGATACCCGTGATACCACGAGATTATATAGGTCTCCTATAGAGACTATTACTATAAAGTATACCTATATAAAAAAAGGGAATAGGACTATTTTCCTATCCCCCTCTCATAACTAAATATATAACCCTACCTCTTATATAAAGTAGAAGACTATCGCATTAAATAATAGTATAAGGGAATTAGAGTAGTATAGCTTCGGTTCTACTTATCACGATAATAAACTATATCCCTAGAGTAATTTATAAATACCCTTACTTAAGTAGGAGGAGTAGAGCTAGAAATAGAATAGGATAATAAAGAAAGAAGAGCTACCTTAGATAGGATTATTAAGATAATAAAAGAAGGCTTCTATGCCCCTATATAAATAGGAGGCATAATAGAGGACCGAGAATAATACCTCTAGTAATAATAATATATCGGAACTTTACTTATATAGAAAGAAATTACGCTATAGGAGTATATAGAATACCTCATTAAGTTAAAAATACTATAGATAGACTTAGGCGCTAAGGAAGAGTAGCGATATTAGGAACTACTCTATAGCTAAGATAATAAATATAACTATAAGGCCTATGATAATAGTGAATATAGTAAGGACTATCTAAAAAGGATATTATTAAAAAATTAGAAAACCTACCTATCGCGGAGCTATAGGCGGAGGAAAAAAGGAAATAATTCCCATAAAGGGCTCTATATATAACTATAAATAGTCAATAGCCGAAATACTTTAAACTATAAATATAAATTAAAGGAGAATAGCTAAATACTTTAGTAGATAATAGAGCTAAGTAAAACTACTTTAACCTAGCGACAGTAAATAGACTTAAGCTACTATAGAAATATAAAAAGGATCCTTATTTAATATATAACCTAGAAGGAGAAAGGTTTAACTATAACGATAGGATTATTAAATATAAGATTAATTACCTTATGGTCTTTATTAATAGAAAAAACTAAGGAATCTTATTTAACGTTATACCTATACTAAGATACTATCTAGTGCTTAAGTACCTATAGTTATATAGGTTTAACCTATATCTTAACTAGCGGACTAGCTAGGTAATCTCCTTTAATAAAGAGATACCCCCTTAAGGAGATAATAACTCAGTAGATATAAGATCTTAAACTTCTATTAAAAATAATAGAGAAGCTAGAAAGAGGCAAATAAAAGATACCTCTCTACCTAAAGGAATAAGATATAAATAATATAATAAAAAGAAATAATAAGATTAATAAATAATTATAAGTATTATAAAGTAATTCCATAAGCTAGAAGAGAACCTTAAGTAAATTAAAAAAAAACCATAGAATAAAAGGCTTAAGAATATCCCACTATAATACTAGATATACGAAAAACTCTTTATAGAAGAACTTAAGACCGGCCTACCACTATATATATATTACGACCTAGAAATTAAATTCATCGATAGGAAGTAACCCGGCTTTAGTAAACTCTACCCACTTAACGTAATATAGCTACTAATATTAAAGGAATATATCGAAGAAATAATATAGAAAGGATATATTAGGGAAAGTAAGTTATCTATTAGATACCCTATTATATTTATCCCGAAGAAAAATAAAAAGCTTCGCCTTTATATTAACTTTAGAATACTTAACGCTATTATAATTAAAGATTATATACCGCTACCGCTTATTAGCGAACTAAAGGATCGACTTTTTAGGATAAGATATTTCACCGCACTTAACCTTAAGGGAGCCTATAACCTAATTTAGATTAAAGAAGGATATAAATAGAAAACCGCTTTTCATACTAAATATAGACTATTTAAGTACCTTATTATGCCCTTTAGACTTACTAATATACCTACTATATTCTAATGAATAATTAATAATATACTATAAGAATACCTAGATATATTCATTATATATTACCTAAATAATATCCTAATCTTCTCTAAAATAAAAGAAGAATATATAGAATATATCTATAAGGTACTATAAATACTATAAGATATTAACTTACTAATAGAACCTAAGAAAAATAAGTTCTATACCTTAGAGGTAGAATTTCTCGGATATATTATCTCTCATAACGAGATATATATAGACCCTAAGAAGGTCTTAATAATTAAGGACTAAAAAGAACTAACTAACGTTAAGGAAGTATAAGCCTTCCTTAATTTCGCTAATTATTACTATAGATTTCTTAAACGATTTAGAAAGGTTATAGCATTATTAACCGACCTTATAAAGAAAGATAAAATATTTATACTTAGGGATAAGGCGCGGAAAGCCTTTTATATAATTAAGAAACTTATCCTAAACGAACTAATACTTAAGATATTTAACCTATCCCGACTAATAGAACTTAAAATAAATACTTTAGACTTCACATTAAGAGCTTAAATTAAATAATAAGATAATAAAGGACTTCTATACCCTATTATATTCTACTCCTATAAGCTACATAAAGTAAAACTTAATTACCCTATCTATAATAAAGAATTCCTTATAATTATTAACGCTTTTAAGGAATTCTAATATTACCTCCTTAAAAGTAAGTATTAAATTAAGGTATATATAGATCATAAGAATATCACCTATTTTATAAAAACCTAAGAACTTAGTAGATAATAACTATAATATATTAAATACCTCTTATAATTTAACTATATTATTATCTATATTAGAGGAGCGAAAAATAGTAGAGTAGATACTATTAGCTAATGACCCGACCTAGATACTAAAAGGATCTAAGCTAAGGAGTAACTCCTATACTTTATATTAGAAGGATACCTTAAATAGAAGTTCATTAGGCGAATATAGAAACTTAGGATAACCTATATAATAGAATAGGGCAATCCACTATTAGAATAAATCTCGGAATATAATAAGTAACTCCCTAACGATAAGAAAATAGATAAATAATAAGTCCCGGACGAACTATAATACGACCTTATACGCGAGATATATAAACACCCGCTATATAGACACTAAGGAATCAATAAAACCCTAGAATAAGTTAAGACGATATATACTTTTCCTAATATAAAGAAAATAGTTATATAAATTACGAATAAATGCGACTTATACGCGAAAATAAAGGCATAATGCTATAAACCCTACGGGAAACTATAATTACTCCCGGTTATATAATAACCCTAGGATTTAATTACTATAGATTTTATTACTAAATTACCCCTATTAGAAGAATTAGCTACTAGAAACTTCTATAATAATATTCTTATTATTATAGATAGACTTATGAAATTTTCCTATTTTATCCTCTATAGCGAATTAATAAACATAGAAGAATTTATATACCTCTTCTACTATAATATCGCTAGGATATATAGAGTACCTCTCGAGATTATCTTAAATCGAGGACCACCCTTTATATCTAAGTTTTAATAAGGATTAATTAAATACCTTAGAATTAACTATAAGCTTTCTATAGTATACTATAAGGAAACTAATAGATAAATAGAAAGAATAAACTAAATACTAAAGTAATACCTTTAATGCTATATTAACTATAAATAAAATAACTAGGTTAGGAAGCTACTAGCTATATAGCTAGCCTATAATATAGCAGCTAATAAAAGCACGAAAATCATACTAGCCTACGCTAACTTTAGGTTTACCCTAGACGCTTATAGATAGGCCCGAAATATAGTTATTAACCCTAAGGTAATCCTTACTAATGATTAACTAAAGAACCTATATAAAGAAATAAGGATAGAACTTAAATTTATTAGAAATAGAATAAGTAACTATATTAATAAGAAAAGGATTAAGGGACTAACCTTCTCGGAGGGAGATATAGTCTACCTTATAATAAAAAATATCGTAATAAAACGATAAAATAAAAAACTTAACTATAAGTATATTAGACCCTATAGAGTTAAGTAGAAAATCTTATAAAATAATTATAAACTAGACTTATTACTAAAGGTTAAGCTCTATCTAATCTTTTATATTTTATTACTTAAGATAGTAGAAAATACTATCTAAATTAAAATTAATAGTAAACTAGAAGCTAAAGTTAATAGACTAGAAGAATATATTATAGAAGCTATTCTCAATATAACTAGAATCGATAATAAGATAATATACTTTATTAAATAGAAGGACTACCTAGACTCTAAGAATATATAGGAATTACCTAAATACCTTAATTATACCTAATAACTATTAAAGGACTTCTATTAGAAACTTTAAAACCTATAAGCAGGAAGGAAGGATCTAGATCTATAATATATAGTAAAGATACTAAAGTAGGATCCCTAGGGATATCCTCTATCTCCTATATATCTAAAGTCTCTATTAATAGTATACCTTTCTCCTCTAAGTAATCTTCTATCTTTTTGATCTATTCTAACTTTATAAAAGCTACTATAATCTATATCTAAGTTTCCTAGACTACCCTCTAGGATACCTCTAGTGACTTCCGTAAGGCTTTTAACTCCCTATAAGTATCTAAGCGCTATTAATAAAGCTTCTTCTTCTTATAAATAATTTTTATGACTATAAAGCATTAAAATAGGTAATAATATAAACTATAGAGAACCTATAAATAAGGACCTCTAACCCTAAATGCTTATATCTTTAATAAGCCTTTATATATTTAGTATACCGAGTTAAACTAAGTCCTATAATATAATAACGATAATTATAAGAATAAAAAGCATATAATACTATATCGGTATTAAAAAGTTTAATAAACTCTATAAGAACTTTAACTTCGCGATTCTTACGCTCGGTTATATACTTTACGACCCTACCGGATATACTATTAGCATAATAGTAAGAAGGGACGGAAGTTTAATAAACTAAAAGAAGTAGGAAGATAGTCTACTTATGCGGCCTTAAGGATAAGACTAGCAAAAGGGAGATATTATATTATAGCCTAAACCGCGGTAGGCGGTAAGCTATAGTAGAACCCTATTATATTATTAAGACTATATAGACTCTAGATATATTAAGTCAGCTAGGCTAGTAAATTATAAGAGGAGCGATAGAACGATAGAAGTGACGACCTAAACCATCGGGCGCTCCTAGCGCTCCTAGCGCTCTAAAGGGATATTATAAATATATAGTATATAATTATTAGTACTTTCCTATATAATAGCTACTTTAGCTATTAATATAACTTAATTATACTTAATACCTTTAAGTATATTATTAGATATAATACTTATTTAAGTTCACGATATAATATTCTCTATTGCTAATATAAACCCAGCACGACCGGTTTATCCCTTAGGAATCTAACTATACCGTTATATAACCGCACTAATAATATCTTTAGGTCTAGAAGGTAAAGGGTTTAAATAAATAGGCTAAGCCCTTAATAAGCTAGCTTAGAGATATTATACCGCTCTCTAAGGTGCCGCGAGATATAGTCTCTATCGGCCTTAAGGGCAAACTTATATTAAATATATAGGATTGCTAGCTCTAGTTAGTTAAGGTAAAGTCTAAGGCGGTCAAGCTATTTAATTATTATTTACTTTAGTAAAGAGGATCGTTAATTAGGAAGAGGATTATTACTCGATATTGGGCTATTTAGGAAGGAGGGCTCTCTTTCTTTAACTTACCTCCGCGAGAGAGAAAGGGGGAGGGTATAGGTAGGGACCCCTTGCTCCCTTATGGGGTCTACCTAACTACCGCGATAGCTCTTATGCCTACTCTAGACTTAAATAGAGTGATAATTAGCTAGATTAGTCTTACTAGGGAAAATAGGCCTTATTCCTAAATAATCCCTAATAATTTAGGAAATAAGATAGATTTTAGGAATAGGCCCCGTTCTTAAGGTAGTAGTAGATAAGGATGGTTAGGGATAGGTAATTAGCGTAGAAGCGGGAATAGGGCGCGTTCCCGACTTGAATATTTAGTGGGTGAAGAATTATGTACCCTTGATTTGGCGTATTTTAATTGGACCGAACCCCTCGTCGAGACCTGTGCGGAGGTCCTTGCGCACTGAAGAGATTTGATCCTGGTGCCTACCTTAGTCGCGTGACTTAGAAACTCCACACCGAGCAGCCCGAAACACAAAGGCCAGCTCAAGCTTTTTTAGTCTTTTGCCCCGCATAAGTTTTCTGACCGCTTCTCGCAAACACACTCTCCCAGGAAGAAAACGCATCCTACTTCACGTAAACTCATCATGAGGAGTCGACATGCATGTGATGCTTGCCGTCAGAGAAAGGTAAGTTGCTCGCGAAGCGATTCGCATCATCTATGGACTGGGATGAGGAGCAGGTACATACTTTCCACGATAACATGGCTGATTTTCTTGGAACCTACTAGATTCAATGTGACGGTGATCCTTCTAGCCCTACACGACAGTGCAACTGGTGCAGTTGCCATGGAATGGCGTGTACATTCCATGGAATAAGGGCACCTGCGGAGAGGACCAAGTAGGTCAAGTGTGCTCCTCTGGATCAGAAACGGTTTCAAGACCCTCCGTTTCTAACAACATGCAGACTAGCTTCAGTGTCTAACAATGACCAAACAAGTCGGCCCAAACATGCAGTGAAAGCTTCATCCGACGGCCTTACTGGAAGGTCGAATGTCCAACCAATCTCTACCATGTCAGACACTTCAAGGCGTCATTTGCAAGGGGCCAACTCAGCATTCCAAGGCTCAACTCCTCACTACGCCGGACTTCTCCTGGGCCAGCGAGGCTGCCACAGTGGCATTCCCTTCTTGACCGAAGAAGATGAGGAATGGATCTATTCGCGAACCAGCGAAAAGGCCGACCTGCGAAGACTTATTACCCTTCGCATGGGGCAACGAATCCCGCTACCAGCCCCGCCTAACATGCCCAACCAGGGAGCAACCCATCATCCTTGTGAACTTCCCTCGCGAGGGATTGCTAAGGCATTTTTAGATGCTTTTAACCAATCGACTTTTAGATTGATATTTCCAGTCATCGACTATACTCTGTTCCAACAGACTCTTGCTACGGCCTATATAACCAGCGACACGCTACCAATCCCGAGACAAGCCTCCGCGAAAGCGTGCGTATTTGCACTTCTTTCCATGATGGGTTTGTTCCACGGCAAGCTATCATTCCTTCCTCCAATGGACTGGGATGCCTGTTATAGTGCGGCCACTTCCTTCCTACCATATATCCTTGAAAGCACGGTGGAGAATCTCCAAACCATCTTAATGTTGGTAAGTTCTTATCCGTCTTGATCTTGCTTAGTGGGACGTTAGTAGCTCAAGGCAACTAGTACCTCCGTCAAAGATATGTTGGTCACCCAGAGTCGGCCGCTATTTACCACTCTATTGCATGCCGGATGGTCTTCATGCTTGGTGGACATACAAACACAAGCAGTAGATCATTTGGTGATGATGCTACCCATCAGGAGCGGCAAACCCGTCACATCCGACAACTTTTCTGGCAATGTTATATCTTTGACAAGGAAATTGCCTTCCGGACAGGACAGCCGCCATTCATATCTAATAAGCATTGTGATCTCACTCTTCCCCAAGGCTATCTCGAATCCCAATTCGTGCTACCTTTACCAGGGCATGATGTCTTCTCGTATTTTTTCGCCAACGATTCACTAGTCCCTTTCCTTGCTGGAGAGTTACGACTAAGCATGCTGAAGTCCAAAACATACGAGCTATTATACTCCGCTCAAGCTCTTACCAAATCAGACCTTGAAATCATCCGTGCTATTCTGGAGCTGGATGATGAACTTGAAAGTTGGAGAATATCTATCCCAGATGTTGTTCGCCCTGCTCTCTCTGTGTCCGATCCCAAACAACCAGTGGCAGATCTCCAAATACAACACCGAATGCAGCAAATTATTCTACACCTCGAGTACCACCATCTTGTAGTGGCAATCCACCGGGCAGGCGTTCGGTGTATTGCTAACGAAGCAGACACCAGTCTTCAGGGAAATGAACGTCAAGCAGCAATTAGTTCCAGTATAGCATTGTGCCTCGAAGCGAGTCGGTCCACGTTATTCTACCTTCGAGCGGTGATTGATGATCTAGCAGGAGAAGTATTCTGGTAAGTTTCTTTCTGTCAATTCGTCGGGCTACACTTCAGTCTCAGAGTCATGTTTGTAGCGTAGAACAGGCGGGGAATCTTCTAACACTACATGCACTAGGGTTACTGTCTTCTATCCCACGGTAGCAGCAATGATGCTGTTCCTTCACATTCTCGCTGTACCAATGGCCCCCCAAGCACAGCGGGATTTAGAGTTGTTGAGCTTAGCAGCAGACCTCATTCGCAGCATGCCACTACAAAGATCGACGCTGCATGAGATTAGCCACATTAAGTTAGTAAATGACTTTATTGCAGAGCTGATCCGCCTTGGTAATTGCGCTATTCTTAGGGCTAGGAGGGAGATGGGACTTGGGAAGGAGTGTACATAGTATACGACATACTACAGACCTGTACAATCGTGTAACCAGCGGTTTTGATAAGGAAAACAGTACCAAATAACAACAAATTAAACCCAATCAATGAGCTTCTGGAGTTGCCTGATGACGTCCTTGTCAAGTTGAGAATAATATCGGCTTTTAATTGGGGTCAACGAACACGAATTATTAGCTAGCTGGGAGCTATGAAATAACGCTGCTGACTCTGGAAAGGTTAAGAAGTGTCTATGAGCGAGGAAGAACGGCATTGGGTACCAATACTAGTAAAGTGGGCCAAGGAATGAAAACAACCGATTCGTAAGCTTCTACTCGCCCCCAGCCCAACAGATGAAGAGGATTAGAGGAGAATTGAAGCGCAAAGACAGAGAAGCGGCGAGACAGAATGTGTATAACAACCAACCCCCCCCCCTCTCTCTAATATACAATGTTCCACGTTAAACCAAAATCGAGGAAATTAGTTTGATCAGCTCGGCACCATCCTCCAGCTCGCCAATGTACGTGACATGCCTATCGGGACGGACTAGTACAAGACATCCTCTCTCTCGGCTGACTCCATATTTATTGTATGCTTCGCTCAGACTCCAAGTCCTTGCTTGGTTGTTGTCAACAAAGACTCGATCAAAGGGGTCAGCACCCTTGAGGAGGAACGGGGGCAAATCAGCGATCTCGACATCATCCCTGCTTGCACTGTGCAAGATGAGGGTCTCAAAGATATCTTGCGGCGAGTTGCCAGGCCCGTTGAAACGCTGTAGAAAAACGCCAGGGAGCTCTAGCAACTGGCTGAGGCGTTCCACGCGGCGCAGCTGCTCGGGTTTCGATATATCACCCGCGAAGATGACAATCCGGTACCGACCATCACTAGGGAAGGACTTCCCAAAGTCAACCGCATCTCCGTTAGCATGTCTCTCCACAGTATGCGAAGGTAGGCGTCTGCCCACAGGAATGCCAGGCGCCAGATGCTGTTTGGATATAATCGAGCCACCTTCCTTGGCGATAAGCAATCCAGACTCATACTCAATCGCCGTAGTGCTTGAAAATGGGAGATTGTCCTGTAATCCATCCTTGGTTCCTTTGAGAGAGAAGTTTCCTGTTACATTTGCTTGCTTTGATAGAGCTTTATCGAATGCAATAAGCTGTTTGGTCGTTAATCCGCGCTCTTCGTCGTAGGTCTTGAGGATAGTTGGTGGAGAGATCCCCTTTACCACATGGGCAATTTTCCACCCCAGGTTATAAGCTGGAGACGTTAGCATAGCCTTTGCATCGTGTAAGGGGGTAGTATTACCATCTTGTATGCTGAAGTTCATGCCAATCCCCGCTCTAGGTGAATGGACATGAAGTGCGTCGCCAGTGAGAAAAATACGCGAGTGCTTGGACGAAGCGCTTGCGATTCGCTGGCGGGTACCAAACACACCGCACCAATCAACTCTTTCGACGTTGATCTCATATGGAGAAATAATCTCCCTGATTGATTGGATGATGTTTTCTGGTGTCGCTTCTGACCTGGCAGCAACGGGGGCTGCAATACGCAACAACCCATTCTCCCTTGGTACAAATCCCGCTCCGAATCCGTCCTTGGAGATCATTGATTGAATATAAATATCCGCTGTAGGGCCTGTCAGTACCAGTCGGGGACTGGAAAAGGGGTTACGTACGAAAGTTTGAAGTCGCCACGCAGTCCAAAATGCCTCCGAAACCCTCATCATCTCCGTTCCCATCTCCGAGAAAGTCAAAACCCAAAGCTTTGCGAGTCCAGCTTCGGTTTCCATCGGCCCCAATTAAGAACTTGGCCTTGATAACTTCAGTGCTCCCTTCTTTCCCGGTAGTCTTGCGCTTCAAGTACGGCTCGTCTGCCGGGTTATAGTTGAAATCTCCGGGCTGTGGTACGATAACCTTTGTCGGAGAAGCCGCCAGTTCCTCGTCCGTGAGGTGCTGAACCGTCAATCTGATCGCATGAGCATGTGGATCATGTATGCTAGACTCATCAATCTCAAGATCCTTGGCTGTGACTCCCCATTCGACTTCGAGTCCGTTCAAGGTTTTCATGCCATCCAGCAAAGCACGCTCCACGTTTCCTACAAATATTTAGAATCTTGCTAGCATGTACGAAGGACGTGTCAAACCCTGGCTAGTGTGAACCAGGCGGTAATGGCCGAGCTCTGGATACCATTTCGGAAAGCGAGCGAGGCGTTTCAGGGGGGCATCCTTGGTGCCGGCCTGTATGGGCAGAGTCAGAATAGGTACTAGACAAAAGCCAACTCTCACAAACCCAGAATGTCATCTCCACTGCAGGAGCAGCGTTCTTGTAGAGGTCCTCTACAATGCCAAACGAATCAAAGATGTCTAGAGTTCCAGTCTGCATTCCATCAGCATGGCCTCTGAAGACCTTTGTGGCGCGGGCGTCGATGATGCGTGTTTTCACACCAATCCGCGCCATCCACAAGGCTGCCATAAGACTGCATCCAAAACCAATTAGTTTTCCAATCATAAGATAAAGGTGTTTTGCTCCAAGTGAATATACCCTGATGGCCCGGCACCAATGATCACCACATCGGTAGTCGATTCAGATGGCACAGTCATGATGTCCCTTGAGAGTGAATGTTTCGAGATAGCGGTAAAATAAAAAAAAAATAAAAAAAAAAGATTTGCGAGTATTCAATGTAGCAAGTACAGTAAGTGGAATATGTTGCGGCATTGCTTTATGTTCTCTGAGAAAATCACTTTGGCTTATATATCAATTTTGAATACCAAAACCTCCGCCTTCGGACTATAGCTTGAATCCGAAAGTAATCCTAGTGGAAGAGCTAGTGATACAGACAGGCACGTGCGTGGCAGTGCGCCTTGCAAGAGTGGTTCTGCGCTTAGTCATCGGGTGTAAGAACGAGTCAATATGCCGATAGGGATAACCAGCAGTTAATTCCCCAGCTATGAACCAACGCTCGGATCCGGGGCTTCAGAATGCGCCCGGATACTATTATGAGCACGTTGGTTTTTGTGCGCCCGGACGGCCGCTTCAGAAGCGCCCGGGTTTCCTTTGTCTCAAGAGCAAGAGAGCGAGATTACCATATCTACTTAATTAATTCAGACACGAGTGGACACGTAGATCTCCAATTCGACCATTCACGATGAGCTGTCAGAGCAGGTTCCTTTTTCGCTTCATTGCTAGTAACCGCTCTATATCTACCGCCCCGTCTGAATTTGTTGAGCAGATACGGTAGTACGAAAATGGGTTACAAATGGGTCCAACAGCGAAAAAGACGAAAGAAATGCGACACAAGTTAGCTTAGTTTTGCGTGCCCTGTAGGCGATTCTTACCAGTAGTGCCGCCACCTCACCAGACCCGAATTCCCTTTCATAGCATGGCTGAGCAATTTGCAACTCCTCTTTCTACCAAGCAATAGTTCTTCATATTAACCTATATGAATATTTACTCTAGGGAATACTACTGTTTATGATTTGCATTGTTCCTCCAAATGTAATCATCGATATGCTTCTGATCGACTATACCTAGTGGCTGGCCAAGAGCTGCTCTATCGGCAGCTATCTTCTTATAAGAGGGCCTGTCAACTAGAGCAGAATTCCATTTTGCATAATGGGGGAATTCCTCGGATGGGTCGTACCCAGGGAGCAACTGGGGTACTGTCTCGTTGGTAACCACAAAGACAAGGTCAGCGAAAGTAACCCTGTCGCTGGCGAGATAGCTCTTGCCGGTCTTCTTGAGATATTCATCGAGCATCCCAATCGTGCGCTTGATCGTCCATTCATAGCGGTCGAGGGCAGATTGGACATGCTCTGGGTGTTTGTACAAGAACCAGGCATGTTGACTATAGTACATGTGTTGTTCGGACGCCTGGAATTGCATCCATGCGAGTTCCAAGTACTTATCTGGGCCTGAGAGGGAGTGCAAAGCGCCAGACGTATCGTAAGTCTCGAGCAGATAGAGAATAATAGCGCCAGCCTATTGTCGACTTAGACTAGAAGGGTCACATATGGAGCAAAGACATGCAGCCTACCTCGAACAGTCTGATTCCGGTGTTGGGATCCTCAATGGCCGGAACTTTGGAGTTCGGATTGAGAGACTTGAAGGTTTCCGTGTTCATTTCAGGGGTTTCAAGGTACTTGCTCTCATAAGGAACCTTGAGTTCCTCGAGTATGATGGCGACCCTCCATGGGACAGGGCCTCTGGCAGTGGAGTAAAGAATAATAGGTCTAATGGCAGACATATTAATTCCTTGCAAATAATGAAATAATGATTCTGACGACGATTTATCAACAGGATAAAGATGATGTGGGACGTGTAGTGAACTGATGCTTGAATATATATACACAAGCTCACTTGGATCCATTGCTTACGTAGCGAGGGGTAAATCTTCTCCACATATACCGATAGCTTCTTAAGACCATTCTCGGCCATCCTTCTAGTTTCACGAAATCCTGGCACGTCCTTTCAACGCTATCTGGCTCTAAGCATGGAGTACAGTATCACACTGCGAATGGCCTTAGTTGGTGACTCAAATTACACTAAAATGTCGCTACACGCGCGCCGTCTTTTCCATAATCGCTTCCTAAGCGGAGATTAAATTAGGTATGCAAACCGTGTATAGCTACATGGCCAACTTCCACTATATGGACTCGGATTTTTATGACTGTCCGAAGTCTCCACCTCGAAGTAGAGCTGGGGTTGTTTCTCTAGGGAAGCCCTTGGGATCTAAAGTATGGCAAAAGATGACAAAGGGTAAAGCTCAGCAGGCTAGTAGATGAAGATTGTTGGGGCCTGCTGTTTTTATGCGCTTAATAAGCGCATACATATGTAAGTGTCAAACAGTCATGCAAACCTAAAATCACCTTTTGTTATCCTTGGTCATACTTAACTCACAAAGTACTTCCCCGGAAAAACGACCGAGGTGGCTGGATACTCCAGACTCTATTATCAATCCAAAGCTAACCCCGCTTATAAAATCCTAACAAAGCTTTTCTATCTTGAGGAATGCTCTTAGTGTTAATGCGGGGCACGCCTCATTTCTATCAAGGCTAATCCAGCTGGGTTTTACCTAGCCTACTGAATCACTTGACTCATATGTCTGGAGCCGCCGAGTCCAATATAATCAGAGGTGACGTTGCCGGGGATAAGTAACAGCTTATAAGGCATATATACGTGGCTAATTAAGTTAAACGAGTTTTCTCGGGAAGAAAGTAGTCAGGGCGAAAGCGGAGAATATGGAGGACTAAAAACCGATACCTGCGACTTTCCGGCCAGACCGGAGTCTATCTTAGCTCCGGGTCCCACGTTTAATAGAGGAGACCCCTTAACGAAGGCAGGGCTAAGTATATTAAAAAAGGGAGGGAGTAAAGTAGAAACTATAAGAAGGCGGCTTAGAATTATAAAGAGGATAATATCTTCTTATTTATTAAGCTCTTTCTTCCCTTACTATACTTACTATATCTACTTATATATACCCCTATTTATAACTCTTAACTATTCCCTATAACTTAATTATAAGAGCTATTAAACTCTCTACCGATCTCCTCTTCTAGCTAACTAAATAGCGCCGCTTCTATTACCTTCTCACTAAGGAGCTCCCTATCTCTAATACTTATATCTAGGATATTATTAATAACGCTACCCTCTAGACCCCCTCCTCCTTTAATAATTAATCTACCTATATTATTATTCTCTTTATTAATAAGTATATTAAGCTTTAGAATATCACTAAGAATACACTAAAGGCTATCTTTCCTACTGACGCTTACCCCGCTATTAAGTAGAAGCTTAGTATATTCTAGGCCGGCGCCGGTACTATCCTCTTCTTCTTTAATTAGGCTATTATCGATAAATATACCGCTAAGTTTATTACCTTTAGGGATAAATTCCTCTACTAGGCTAATTAAGCTATTATTATCTAGGAGTACCTTACCTAGACTAGACTTAAGGCTAAGGGCCTTAGCGCTAACCTATAGCACTATAACCCCCTTATTAACGCTAAGGTCTAGGAGACCTAAGGTATTCCTGCCACCTAGAAGCTTGACGCCTAGCTTATCTTTAGCGGTAAGATGGGTAAGGCGTATAATAAGACCTTCTAGCCTCTTAAGGAGCGCGTTAAGGTCTTTAGTGCTTAAATCGGCCAGGCTCTAAAACTTTAACAACCGGGCATTTAGATACACTCTAGAGGGCAATAAGCACTGAAGTTTTCAACACCACAACCAATTTCCATAGTCTAGTATACTCCCGGTCTATAGTTAAGTAACCTAGGAATGGATTTTATTTCGCCTAGGGGGAATACACCCCAGAGGGGCCTTTGCGCTAAGTTATTTTCGTTTCGTATTGTTTTTCTATAATCACGACGAAACTGATACGCGCGTCTTTCCTCTCGGACCATGTATGAATTTGTTAGTGGAAGCTTTAGTAGCTTTTTTAGGTCTTATCTATATAGAGTGGCCTTCCCTCCTGCCTTCTAAATCTTGAAATCTATCTGTCACATTTGACGAGGGATTTTGACTATGCATTGAAGCCCTTGATTTCTAACTAAATGAGTGACTGAACTTGGTCTGTTTCATCCTTCCTTAGATCCCTCTTATTCGTCAGCTATGACGGAGTGTTCTTCATGATCTGTTTTATCCAGGCTTGATCTTTCTTGGTCAGACAGCCCGTGTGTCGGTCGTTCTCTAACGTATCCCAGCCAAGATAGGCTATTATCTCTTCTTCAGTCTATTCCCTAGAGCTTGTTAGCGTTATACAGCGCATCACCAAGTGAACCTGTGAGAAAGGCTGTAATAAAATGTATACATAGAATACGGTCACATAGAAGATCGTATGAGCAAGATTGGGTTCGCATATATAGCCTTGCGTCGGACATGATTATCATTATCTATGGAATGGTCTTACTCGTGGGCCTATGGATGAGGCTGCTAATGTGCTCTATGACTGTTTGAGAAAACTATAATCAGAGTAATGAAATCCGCCGCCGCATAATTAAATGAGTAATCCTCCCCATGCTCCTGTCGCATCCAAGCGATGCGATGATCCCGAGGGCATATAATAAGAATCATAAAAGAGTAGAGGCATAGAGTATCCCTAAACTATTTAAATTATGATACTGGTATAGTGGGCTATAGAGCAGCGGGGAGATTTTATATAAGAAATCGGGAGCTTATTTAGGATTTATTTACTATATAGATCTACGTTTATATATTCCCTA
Organism: Fusarium virguliforme; assembly: GCA_020883615.1. Taxonomy (NCBI): domain Eukaryota; kingdom Fungi; phylum Ascomycota; class Sordariomycetes; order Hypocreales; family Nectriaceae; genus Fusarium; species Fusarium virguliforme. The sequence continues at coordinate 282,566 of JAJHJD010000017.1, forward strand.
GCCTAAGCTTATTAAATTAATTTGTAAATCTATTCTAGCTCTAAAGCTCGCAGATTTAGGTATTAATTACTATAAGTAATTTCGGTCGCCTTATTAATATTGCTATCCTTTATTCCTAAGTCCTTTAATACCTATAGCGCTTATAACTTTTTTAATAATAGCTCTAGATTATTTAATATATCTCTATTACATCCGGGAAGAATAATACCTAATTTAGCTATCTACTTATAGATAGTATATATATGATAGGATAATATATATAGGAGTATAATAATATATATCTCTATATAAGGAAGAGTAAATAATCCCTTAAGTATATAGTAAAATTTATAATAGAGCCCTATAGATAATGTGACGGTATGGTTAGTCTAAGGGATAAACCAGTTATATTAGGTTTATATTAGCAGTAGGGATAGTCACGTAGTTAAATAAAAGAGGTTATTATATCTAGTAATATACTTAAGGGTATTAAGTATAACTAAGTTATATTAATAGTTAAGGTAGCTATTATATAGAAAGTATAATAAATATATCCTATATACTTAAGGTTTAGGGATAGGATTAATATTCTTATTCTTTAGTCTAGGGTAGGGCTAATATTCTTAAAGCTCAGTCCTTAGACTAATATAAGTAATACTTAGTCCCTTTAGTCTTAGGCTTAGTTAGAGTATTTCTACTATATTTTCCCGCCTAGCCCTTATTATAGCTATAATATAAGGTCTCCCCTCTATTAGTTTTATCCTTAAGGCTAGTTTAAATTATTAAGTATTTCCGGTAGGTAACTCTAATTTATAAAATTCTCCTTTCTTTATTAATATAATATTAAGCTAAATTTCTAAGTATATTTCTTCCCGTAAGCTTTCTAAAGTATAAAGTCTTTCTACCTATATTAAGGCTTTTAGTTTTAAAATTATACCTTATATTTACTATTTCCGCCGGGGCTTATCCTATAAGGTAGTTTCCGATTATCCTAACTATTATTCTAACTATATCAATATAAAGGTTATATATAATGGGGCTAGAGTGGCTTCTTTTCGTAAGTATATACTTTAGGTATTTTTAGTAAGTAGTTAATCTTTAGTAGTATTAAAAAATATCTAAAAATATAAATACCTAGAGGATTAAGAGGCTAAGGTAGAGGCCGCTCTTAAGGAGGTAATAGCTAAGCTTACTTATATCTATAAGTAGAAGTAATTATTTAAAGCGCGCGGCGATAAGGCCTTTAAGTATAGTCTTTATACCTTAAAGGAGTTAGGTAAGCTTTAGGAGGAATTATCTATTATTATAGAGGTATATTCTTTTAGGGCTATTAATGTAATTAATTAAAATACTATCGGTCTTAATAAGTCTATATTTAATATTATTAATAGAAGTTCTTTAGAAGGTATTATATATTAATAAGGTATTCTAGTGGTTCCTATATATTTTCTAAATTAAGGTAGTCTTTTTATTTAATAAAATATATTATTTTACTATTAATCCTATTTATATTAAGGATAGCTTTTATAATATATTCTTTTAGTCTATTAACTTTTACTTTTAATTTATTCTTAATCTTAATTTAAATAATATTTTCTATTAATTTAAATAATAAAATATAAAAGATTAAGTAAAGCTTAATTTTTAATAATAAATCTAATTTATAGTTATTTTTTAAGATTTTCTATTTAATTCTATAGGGTCTAATATACTTATAGTTAAGCTTTTTATTTTATTATTTTATTATAATATTTTTTATCGCGAGATAGACTATATCTCCCTCCGAGAAGGTTAATCCCTTAATCCTTTTTTATTAATATAGTTATTTATTCTATTTTTAATAAATTCAAGTTTTATCTATATTTCTTTATATAGATTCTTTAGCTAATTATTAATAAGGATTACTTTAAGGTTAATAACTATATTTTAAGCTTATTTATAGGTATCTAGGGTAAACCTAAAATTAATATATATTAATATAGTCTTTATGCTTTTATTAGTTATAATATTATAGGCTAACTATATAGCTAGTAATTTTTTAATTTAATTATTTTATTTATAGTTAATATAGTATTAAAGATATTATTTTAATATTTAATTTATTTATTCTATTTATTTATTAATCTCCTTATAGTATACTATAGAGAGCTTATAGTTAATTCTAAGGTATTTAGTTAATCCTTATTAAAACTTAGATATAAAGGGTAGTCCTTAGTTTAAAATAATCTTAAGAGATATTCTATATATCCTAGTAATATTATAGTAAAAGAGGTATATAAATTCTTTTACATTTATTAATTTATTATAAGAGATAAAGTAGGAAAATTTCATAAGTCTATCTATAATAATAAGAATATTATTATAGAAATTTCTAATAGTTAGTTCTTTTAATAAGGGTAATTTAATAATAAAATCTATAATAATTAATTCCTAAGGTTATTATATAACTAGAAGTAATTAGAACTTTCTATAGGGTTTATAGTATTATACCTTTATTTTTATATATAAGTCGTATTTATTTATAACTTATAACTATCTTTTTTATATTAGGAAAAGTAGATATTATCTTAATTTATTCTAAGGTTTATTAATTCCTTAATATCTATATAGCGGGTATTTATATATCTCGCGTATAAAGTTATATTATATTATCTAGGACTTATTATTTATCTATTTTCTTATTATCTAGGAGTTATTATTTACTCTAAGATTTATTTTAATAATAGATTACCTTATTCTACTATATAGGTTACCCTAAGTATTTATCTAGGGTTATATTTCTAATAGTATTATATACCTTAGATTTCCTTCTTAAATAGATAGTTATTATAGATATAGTTTATAGCTTTAAATATTAGTCTATAGTTCCTATTATAAGGGAATTAATTATAATAATAGTTAAAGATCTTTTTAAAAACTTTATTAAATATAGTAATCTTTCCTTTAAATATAAAGAGTCTATCTTTAGTAGTTATATCTCTATATATAATTAATAAAGTTAATAATTTATTTTTTATAATCTTAAATAAACTTAAGGTATTTTAATAGAGGTATTAGTTTCTATATTTATATAATAAGTTTTTATTTAAGGTATCCTTTTAAGGTATATTATAGTAATTATTTATTTACTTTAATCTTTTTTATATTAAGGTCTAATTATCTATTAATAATATTAATTCTTTTATTTTCTTTTCCCTTTATATAGATTATAATATAGTTAAATTCTAAGAGGTATTTAATATAATATAATTATTAGCTATTTAGTTCTTTAATAATAATAAAATATAAGATATTCTTATAGTATATATAGACTTTAATTTAATAAGGGCTTTTAATAAAGTAATATTAAAATTTCTTAAAAGTATTAATAATAATAAGGAATTCTTTATTATAGATAGGGTAATTAAGTTCTACTATATATAGCTTATAAGAGTAGAATATAATTAAGTATAAGAGTCTTTTATGATCTTATTATTTAATATAGGCACTTAATATAAAGTCTAAGATATCTATTTTAAGTTTAATTAATTAAGATAGGTTAAATATCTTAAGGATTAATTTACTTAAAATAAGTTTCTTAATTTTATAGAAAGCCTTTTATATCTTATTCCTTATTATAAATAATATATCCTTTTTTATTAAATTAATTAATAATACCGCGATTTTTCTAAATCTTTTAAGGAATTTATAGTAATAATTAATAAAATTAAGGAAGGCTTATACTTCCTTAATATTTATTAATTCTTTTTAATCCTTAATTATTATAACCTTCTTAAAGTCTATATATATCTTATTATAAGAGATAATATATCTAAGAAATTCTATATCTAAGGTATAGAACTTATTTTTCTTTAGTTTTATTAATAAATTAATATTTTATAGTATCTATAGTACCTTATAGATATATTCTATATATTCTTTTTTTATTTTAGAGAAGATAAAGATATTATCTAGGTAATATATAATAAATATATCTAGATATTCTTATAATATATTATTAATTATTTATTAGAATATAATAAGTATATTAGTAAGTCTAAAGGCATAATAAGGTATTTAAATAGTCTATATTTAATATAAAAAGCGATTTTCTATATATATCCTTCCTTAATTTAAATTAAGTTATAGGCTCCCTTAAGGTTAAATATAGTAAAATACTTTATCTTAAAAAGTTAATCCTTAAACTTATTAATAAGAGGTAGCGGTATATAATCCTTAATTATAATAATATTAAATATTCTAAAATTAATATAAAGATAAAGCTTTTTATTCTTCTTTAGGATAAATATAATAAGGTATTTAATAAATAACTTACTTTCCTTAATATATCCTTTCTATATTATTTCTTTAATATATTCCTTTAATATTAATAGCTATATTATATTAAGTAAGTAGAGTTTATTAAAATTAAATTACTTTTTATTTATAAATTTAATTTTTAGGTTATAATATATATATAATAAGTTAATCTTAAGTTCTTCTATAAAGAGTTTTTTATAGATTTAAGATTATAATAGGATATTTTTAAGCTATTTATTTTATAATTTCCTCTTAATTTATTTAAGGTTCTTTTTTAACTTATAGAATTACTTTATAATACTATAATTATATATTAATTCTATTATTTCTTTCTATTATATTATTTATATCTTATTCCTTTAGGTAAAGAGATATCTTATATTTACTTCTTTCTAACTTCTCTATTATCTCTAATAGAAATTTAAGATCTTATATTTAATAAATTATTATCTCCCTAAGGGGGTATCTCTTTATTAAAGGAAATTACTTAATTAATCTATTAATTAAGATATAGATTAAACCTATATAACTATAGGTACCTAAGTATTAGATAATATCCTAATATAAATATAATATTAAATAAGATTCCTTAATTTTTTCTATTAATAAAGACTATAAGGTAATTAATCTTATATTTAATAATCCTATTATTATAGTTAAACCTTTCTCCTTTAAGGTTATATACTAAATAAGGATCTTTCTTATACCTCTATAGTAGCCTAAGCCTATTTACTATCGCTAAGTTAAAGTAGTTTTATTTAGCTTTATTATTTATTAAAGTATTTATTTATTCTCCTTTAATTTATATTTTTAATTTAAAGTATTTTAGCTATTAATTATTTATAGTTATATATAGAGCTCTTTATAGGAATTATTTCCTTCTTTCTTTTATCTATAGCTCTATAGTAGGTAAGTATCTTAGTTTTTTAATAATATCCTTCCTAGGTAATCCTTATTATATTTACTATTATTATAGGCGTTATAGTTATATTTATTATCTTAATTATTAAGTAATTCTTAATATCGCTATTCTTTTTTAGCGCCTAGATCTATCTAAGGTATCTTTAACTTAATAAGGTCTTCTATATACTCCTATAGCGCGGTCTCTTCCTATATAAGTGAGGTTTTAATATATTATCGTTATTAGAGGTCTTATTCTTTATCCTTTATTATACCTTCTATTTATATAGAGGCATAGAAGCCTTCTCCTATTATCCTAATAATCCTATCTAGGGTAGCTCTTCTTTCTTTATTATTTTATTTTATTCCTAGCTTTACTCCTCCTACCTAAATAAAGGTATTTATAAATTATTTTAGGGATATAGTTTATTATTATAATAAGTAGAATTAAAGTTATATTACTTTAATTCCCTTATATTATTATTTACTATAATAGTCTTCTATTTTATATAAAAAGTAGGGTTATATATTTAGTTATAAGAGGGGGATAGAAAAATAGTCTTATTCCCTCTTTTTATATAGGTATATTTTATAATAATAGTCTCTATAGGAGACCTATATAATCTTATAATACTATAGGTATCTTACAGTATTTTATTATTATTATATAGGTTATATTAAGGTTTTAATAGATAGGGGTTTAATACTATTTCTTTATAATAAGCTTAAATATAGATATCTTCTATATCCTCTACTTTTTATTATTCCTAAATTAATTAGATATATATATTAGTATTACTATTTTAATAATATATTCCTTATTTATTGATCTAAATATTATAGTCTTTATTCTATATCTATTAATATTGCTTAATATTTTATTATATCTCCCTAAGCTTCTATTATATTTATTATATTTATTATCTATTATAATTATATTAAAGTTAGGTTAACTTAAGTTCTCTTTATATTCTTATACTTATTAAGTAGTTATTATAGTTTATAGGTTTATAGTATCTATTAGGTCCCATTATTATAATAATAACTTATTTAAGTCTAACTTTCTATCCTTTTATATCTTCTTCCTTCTTTATTAATTTAGGTAAGGGGATCTAGGTTTAATTAATTTTATCCTAGAGGTTTTAAATACTTATAATAATATTAATATATCTTTTTATTAAGGGTAGTATAACCTTATATATATATTTTTATAGTATAGTCTATAAGTAATATTATACTTTACTTATTCTTCCGCTAGGTATACCTATATATATAGTATAGCTATTTATCTTAATTTAGCTATAGTTATATTATAATTAAATTATATTATTATAATAGTCCTAGTGGTTTAGATCGCTATTTATCTATCGTCTTATTAATAATATAGCTTATATATTTCTTACCTTCCGGAAGTAGCTATTATTCCTAGCGCTTCCCTAATTAATATTTCCCTTTAGTAATATCTTATACCTTCTTCTTATATATATTCGCCTTATAATTAATAGTAATAATTTAGTTTCTTATTATATTATATAGTCCTTAATACTATAGGTCTAGCTTTAGTATTATATAAGGTATTATAGTATCTCTTCTTACCTTAATTTAGGTTAAAGCGAGAGGTATTAGCCTTATAGTTATTAAATCTTAGCTTTTATAATTTCTTCTATAAAAATATTAATCTTAATTATTATTTTAATATAATTAATAGGCCTATCTCTTTTATATAATTTAGCCTAAATATCTTTCTTAAGTCTATTAAAGAAGAATAATATTAAAGTATCTTAATCCTATAGTAGTTTAGATATAAACTAGAGGTATTTTATTTTATATTTAGAAGTTAATTAAGTTTATTTAAAGGCCTTAATCTCTTATTTAGCTTATACTTTTAATAGTTATAAAGCCTAATAAAGGGCCCCTTTAAATATATTATAGTTTAAGTAAAATTTAATAGTTTATAGTAAGAGATTAATAAATAGGGTTATAAGGTACTCCTTTATTATTAGCTTAAATTATATAGCGGTATACTTTATAAGATATCTTATAGTATATTAGACTTTATTAGATTTAATAGTAAATTAAGTCGGGTAATAGGTTATAAAAGTGTATATCTAGGTGAGGAATATCTATAGCCTATATATAGTCCTATTAAATAATTTAGGTAGGTTTAGCTTAAGGATCTCTCCTATATCTCTCCCCTTTATAGTAATAATTATAAGGTTATTAATTATATTAATACTATTTATATATTATTTATTCTAAACTTTCTAGAAGTTAGCTATCTATTCTATAGTTATATAGAGGTTATTTATTTTAATGCTTATAGTAATAATTTAAGCCCTAAGCTATTTAATTTCTTTATTATTATTATTAGCGCTAGAAGTATCTTCTATTTCTATATTAATTAAGTTAACTAAAGCGGGCGTAATAGGCATAAGTAGGCCTTATTATTAGTTATTCGCGGCGGTAGCGGGAGTAGCTATTATATTTAATCTTATTTAAGGTAATATAAGTAATCTACTAAATAAGAGCTATTAATATATAATAGTATAGTTAGTCTAAGGGATAAACTAATTATATTAGGTTTATATTAATAGTAGGGATAGTTATATAGTTAAATAAAAGAGGTTATTATATCTAGTAATATACTTAAGGGTATTAAGTATAATTAAGTTATATTAATAGCTAAGGTAGATACTATATAAGAAAGTGCAATAAGTCTATCCTATATACTTAGGGTTTAGGGATAGGATTAATATTCCTATTCTTTAGTCTAGGGTAGGACTAACGTTCTTAAAGCTTAGTCCTTAGACTAATATAAGTGACGCTTGGTCCCTTCGGTCCTAGGCTTAGTTAGAGTGTTTCTGCTATGCTTTCCCGCCTGGCCCTCGTTATAGCCGTGATAGATAAGCTACTTAAGATAGTACTATAAAGCTAAGCGCTATATAGAGCTTAATCTCTTAGGGTTCTAGACTTTAGGTTTTAAATAATTAAAGGTAAAGCCTCTATTTATACCTTAATATCTTTAAGCTTAAGTATTAAAATAATAAGATTAATATTCTAAATATAGAGTACCTTTACTATATAAATAATTATATTAATCCTAGAAGTAATATAGATTAAGGGCGATAGAGTTATTATAAAATCTATATTATAAATAATAACTATAGGTAGAATCTTAAGATCTAATTATATAGTCTTATTATTATTATATATTTTATTAAAAATAGGTATTATTTTTAAGCTAGAGTAAGTTATAAGTATATTCATATAAGGCACTCTTATGTAAATATAGATAGCTTTATTAAGGCTAATTATTAAGCTAGTATCTATAGAAACTATATAATTAATAGCTATTAAGTTAAAGAAGGTAATTACTTCTTTAGTTATAGAGGTTAATATATATAGTTTTATATAGAGAAAGGTACTAGCTATAATAATAGAGGCGGCTTAAATAATATTAGATAGCTAATTTATATAGTTACTCTTTCTAGGCGTTAAGAGGAGGAGCGGTCGAGAAATATTAAGATACTTAATCTCGGCCGGGAGCTTCCTAATATAACTAAAGCTAAAGATAACTTAGCTTAGAAGGGCATTATATTCGAATTCTTTTATATTAGTGGCGGTATTTACTGAGATTCCTGTGATGAAGGCCTTATGTCGCAGGTCAGGCATGATCTTCACGGCCTTAGGAAACAACTGCGTTAGTACTCTAGCTGTATACTTTAAGTAACTCTGCGGGATGGAGTACCCCGCACCAGCGATAACCTCAGACAACAATCAACACACTGCTGCTGCTCATCGTATCTACTTTAACCCTTTAAGCACGCTCAATGCGACATCTTACCACGTTAAAAGGGAAGATCGCAGGACAGGTGCCACTTACTTTAAAGCCTCCTCCTGCGCCGACTAGTGCATATAAAAGGAATATAACGTCATTCAGTCTACAGCTGCATCGCAATCTAGGACTAATAAAGAAACAGAATCTACCACTTAGCGTACCATAGCGGAAGCCCGGATCAGAAGGCGGAAGGCAGTAGGCCCTCAAACAAAGTTCCGGAGATGACGCCGGATTCTCGAGCAACGTTCCGGAAGTGGCGCTTTTTCCGACCTTCCGGCCTCCACTATGGATGTTACACCTCCCCCACCCCGGGACGGATTCTGGCAACTACCTGAGTCCGGATTGTGCAAGTGTTACTGCTGTGTTATTTCTGTTGGGTTGCTCTGAAGCCCCTCCCAGGCCCTCCTCGAGCCTTCTGACTAAGAGTGTAACCTCATGCCTCCACTTTCCCACCATCCTCTATACCTAGCGAGATAAACCAATAATAACCCAAAAGATCAAGAGTAGGAGATACCCTAGATATTAATGCGTACTTTCCTATTATAATATAGCCTTTAAATGCCACTTAGATAAACTATTTACGTGAGTTCATATATCATTTATATTAAGATAGCCTATTCTCTATATACTAACTCTATTAGAAATACATATTACTTTATACTATAGCCGCCCCTATTAGCTTAAAGATCTTATAATTAATAATATTACTAAAAATATCTATACTATTAACTTATAATATAGTAATCTATAGTTAAAGTATATTCTAGAGTGCATAATTATATATCTATATAATCTCGCGAGAGAAACTAGACTCACTATAGATAAATAGATAATAGCTATTCTCTTCCTAACTATAGTTAATTAGATATTATTAGATATTAGATAAGTATATATATTATAATATATTAAGATCTTTAGCTTACCTTTAGTCTTAGGAATTTATTTTATTATCTAATATCCTAGGACTTTTACTTTAAATAGATTCTATTAATTATCCTAAACTAAAAGGTAATACTAAAGGTATAATCTTAAGGCCCTTCTATACTTATAAAGCTAGATATATTAATATAGGTAATCTTATATCATATAACCTAGATAGCGAGCCTCTCTTTATCCTATATACTTTAAAAGATACTAATAGAGAGCCTATCTTAGGGACCGAAATTAATATATAGGAGACCGACTTAAAGGGGTTCTATAATATATAGTATATAGATAGGACTAGCCTAGATAATAAAGCTATATTAACGAGCGATAAAATAAGTAGCTTTTAGTTTAAGGCTATTATCCCGGTATTATACCCTATCCCGCACGATAGGCCTATAGGAAAGCTACTCTAAGTACTAAATTATTATCTATACCGGCTAAGCTATATATACTTTATATTTAAGAAGGATAGCTATAATCCTCTAATTACGTAAGTCTATCTTAGAAGTACCTTAATTTAATATTAACTAATATATATTTATAGCGTACTCTATCTTAAGGATAATCCTTATAAATCTACCGATATTATATTTAGTATTAAGGACTCTCTTATAATCTTAATTAAAAAGGTTAAAGATAAGGAACTAATAAATAAATATAGTATAAAGTTAGATTCTACTCTACTTACCTATAACTTTATCTTAGTCACGGATAAAGTTATAGTAAAACTATATTAATAGAAGGCTAAAGAGGCTATAGCTAAACTAGGTCGTAAATTTAGATTTATTAATGACCTACCTATTCCTAATATAAACTAAAGTATATCTACAGTTTCTCTAAGTATTTTAATAATCGATCTTATGGGTTGATTTTTTATGTCTTTATAGTAACTTATCCCACCGCCTTTATAGTATCATCTATATTAAGTTAATATCTAGCCTATAGCCCTCGAATGGGAATATTAGAAATTCTAGACTTAATATATAACGGTATGGTTGGATTCTTAAGGGATAAACCGGTCGTGCTAGGTTTATATTAATAATAGAAAATATTATGCCGTGACCTTAAATAAATATTACGTCTAGTAATATACTTAAAGGTATTAAGTATAACTAAGTTATATTAATAGCTAAGGTAGCTACTATATAAGAAAGTATAATAAATATATTCTATATACTTAAGGTTTAGGGATAGGACTAATATTCTTATTTATTAATCTAGGGTAGGACCGATATTCTTAAAGCTTAATCTTTAGACCGATATAAGCGACACTTGGTCCCTTTAGTCTTAGGCTTAATTAAAGTATTTCTATTATATATCCCCGCCTGGCCCTTATTATAGCTATAATATAAGGTCTCCCCTCTATTAGTCTTATCCTTAAGGCTAGCTTTAGTAATTAAGTATTTTTAGTAAGTAACTCTAATTAATAAAAAATCTTTCTCTATTATTAAGATAATAGTAGGCTAAGTTTCTAAATATATTTCTTTCTATAAGCTTTCTAAAGTATAAAGTCTTTTTACCTATATTAAGGCTTTTAGTTCTAAAATTATACCCTATACTCGCTATTTTTATTAGGGCTTTTTCTATAAGGTAGTTTCCGATTATTCTAATTATTATTTTAATTATATAGATATAAAGGTTATATATAATAGGGCTTAAGTAGTTTCTTTTTATAAATATATATTTAGGTATTTTTAATAGGTAATTAATCTTTACTAATATTAAAAAATATCTAAGAGTATAAGCGCCTAGAGGATAAGGAGGCCTAGGCGGAGGCCGCCCTTAAGGAAGTAATAGCTAAGCTTACTTATATCTATAAGTAAAAATAGTTACTTAAAGCGCGGGGTAATAAGGCTTTTAAGCGCGGGCTTTATGCCTTAGAGGAGTTAGGCGAGCTTTAGGAGGAGTTATTTATTATTATAGAGGTATACTCCTTTAGGGCTATTAATTTAATTAATTAGAATATTATTAGTCTTAATAAGCCTATATTTAATATTATTAATAGAAGTTCTTTAGAAGGTATTATATATTAATAAGGTATTTTAGTAATTTCTATATATTTTTTAAGTCTAAGTAGTCTTTTTATTTAATAAAATATATTATTTTATTATTAATTTTATCTATATTAAAGATAGCTTCTATAATATATTCTTTTAGTCTATTAACTTTAGCTTTTAATTTATTATTAATCTTAATTTAGATAGTATTTTTTATTAATTTAAATAATAAAATATAAAAGATTAAATAGAGCTTAACCTTTAATAATAAGTCTAATTTATAGTTATTTTATAAGATTTTCTATTTAACTCTATAGGGTCTAATATATTTATAGTTAAGTTTTTTATTTTATTATTTTATTATAATATTTTTTATTATAAAGTAGACTATATCTCCCTCTAAGAAGGTTAGTCTCTTAATCCTTTTCTTATTAATATAATTACTTATTTTATTTTTAATAAATTTAAGTTCTATTTATATTTCCTTATATAGATTCTTTAGTTAGTCGCTAGTGAGGATTACTTTAAGGTTAATAATTATATTTTAAGTTTATCTATAGGTATTTAGTATAAATCTAAAGTTAGCGTAAGCTAATATAGTCTTTATGCTTTTATTAGTTATTATATTATAGGCTAGCTATATAGCTAGTAGCTTTTTAACCTAGTTATTCTATTTATAGTTAATATAATAATAAAGGTATTATTCTAGTATTTAGTTTATTTATTTTATTTATCTATCGGTCTCTTTATAGTATACTATAGAGAGCTTATAATTAATCCTAAGGTATTTAGTTAATCCTTATTAAAATTTAGATATAAAGGGTAGTCCTTAATTTAAGATAATCTCGAGTAGTAACCTATATATTCTAGCGATATTATAGTAGAAGAGGTATATAAATTCTTCTATATTTATTAATTCGCTATAGGGAATAAAATAGGAAAATTTTATAAGTCTATCTATAATAATAAAAATATTATTATAGAAGTTTCTAGTAGTTAGTTCTTTTAATAGAGGTAATTTAGTTATAAAATCTATAGTAATTAAATCCTAGGGTTATTATATAACTAGGAGTAGTTATAGTTTCCTATATGGTTTATAGCGTTATACCTTTATTTTGCGTATAAGTCGTATTTATTTATAATTTATATTATTATTTTCTTTATATTAAGAAAACTATATATTATCTTATTCTATTTTAATGTTTTATTGATTTCTTAGTATCTATATAGCGGGTATTTATATATCTCGTATATAAGGTTATATTATAGTTTATCTAGGACTTATTATTTATCTATCCTTTTATTATCTAGAAGCTATTTATTATATTCTAGAATTTATTTTAATAGTAAATTACTTTATTCTATTATATAGGTTATTTTAAGTATTTACCTAGGGTTATATTTTTAGTAGTCTTATATTATACCTTAAATTCCCTCCTTAAATAGGTAGTCATTATAGATATAGTTTATAGCTTTAAATATCGGCCTATAGTCCCTATTATAAGGGAATTAATTATAGTAATAGTTAAAGATCTTTCTAAAAACTTTATTAGGTATAGTAATCTTCCTTTTAAATATAAGGAGTCTATCTTTGCGGTAATTATATCCTTATATATAATCAATAAAGTTAATAATCTATCTTCTATAATCTTAGATAAGCTTAAGGTATTCCGGTAGGGGTATTAATTTCTATATTTATATAATAAGTTTTTATTTAAGGTATCCTTTTAAGGTATATAATAATAATTACTTATTTATTTTAACCTTTTTTATATTAAGGTTTAATTATCTATTAATAATATTAGCTCTTTTATTCTCTTTTCCCTTTATATAGATTATATAATTAAATTCTAAGAGGTATTTAATATAATATAATTACTAGCTATTTAGTTCTTTAGTAATAGCGGAATATAAGATATTCTTATAGTTTATATAGACCTTAATCTAATATAGGCTTTTAATAAGGTAATATTAAAATTCCTTAAAAATATTAATAATAATAAGGAATTTCTTATTATAGATAGGGTAATTAAGCTTTACTTTATATAGCTTATAGGAGTAGAATATAATTAAATATAGGAGTCTTCCTTTATTTTATTATCTAATCTAGGCGCTTAATATAAAGTCTAAGGTATTTATTTTAAGTTTAATTAATTAAGATAGGTTAAATATCTTAAGGATTAATTTACTTAAGATAAGTTCCTTAATTTTATTATAAGCTTCTTATACCTTATTCCTTATTATAAATAGTATATCTTTCTTTATTAGATTGGTTAATAGTACTGCGATCTTTTTAAATTTCTTAAGGAACTTATAGTAATAGTTAATAAAACTAAGGAAGGCTTATATTTCCTCGATATTTATTAGTTCTTTCTAATCTTTAACCGCTATAACCTTCTTAAGGTCTATATATATCTTATTATAAGAGATAATATATCTAAGAAATTCTATTTTTAAGGTATAGAACTTACTCTTCTTAGGTTTTATTAATAAGTTAATATCTTATAGTATCTATAGTACCTTATAGATATATTCTATATATTCTTCTTCTATCTTAAAGAAAATAAAGAGATTATCTAAGTAATATATAATAAATATATCTAGATATTTTTATAGTATATTATTAATTATTTATTAGAATATAATAGGTATATTAATAAGTCTAAAAGGTATAATAAGGTACTTAAATAGTCTATACTTAATATAAAAAGCGGTTTTCTATTTATATCTTTCTTTAATCTAAATTAAATTATAGGCTCCTTTAAGGTTAAGTATAATAAAGTATTTTATCCTAAAAAATTAATTATTTAATTTATTAATAAAAGGTAATAATATATAATCTTTAGCTATAATAGTATTAAGTATTCTAAAGTTAATATAAAGGTAAAGCTTTTTATTCTTCTTTAGGATAAATATAATAAGGTATTTAATAAATAATTTACTTTCCTTAATATATCCTTTCTATATTATCTCTTTAATATATTCCTTTAATATTAATAATTATATTATATTAAGTAAATAGACTTTACTAAAGCTAGGTTATTTTCTATTAATAAATTTAATTTCTAGATTATAGTATATATATAGTAATAGGCTAGTCTTAAGTTCTTCTATAAAGAGTTTCTTATAGGTTTAATATTATAGAGGGATATTCTTAAGCTATTTATCTTATAGTTTCCTCTTAACTTATTTAAGGTTCTTTTCTAACTTATAGAATTACTTTATAATATTTATAATTATCTATTAATCTTATTATTTCTTTTTATTATATTATTTATTATATTCCTTTAGGTAGAGAGGTATCTTATATTTATCTCTTCCTAATTTCTTTATTACCTTTAGTAGAAATTTAAGATCTTATATCTAATAAGTTATTATCTCCCTAAGGGGGTATCTCTTTATTAAAGGAGATTCCCTAGCTAATCCGCTAATCGAGATATAGGTTAAACCTATATAACTATAGATACCTAAGTACTAGATAATATCCTAATATAGGTATAATATTAAATAAGATTCTTTAGTTTTTTTTATTAATAAAGACTATAAGGTAATTAATCTTATATTTAATAATCCTATTATTATAATTAAATTTTTCTCTTTTTAGGTTATATACTAAATAAGGATCTTTTTTATATTTCTATAATAGCCTAAGCCTATTTACTATCGCTAGATTAAAATAGTTTTATTTAGCTCTATTATCTATTAAATTATTTATTTATTCTCCCTTAATTTATACTTTTAGTTTAAAGTATTTTAGCTATTAATTATTTATAGTTATATATAAAGCTCTTTATAGGAATTATTTCCTTCTTTCTTCTACCTATAGCTTTATAGTAGGTAGGTCTCTTAGTTTTTTAATAATATCCTTCCTAAATAGTCCTTACTATATTTACTATAGTTATAGGCCTTATAATTATATTTATTATCTCGATTATAGAGTAATTCTTAGTATTACTATTTTTCTTTAGCGCCTAGATCTATTTAAGGTATCTTTAACCTTATAAAGTATTCTATATACTTCTATAGCGCGGTTTCTTCCTATATAAATAAGGTCTTAATATATTATTATTATTAGAGGTATTATTCTCGGTTCTCTATCGTGCCTCTTATTTATATAGGGGTATAAAAGCCTTTATTTATTATCCTAATAATTCTATCTAGGGTAGCTTCTCTTACTTTATTATCTTATTTTATTTATAGCTTTATTCCTCTTACTTAAGTAAAGGTATTTATAAATTATTCTAGGGATATAGTTTATTATTATAATAAGTAGAATTAAAGTTATATTACTTTAATTCCCTTATATTATTATTTAATGCGATAGTCTTTTACTTTATATAAAAAGTAGGGTTATATATTTAGTTATAAGAGGGGGATAGGGAAACAGTCTTATTCCCTCTTCTTATATAGGTATATCTTATAGTAGTAGTCTCTATAGGAGACTTATGCGATTTTATAGTATAATAGATATTCTAATAGCGTTCTATCGTTATTATATAAGTTATATTAAGGTTCTAGTAGATAGAGGTTTAATACTATTTCTTTATAATAGGCTTAAATATAGATATCTTCTATATCTTTTATTTTTTATTATTCTTAAGCTAATTAAATATATATATTAATGCTATTATTTTAATAATATATTTCTTATTTATCGGTCTAAATATTATAATCTTTATTTTATAATTATTAATATCGCTTAGTATTTTATTATATCTTCTTAAGCTCCTATTATACTTATTATATCTATTATCTATAACGATTGCATTAAAGTTAGGTTAACTTAAGTTCTCTTTATATTATTATACCTATTAAGTAATTACTATAGTTTATAGGTTTATAATATCTATTAAGTCGCATTACTATAATAGTAACTTATTTAAGTCTAACTTTCTATCCTTCTATATCTTCTTCTTTCTTTATTAATTTAAGTAGGGGGATTTAGGTTTAATTAACTTTATCTTAGGGGTTTTAAATACTTATAACGATATTAATATATCCTTTTATTAAGGGTAATATAACCTTATATATATATTCCTTATAGCGTAGTCTATAAGCGGTATTATACTTTACTTATTCTTCCGCTAGGTATACCTATATATATAGTATAGCTATTTATCCTAATATAGCTATAGTTAGGTTATAATTAGATTATATTATTATAATAATCTTAATTATTTAGATCGCTATTTATAGGTCGCCCTATTAATAAGTATAGCTTATATATTTCTTACCTTCTAGAAATAGCTATTATTCTTAATACTTTCCTAGCTAGTATTTTCCTTTAGCGATATCTTATACCTTTTTCTTATATATATTCGCCTTATAGTTAGGTTTATAGTAATAGAAGTACTTAATTAGTCTCTTATTATATTATATAGCTCTTAATACTATAGGTCTAGCTTTAGTACTATATAAGGTATTATAGTATCTCTTCCTACTTTAGTTTAGGTTAAAGCGAGGGGTATTAGCCTTATAATTACTAAATCTTAGGTTTTATAGTTTCTTCTATAAAAACTAGAAATTATTAATCTTAATTATTATTCTAATATAATCGATAAAGGTCTTAGGCCTATCTCCTTTATATAATTTAGCTTAGACTTCTTTCTTAAGTCTATTAAAGAAGAGTAATATTAAAGCGTCTTAATCCTATAATAGCTTAAATATTAATTAGAGATACTTTATTCTATACTCTAAGGTAGATTAGGTTTATTTAAGTGCCTTAATCTCTTATTTAGCTTATACCTTCTTATTAATAGTTTTAAAGGCCTAGTAAAGGGCTCCTTTAAATATATTATAATTAATATAAAGGTTAATAATTTATAGTAAGAGCTTAATAAATAAGGTTATAAGGTACTCTTTTATTATTAGCTTAAATTATATAGTAATATCCTTTATTAGGTATCCTATAGTATATTAGACCTTATTAGGCTTAATAATAAATTAAGTCAGGTAATAGGTTATAAAGGTATATATCTAGGTAAGGAATATCTATAGTCTATATAAGGTTCTATTAAATAATTCTAATAGATTTAGCTTAAGGATTTCTCTTATATCTTCGCCTTTTATAGTAATAATTATAAGGTTATTAATTATCTTAGTATTATTAATATATTATTTATTTTAAATATATTAAGAGTTAGTGATTCTTTCTATAGTCTCGCGGAGATTATCTACTTTAGTATTTATAGCGGTAATTTAAGCTCTAAGTTATTTAACTTCCTTATTATTATTATTAATACTAGAAGTATCTTCTATCTCTATATTAATTAAGTTAATTAAAGCGGGTATAATAGGCATAAGTAGGCCCTATTATTAGTTATTCGCGGGGGTAGCGGGAGTAGCTATTATATTTAATATTATTTAAGGTAATATAAGTAATCTACTAAATAAGAGCTATTAATATATAATAATATAATTAAATTCCTAAGGGATAAAATAATTCTATTAGGTTTATATTAATAGTGGAAAATATTATATTATAATCTTAAATAAATATTATATTTAGTAATATACTTAAAGGTATTAAGTATAACTAAATTATATTAATAGCTGAGGTAGCTATTATATAAGAAAGTATAATAAGTATATTTTATATACTTAAGGTTTAGGGATAGGATTAATATTCTTATTCGTTAGTCTAGGGTAGGACTGACGTTCTTAAAGCTCGGTCCTTAGACTGATGTAAGCGACGCTCGGTCCCTTCGGTCCTAAGCTTAGTTAGAGTGTTTCTGCCGTGCATCCTCGCCTGGCCCTTATTATGGCCGTGATATAATATATCTTTTTCTACTACTATAAAGTCTTATAGTAAGTTTAGATCTATAATTAAGGCTAGCAATATAGGGTCTTATCCTAAGATAGTATAAGAAAATAATATCCTTAAGAAATTACTTCTAGCCTAGCTTATTATATTATTAAAGTCTAATTAACCGGGAGATATATTATACTCTTACTTAGGGTTAGCCCCTTTAGGTTAGGTAGATTAATTCTATTAGTTCTAAATATATACCTATATTACCTTTAAGCCTTCTTATATTAGATTTATACTTAATTAAGTAATAATAGCCTCTTTTATTAATTAAAGAATATCTTAAGCTTTAATAATATTATTAAGTAATTTATTACTAGATATAGTAGCTTAACTGAGAATAATAATATAGAGGATAATTATCCCGGTATATAAGGTAAATATAGAATTATATTATTAAATATAAAAGTAATATTATTTAATATATATATTATATATAACTTAGATTATATCTCGAGCTGCCTTAAGATATACCTTAATATACCTTAATATTTATACTTTTATTCTACTTATAGGCGCTCCTAGGAATAATTAATATAGAATAATCTTTATATATAGGTATCTTAGGTATAAAATAAGTTTCTATTTAGCTACCTATTCTTCTTTTGTAAAGGACTGAAGGATATCGACTATAAAGTCCTCGTAAGGTGTAGGGTAGGTAATGGAGATAGGAGGTGAATAGGCAGTGGAATCAGTCCTTATGAAAAGCTGATTAGCTAGATAAGGGATTATATAGCCAGGAAAGTGGGTTAAAAGATAGATAAGGTTAAAGAAGAAAAAGACAGCTTCTGATTGGTGGTCTTATTGGTTGTATTGCATGAGAGGATATAGATCTAAGAGAGGTTCTAATTCTAAGGGAGTTCTTCTTCTTTTATAGAAATAGCTCGGAACCTATTCGTCCGATTCGGCCAAAAGTCATACCGCCGGATAGCTTGATTTCCGGGCTATCTGGCCATATAGGGTCGGCTGAGACCGGATAATCAGATCCCGAGTTATCGCATAAAGATGTCTGTAACTATAGAGGTTTTATATTATGGGATTTAAAACCGGATGGAAAATACCTGTATTTTAAGCCCAGCTTTAAAGGCGTCATCAGGCTTATGATAAAGCCCTATGTCCGAGGTCACGTGACTTACCCTATAGGGTAATATTACTAAAATTATATAACTTTAGGATTTTTATGTAACTCTCTAATATCTTGCTTATATAAGAAGATATTACTTATATAAGTATACTGCTATAAAGCGCTAGCTTTATACTATATTATAGTAAATTTTTATGCTTATATCTTATAAGCTGAATTTACTAGAATTATTTATAAAGTCCCTTATATATTATAAGGTCTTTTACAGTAAACTATCTAGCTAACCTAGGATATATATATTAATAAGATTGCGTATTAATATAGAATTAATCTAGAGGCTAAGATTCCCGAGACCCTAATAATAAAGGAAGAATTATTATTAATAACCTATTAAGCCGACTAATATTTAATCGAGAAATATTTAAAGAAAGTTAGATCGATATTATTTATAGCGATCTTAATATAGCCTAATATTACCTTTATAGCTATAAGGTTAGCTAGGTTTAATTAAAATCTAGATTAGATATATTATAAGGCTATAGACTAAATATTATAGTATTTATATAGAATATAATTATTAGGTATAAAACTAAGAGAGATAAGATTCCTTAAGAGTTTCCTATATATAAGTAATACCTCTTATATAAATAATATAATAGATAGAAAGAGCTTATAAGGCTATATAATAATACTATTTCGAGGATTAATTACCTAAAAGGTAATAAAATAGCCTATTACTATTATATTAAGTACTAAAGCTAAATTAATTGCTTTATCTAAGATAGCTAAGGAAGCTATCTTTATAAATAGGATTCTTAAGGATCTAGAAGTCTAGATTAATAGGCTATTATATATTAAATATAATAATACCTAGATAATTAGGCTCTTAATTAAGGAATTAACTAAATTAACTATAAAGCTTTAGTATATAGATATTTATCGATATAAATTATAATAGGAATATAATAAGAAAAGAGTTAAATTTAGCTAGGTTCTAATATTAAAGATAATTATTAATAGAATAATAAAGGCCTTACCTAAATAATAGTATATAATATTTATTAAAATACTTTAAATAGAGGATATTTTAGATTAAATTATTATAAAATAGTGAATAAAAGCTATAAAGGATTAAATTATAAAAGTATATAGCTAGAAGGAAGATAATAGCCCTAATAAAGAGGTAAGACTTAGATATTAAGGAGGAAAGCTATAGAGACCTAAAAAGACTATAAATAAAAAGGTAGCTAAGTCCTCTAGAATAGCCTTAGCTAAGGGGGTATATTATAATATATATTTAGGGTAGTAAGGCGTATATATAGCGTGCTACCACTATAGTAATATCCTTTTAGCTACTCTAGTATAAAGATGTATAGGAACTTAGAGCGGGGTCCTAATAAAACTAAGAATATATATATATCTAATCAGACCTATTAGAGAATTTGGGCTCGTGATAGTTGCCTGATATGTAGTAGTCGCTGGTGATCTAACCTTTTACTATATGCCCTTTATTATTTGCGTGACGCTATTATAGAACTTGCCGAAAGGCGCGCGTGAGGTAGAATGATGCTTAAGGTAGTAGCATAGAACCGACCAATAACACTCTCACGAGGCAGAATTATACCCATGGTTATGGCACAGAATTGACCCATAAGGCTCCGATAAGGCAGAATTGTGCCCTTGAGACTTGCCGTTTAGCTAATCCCAATTTGGAAACAATAACTTCCACCGCCACAACCGCCTGGCAGAGCCCTATCCTCGCTCCATAAAAGTGAAAATAAAAAGAAAAGTCTCTTAGAGAGAAGAGAAACCTGCGTGGATCTATTATTATTGAAAAAGTAATCGCGGACACGCTATCGTGATCTGAGCCCCACTTGCCGTCTAGCCTCATTACTCCGTTCCATAGAGAGTGATCCATATACTAAGAGCTATCAGGCTGCAATAGCGACGGAATGGTCTCCCCTCCCGGATCCAGTATCTTATCAGGATATACGTCTTGACTAATATAAAGAGGGTTGTTTAATCACCGACTACCGCTCGGGCCCCCCCCTTAAATATAGTATAGCCGATTATACGCCTCCTACCCCCCTAGTAAGCCACCTTAGCTCCACTAAAGTAATATATAGTTCAGACCGCAAAGTATATAACTATTTTAGTATTACTATAGGTTTAGCCACTAAGTAGCAATAGGTCTATATTTCCGGCAATATTAATTAAGAAAATACCGCATCTTATTGGTTTTATCTACCTTAGCTACTGCCAGTAGATAAGCAACTTATAGGTCTTTATATTATATAAGGTAAGATAGTAAGTTCGGTTATAATTAATATCTATAATATAGTAATAAGTTTTTTCCTTAAGGGTGAATAGATAATAGGTAGTTATCTACCTAATCGGCTTTAAGCGATCTATATAAGGCGGGCCAGCCTATCTATAATAACTTAATACTAATAGGGTATATAGGGTAAGCGATATACCCACTATTGGAACCTTTTGTATTACCTTAGCTAAGGTAAGATACCTATTATAGCGATTATTCCTAATCCTTATAGCTGAGTTAATAGTTTCTCCCCTTACTACCTTACTATAATTTCTTACTCTATAGTATATATCTTTCTTTAAGATACTTATGCCTTACCCCTCCTATATTAGCTAGTGACCCATTAAGCTAAATAAATACTTTCCCGCCCTCTAGGTCGCCTACCCCTATACTTACCCGCCGATTAAATATAACTAAAGGTCTAATGCCTATATACTTACGTCCACCCTACTTATAAGATTCGACTCCTATAATAGAGCTATTATAGCTATAGCTAGTTAAATAAGCTATTAATAGGGTATTTAATAAAGGTTTATATTAAAACTAAAAATAGTAATAAATCGATATAGTTTTCTCTTTCCCCGGAGAGGAGATAATATAGATTACTTTATTAAGGTCTATACTCCCTAAGCTTTAAAAGCTAGCTAAAAGGAACTTAAGTGATAGTATAACTATAAGGGTAATGACCTCTAAACTAAGATATTATCTAGTATTTTCTCTTTTATTTTAAAAATCGAGCCGATTAAGCTGTTTCCTATTTACGGCGATAGGGAATTAGGGCAGGGGGTATAGAAGCTGGGTACTAGGGAAATGCATGGGCTAAGATTTCTTATAGCCGGACCCCAGAAAAAGTGGTATTAGGTGCCCAATAACAGTGGGAGTTGGTATAGTAGGGTGAGCAAAGAGTTTCGTATATATTGGATGCAGCCCAAGCTCACGTGCTATCGAGGCTGATCCGTTTCGACCGACACTGGTTTTCGCATGTCTCGAGTGAACGGGTGTAACTCTCGTCAACCTTCCGTTTCCTTGTCCGGCCGCGCTCCGGTTCATCCGGGATAGAAACAGGGGAGCCTCTTTCAAGAGGTTTCGACCCGTTATGGTAGCTACTATCGACGTCTGACGCTGCATGGTACTCTTGATATAGATCGATCCCCTCTTCTTCGTCTTGTGGTGCGCTTTCAGCTCTCCTTTGTTTTTTCCTTGGGCTCTCACTTCTGGATCTTGATGTAGACTAAATCGCTCGGCACTTTTTAGGATCTGCTTCCTTGATATCGTATTTCTGGGTCTCATGGTTCCAGATAAGGATCCGTCTGCTTTTCCCAGTATCTAGAAAGTCACGAAATATAGTTGGTGAAAAGATGGTCTAAGTGAATCGAGTGAATAGATATTCCACTGAGACCTCTATCGGTAGTGTATGCACGCGGCGGTTATGCTATAGTATGGGCAGCTGACTACTGGGTGTAGAGTTGAAAACGTGCCCGATAAGATAACTCGTTGGTTGTGCTCTCGATCCCGTCCCGGTAGTCCTCGAGCGACTCTTAATATCACTGTCGGGTTGTGGTCTCGGGTGTGGAGCTTCGGCTCCGTCATGGGCTTCCTCATATGAGAGCTTTGGTACGAAGGTAAAATGACGTTCGTTAAACATCTTGTGGATATCGCTGCGTAGAGGAAGGCGATTTGTAGGTGCGTTGATCGGATCGGTCGAGAATAAGGCTGTCTCACTGTAACTGCACACATGATGTTAATTGTACCGCCATCAAGACTAATACTGGCAATGTAGACTTGTGCCAAATGGAGTTCTTCTTACCGTGCCATATGATTACTTAACCACTAGTTCGATTGTGCCGAAGGAACAAGATGCGCCGATTCCACAGGGTCGGCGTAGTTGCTGAGGCAGCACTATCCACTTGTGGCCTGGTTCCGTGCTAAGTCGGCTTTAAGTTGATCTTGGAATCGTGCCTAAATTGGAGGCAAGTGCCCATGTGGAAAACGCCAATCGCCGAAGCGAGTAACGACTGGGTATGGATCGGCCGAAGGACCGGCGGCAGACGGGATATAAAAGTAGTAGCTTTTTTCGCGTAGAATTCGGTCTCTCGGCGGCTCTACCCTTGTGCTTCTGTCTCTATCGTGGGAAAAGTAGCCATCCTATCGATTCGTAGCGAGGATAGCGTAGGCTGTGTGAGCGATGTTGTAGTCGATACTATTCTCATTAAACGCGCGAAGGGAGATTAGTACGTCGCCTTCTGTATCTTCGCTGGAGTCTTCGTAACCGGGATGGATAATATTAATGAGGCGCGGTCTCGAATAGATTGTACCGTCGGAAATAAGGCGTGGTTTATCGATAGGATTGCGAATTATCGTTATCGTCGTTGATGTGTTGGTTTGTTTTTTTGATCATTTGGCGGGAACATTATCGTCGCGATAGGAGCATGGTGACTCAGCTTGCTTGTGACCGGGTCAACTCTCATCCGGACAACCGTGCCACCACGTGACCGTCATTTCGGGCCACTATCCAAGAAGTCGTCTTCAATAAGTTATTATAAGTTACTTATAATATAATTCTAAGAGAGTAATTTATTTAGTTCTTATTATACCTTCCTTAAGGCCTCTTAACAAGAGGCTAGAACCTCTTTAATAATAGCCCCCTATTTATGAAAATATTAAGTCTCTTTGATTATGGTAGGGTGAGTCGGCGTCATCACGAGAGGAGATGCGAGGCGCGTCAGGTGGGGGCAGACTTTAGTCACATCATTGTATATCCTAGCCTGGATCCAGGAGTGGCCTTGCCTGTTACTTACTGGCTACCACCTCCTTATCTCGAAGTTGCCGAGCTTTCCTCTCTTTTCATGTCAATTGACGATACAGCATAGTATACATATGGACGCTGACTCCATCCAACTTGATTGTCAAGCGTCCATTCACTCCAGAATAGCCTCATATTCCCCAACCCCCCCACCACCTACATCCTCCATTAGTGGCCACAGCTGCATATTCCACGCTGTTGAGTGGTCACCAAAGAAGTCGCCAAGCTGCAGCCCCTCCACATCCACTGGCAGCCCCGAATTCCGCGGATCAGGGAAAAGCGAGGGCGTAGGGTAGGATTGTGATGGCTCGGGGGTCATGGCCCAACTGCCCGTCGCGCTACGACGCTGACAACTAGTACTTGACTGAAGATGACCGCCCGGTGATTGGTTGACGGGAGAAAAGCGCATCAAAGGTGTGTCTATTGCGTGTTCAGCGATGGACCAGGACGGAGCAGGCTGTGTTCCAGCATGGCGAATCGTTGACGGCGTCTGAGAGCCGTTCCGTTGGGCTTGCTCGGACTTTTCCATGGCTTCTGTCAGATACACCATGAGGCCTCTGAATCGGCTTCCAGCTGCTGGGTCTCGGCTCTTCTCGAAGCATTGCTGCATGCTTCGCATCAGGGCAAGGTCGGTAGGGGCTGACCACCGTAGCGGTGCCTGCATGATTCCGATATAGAGCGCCATGACGGCGTTGATGGCGTACGGGTGAATCATTCTGCATGGATGATCAGCTGGCATTCGTAAAGGTACAATCTGAGCTCGTGAGAAGCAAGAAGAGGCAGCGAAGTAAGAGTGCAACAGCATGGCGATACTTACCCGGGTATTCGAAAGCTGCGACGCTCAATGACAAGATTATTCACTGTACGGACCAGCGACCTGGCTGCGCTCAGGCAGATATCGTCCGAGGCCGATATCCTTCTATCCACATGCTTCTTCATCACCTGCACTTTCCCAGCCGTGGATACCAGTGAAGCCCGGTGTATGATGACGAGGGCGTTGTAGTATACGCAGTGCAGCATCCCCGACCCGGTCTCACAGACCTCATCGCCAAGAGTGTAGGGCTCTCGGTCAGGCTGTAGGTTCTCGGGAAGTGAGTCCCGCCATGAGAGTAGATCTCTGTCTGCCGCCAAGATCCTCTTGACTAGTTCGTTGTTGTCGACGCTGCGCACATCTCTTCGAAAGAGCTTACACGAGATGTTTGACAATGCCTTTGCTAACCTGATGAATGATGATAGGAAATTGAAAGGGGTTCCATGGGGACCAGCCACAGACGATGGGGAGTCCATCTGAGGTAGTTCCGCATCACACTCATCATCGTGGATGGCAGAGATTTGGCCACCTTCGAAGGATAGTTTCCTGTAATTCTCTCATCAGCCGCTACACCAGATACGAAATATTCAAGTAGCATACTTGTCCAGACAATAACAAGTCCACCAAATCCGGTTCCTGAGATCGTGATCCTTTAGAACAAAGGCAATCTCGCAGGGGTGTCGGTATATGAAGAGACTGCGATGTAGTCCGATAGACTGGGCCATCTGAGCGGCAAATGCGATGCAGAGAACAGCTTGTCCATCCTTTGCAGCATGAAGAAAACATAGAGTCTGCAGTCAAGGGTTGACGAGTCAATGAGTGGTTTATCAGTATAGCATGGGTGAGTTACCATTAATATCAAGGCTTGCACACTGGGAAGGTACGGCTTGGAAATTAAATGATTATACAAACCAAACACTGTCTCAAGGTGAGAGTTGAATACTTCTGTTGAGCTCGCTCCAAGAGCAATGACAAGAAAGACACAAGCAACCTGAGCCACGTTGATACGGATCTCGCCAGGCCCATACAAGGCAGCATGAGTTTGTCGGAGAGCTTGCTCATCCAGAACAGGAAACAGGAGATGGTATGTATCAAAATAACCTTGTAAAAGTAGCCTGTGAGCACTCTTGCCAATAGTATCAAGGGAGTACAGGGCCAAGCAGACGTAGACTTGTACGTACGTTGAACACACCCATCGGCTACTTCCCGAGCCACAAGAGGACGGAAGCTCGGCGAAGACAGGGGAAACTCTTCAGCAAACGTCATCATCGGGCAGAAAAAGTCCATGACATTCATCTGGCTGAAAGGGCTAAACACCTCCTGGGCGACCCTGGCTAAGACCTGGGGCGAGCTGAGACCCGCAAACTTGGCCTTCTTGGGGAACTGTCCCACCTCGGTCGTGACGACTCCCTGCACCGGCTCGGACTCCACGGCGTTTTCGGCCATGGGCGAGGATGGACCGGCCTGGGACGCCGTCAGGTCCGCGGGCGTGCTCGTCCTAGGCGAGTCCGGGCTGGAGCCGACAGATGCAGCGGCTGCAGATGCTCCATCGGAGCCCTGCTTCTGAGCTGCTCTCCGCTGGGCGCGTGGGTTCGCATTGTCGCGCTGGGCTCGGTGGAAGGTGGCGCCGTTGCGAGAGATGACACACTCTTCTCCATATGCTTCGCAGTTACGACACGAACCTGGTGTGTTATCACAGCGTATCTGGAATAGTTAGATGGGAATCATTCAAGCAGATATCTCTTTGAATGCACTTGCTTTTCGTTGACGGCAAGAATCACACTATTTCCCAGTCAACACACGTACACCCAAAGACGCGTTGATAACCCACAGCTCTCAGGCGGCGTTGCTTCCGCGGACGCGGCAGTGCATTTGACATCGACGGTCCTCCGTCCGGCGCTGTATTGGGAGACTGGGCTGCTGCTGCTGGAGACTCCATGGGGCGGAAGCAGAGTATGGCATGAGGACGGGCAATCGACGGGCAGGGGAGCGGGGATTGATCAAGCAAAGTAACATGCGGGGATGGAATTTTCTCGGACCAGGAGCAGTGGGTCATAGTTAGAGACTACCCAGGCGCCCAGTTGTCAACTAGATTATCCTTCCTTCGTAGTCTGGAGGCTAATAGACTACGCTTGTTTGACTTTACCTAGAAGAACATGGAGTGATCGCCACCGTCAAACTTATCATGTCTGATGCTGTCAAGAAGCATTGTAAATCTGGAGAAGAGCCCCCTCCCCCAGAAAATGGGGTGGCGCACACCAAACGCCAAGGCCAACTCCGCAATCCCGCGGAATACACGGAGTAAGAGGGACGCTAGTGGCAACCTTGCCCACACATTGCCGAGGATGGGCGCTTCAGAGTACACTGTAGATCTGATCTGCAAACTAACAGCTGAGGGCTGGATGGAAGTGGACGTAAGCACGAGTATTTAAACTTGGCTTGCTCGATCAGATAAGTCAGACAAAGTTAAAGATAAGATCAAACAAACATTCAGCAAGCATCACCTGTCGTATCAATTCCACTTCTCCCAGCCAGTTGACTAAGAACAAAATGTTCACTACCACTACTACAATCGTCAACGCCGCCGCACCAAACACGGTCCCCTTGAAGAGACAGCGCGGCACTAACGACTACCTCGAGAACAGCAACGGCCTCAAGCACAACTACGAGAACACCCAGGTCGGCGGCGTCACCGACTTGCTCGAGACGCAGGCCAAGACCAAGTTTGGCGACTGGCGAGACCAGTTCTTCCAGGACGGATACGTCGTCATCAAGAATGCCATTCCTCGTGAGCGCGCCCTCGACTATCAGCGACGAGCCCTGGAGTGGTTTGGAAAATTCCCATTTGGCTTCGATATAAATGATAGGAGCACTTGGGTGGAAGAACATCTGCCTATCATGATGAAGGGTGGCATGATTCTCAACTACTGCGCATCCCATGAGAAGTTTGTGTGGGAAGCCAGATGGTAAGTCTTCCCTTGCCTTCTACCACTTCAACATGTCGTTTAATACTGACTTGGAATGACAGCGAGGATGGTGTGATCAAACCATTCGCTGAACTCTGGGGCACTGATGAGCTGCTCGTCTCCTTTGATGCAGTCAACATCACACTGCCTGGTCGGACCGACGTCAAGTGGTCTCCTTGGCCGCATGTAGACCAGAGCCCTACACGCAAGGGCCTCTCCTGCGCTCAGGGCATCATCAACCTCTCCGAGGCCGGACCCCTTGATGGAGGCTTGCAACTTCTCCAGGGAAGCTCCGAGCTGTTTGAGCAGTTCTTCAAAGAGCACCCGCCCAAGGCCAAGGACGCTGATGCCCCAGGCCAACTGGACTGGTACGGCTTCACTCTCGACGATGTCAAGTGGTTCGAGGACCACGGCTGCAAGCTCATCAAAATCAACGCCGAGCCTGGCGACGTCATCATCTGGGACTCGCGTACAGTCCACTACGCCAAGTTGCCCGAGAGCGACACCATCCGCACCATCATCTACGCTACCTACACACCGGCCAGCTTGGCCAGCCCCACCGACCTCGTCCTCAAGGCTGAGCTGTTCAATCGATACGAGGGCACCACTCACTGGCCCCACTGCAACATTTTTGGGCAAGGAAAGGCTATCAGGAACGGCAAGCCTTGCCCTGGTGAACGTGATGAGCCGCTTGAGAAGCCGGAACTGACTGACAAGCTACTGAAGCTGGCAGGAGTGAAGCCATACTGAACAGTAGTTTGGATGGTGTGTATGGACACCCTCGCTTGTCTGTTTTCTTTTATAGATGAGTATGTATTTAGTATTCTTTTTGTATTTTTTAATGACTTTCTCTATGAGAAGGTGATAGTCAGCCACAATGTCAAAGAACGCGATTTTTAACACAAAGAGGCATCATAGAAAGCCCAATGCCACATAACACCGTAGTGTATTTAGTATGGATTACGGTTCTGGTGAAATAAAAAGAGCCAACGCAATGCTTCACTTGATCCCGTCATGTACGCTCCGTTGCGATGTTATGAGGCATTGGGTTTCCATGGTGCCTCATTTTGTCGAAAACTGTTCCTTGCTATTCGTGGCTGACTCTGCTTCGGTCATTGAGGAAAAGATGGTCGAATAACACTGTAAGCCCTGTGTGACAAAGCCAAATCAAAGAGTCGAGTCCCAAGACGTTGCAGCAGAGCTGTTCTAAGTGTAAACATCCACGATATCACCAAGATGGGAGATGTGGCTGACTACAGAACAGATATTGCGTAGAACATAAACGCAATTCAACTTCTATGCTTCTATCATGCCTTTCACTTTTCAAAGACAGGCAAACTAATATAGCTAGGATAACCCAGACCTAAATGGACCTTGTGGATTCCCCTGTTGTCAACGTTCCCCATCTGTCCCTCCAACTCCTTGAAGGACTGAATGGCCGGTGTCTGGCCCGTCACTTCAACCCTCACAAACTCTCCCGCCTCAAAGTCTATACTTGTAGCAAACATGCCTATCTCCAGCTTCACAACCTGCCCCTTGGGCACCTTTTCGATCTTGGAGTGCGGGTGGAAGGGATAGTTGGGGTGCATCGACTTGTCCCAGTCGATCTCCCGGTGAGATGCCCGGAGCATGCCTAGCGGGCCCATGTACAGCAGAATATCCGTCATATTGTCCTTGGGGATCTCTTCGATGGAGTTGGGCGGGATCTTGCTCCATGGGCAGTTGAGCGCTAGCAAGGGCTTGCTGTCCTTGTCGAGCTTGCGAAGTAGTACGTAGACGTCAAAGTCGTCAAGATCGTCGCACGACATGTATAACACGGCTTTGGGTATTCCACATAGCCGTGTCGGCTTGTCAAACTTGAAGGTCCACTTGGCAGAGCAAGTACTATCCTCTGAGTTGTATGAATCAGTGAAGACAGTCGTAGAGGGTCCATCGGGGCTCAGAGCGCCGTTGGCGAGCAGGTAGTAGGGCACATCTTTCGTCTGGGGTGGTGGATAGCTCTCAATGGGCTCGTTCAGTATGGCGTCCTTGCTGCCAAACTGAAGCGTCGACATGCGTACTCGCGGCGTGTCTTCCCAGTTGTTCTCCTCACCCTTGAGGTACCGGTCAAAGAAGGCAATGAGTTCTTCGGTAGACTCTGGCACTGCCCAGAGATCGTACCACTCTTGGTATGGGCAAAATCGAAGCCACTTGTTGGGATTGTCGATATCAAAGTATCCCCTGATAGAGCCCATGGTATGTAGCGGGGTGCAGAACGATGCAGTTATATACGCCGGGATATTGATCTTGGTCATGTCAGGCCTCTTGTCGTACCAGTAGGGGCTGCCTACTCCACCACTTCGGCGATACATCTCCTTGAAGCTCTCCATTCCGTTGTGTCCCTGGATCATGACCTGGCTGATGTGATCGAAGAAGTTGCCGGCCCAGATTCCACCACGCACAAACTGCTCCCGGAACAGATCTCCGCAGGCCTCCCATGGAGCTATAGCCTTGAGATGGGGAGGACGCTGCTGAGCGATGAACCATTGTGCGATGCCCAGGTGTGAGTTGCCAGCGAGACCAATATTTCCATTGCACCACGGCATAGCTGCGATGGCTTCAACGCAGTCATGGCCATCCTCGCCCTCTTGGGTTCCCATTATGACACACATGCCGTCAGAGTCTCCAATACCACGTGTATCGGCATTGACAATGGCAAACCCCTTCTCAACAAAGACAGCGGGATCCGGGCCTTCAAATTTCTCAAGCCCGCTCAGAGTCCCCTCCGGAACGCCCATATTGTACGACGTCATCATTTCCAGAAACTTGATGCCGTTGAGCTTCTTGCCAAATGGACTCCACGCGATGATGGCCGGGACTTGTTGTCCCTCAGGAGGACGGTAGACGTCGACATAGATGATGCATCCATCGCGAAGTTTGACAGCCACGTCGTGCTCGACCAGGATGTCACATGACAGCTTGCGCTGGTTGAAGGGAGCAGAGCCTTTGCGAAGAACCTCGGACTTGTTGAGGAAGCCCTGATATCCGTTCCGCCCGATCGTGGGGGATCAATCTGCTTGCAGGCGATTTGGCAGGGCGCGGCCATGGTGGACAGACAGATGGAGAAATAAGGGGTACAATGTAGCATAACATGCTAGTGAACATCAGCTGTCTCAAGAGCTATTGCAAGCCTTATACCCATGTTGTCCAGACTCTGCATGGTAGCCTAGAGCCGGCTCCAACTCCGCGGGACTCGGTTCAATATTCCGCGGATTAACCAAGCATCCAGATCTAGAGCCTCCACCCGTCGAGGTGCACGAGTCAGGCTAGTCGGGCTGGTCAAATGGACGTTACGTTACTGGATAACGTTTACCAACTGTTGGACGGCCCCCATGCCCCAGATCTTTGCCCCGGATCTTTACCCCGCGTTTCTAAGCCCAGAATTAACGAGATGATTCCCACGCTTCCCTGTTGGTGTCTGTGCCAAGTCTGTTGTTGAGGCAAAAATCACCTATCGTCATTCATACCGCTAATCTCGCGCTCAGCTTGGCATATTTCTCCTCTCCGTAAACTCAATAAATCCGCGGCGAGTTCGGATCCTTGTCACACCACAGCGAAGAGCTCAACTCACTACATAATCGACCCCGTCAACCTAGAAACCAACTATCACCAACACCGTCAGATCTCCGACCTTCCCACTCCCAAACACATCAACTACTCTTTCTTG
Organism: Fusarium virguliforme; assembly: GCA_020883615.1. NCBI lineage: Eukaryota > Fungi > Ascomycota > Sordariomycetes > Hypocreales > Nectriaceae > Fusarium > Fusarium virguliforme. The sequence goes on from JAJHJD010000017.1 coordinate 315,004, forward strand.
ATGGAGTATTCCAAGGCCTCTCTTGACCGTCAGGTCGATGAGCCCACTTCCTCCACCGCCGTCAAGGCCGTCGGAGCTGAGCTCGCATCCATGCTCCCCAGGCATGACAAGCCTTGGTTTCGCCAGCGCAATCTGCTGCAGCTCAACTTTCTGCTGCTCTTTGTGATTCTGACGCCGACATCTCTCGGGTTTGACGCGTCCATGATGAACGCGCTCATGTCTTTGGAGACTTGGAATAACTACTTTGGCACTCCGAGGGGCGCCTTGCTTGGCTTCATGAACGCTGTGATGCCTCTTGGGACGGTATGTTGATGGGATTGTTCAAGGGGAATTGGTAGCCTCTACTAACGCTGGATTCTTCAGATCATTGGCTCATTGCCTGCTGGATGGACCTCTGACAAGATCGGACGGAAGAAGACTATCATCTTGGGCCTCGTTATCTTGATCATGGCTGGAATCCTACAAGGTTGCTCGCGCAACATCGCCACCTTCATCGCGGCCCGCTTCTTTGTTGGGGTCGGCATCGAATTCACCGCGGCTCCTTCGCCGGTGCTCATCTCGGAGCTTGCCTACCCGGCTCACCGAGGCAAGATGACCAGTCTGTTCCAGTGCTTCTTCTACCTCGGAGCAATCGCATCAAGCTGGATCACGTTTGGCACGTCTAGCATGAAGGGATCTGAGTGGAGCTGGCGAATTCCTTCTCTTCTTCAAACCTTTTTCCCCGTCGTCCAAATCGTCGGGCTGTACTTTGTCCCCGAGTCTCCGCGATGGCTCATCGCCAAAGGAAGACTTTCCGAAGCCCGAGCAACGTTTGCAAAGTACCACGCAGCTGGCGATGACTCGCACCCCTTGGTTGACTATGAGATGTCTGAGATCACGTCCCATATCGAGACCGAGAGAGCCGTTGCTGGCATGGGCTGGCTCTCTGTAAGTTTCCGTTTCCGATCGAGCCCATTGCAATGTGACTGACAATTACTCTTCAGCTGGTCAGAACAAAGGCTGATCGAAAGCGAATGGCCATTTGTGTCTTCTCAGCCTTCATCTCCAACTGGTCTGGCAACGGCATCATCACCTACTACCTCAGCCTGGTCCTCGATTCCGTGGGTATCACCGACTCATTTACCAAGACACTAATCAACGGAGTACTGCAAATATTCAACTTCTTTGCCGCCACCGGCGCTGCCTTGTTGGTTGATCGCGTTGGCCGTCGTCCTCTGTGGATTGCTTCGTGCGCTGGCATGCTCATCACGTACATCTTCACGGTTCTTTCGGCGGAATTCGTCAAGACTTCTCATTCCGGTGTTGGAATTGGCGTCATCGTCACTCTCTTCCTATACTTTTTCCACTATGACATTGCGGTCACGCCGCTTACCTTTGGTGAGTGTGGCAGCCTATCTACCCTTTTGCATTCTCGTGCTCACTATTCACAGCATACCCAACCGAGATCTTTCCATTCCACGCCCGCCAGAAGGGCATGGCCGTTGTCATGTTCGTCAACGGTGCCTGTGGCATGACGAATACCTTTGTCAACCCTATCGCTCTTGGTAAAATGGGTTGGAGGTACTACATCGTCTACATCGCTCTTCTCTCGATTATGCTCACCTTCGTGCTCTTGTTCTTTGCCGAGACCAAGGGTCATTCACTGGAAGAGATTGCCGACATCTTTGAAGGGCCATTCCTTGTCATTGGGCGATCGAAGCGCAGGTTGACTAGTGTGTCCGTTAATGACGAGGAAGGTTCTGCCAGGTGTGGCCAATCGACGGCAGTTGGACTTGAGGCCAAGGGTTCATCCACGGCCGTCGCTATTCATAAGGAATAGCCAATAGCTAACGCTAGGCCCTATAATACGTCCATGCAGGAGTTGAGGTGGTCTTTGTGCAGGAAGTAGTTAGTAGTGGGCAGTCGAGGAGCAGTAGTACCACCTGTCAGAATAGAACTTAAGCCTTGGAAGCTTGCGGGTGGCAATACTACCAATATTCTATCAGACCGAACACTGTTGAAGCATAATGACATATAGGGCAAGCCTGAAATGAAGCTTGAGCATATGCATCTTGCGTGTTCACATGCAACTCAGATGCTAAGTCAACGTGATACAGGTACTTGGCGCATAGGCCGAGCGGAGGACATGCATGATGGAATTCCTTGTTGATTCTCCGAGTTGACAAGACCTATAAGGGATTAAAATGACACAACCTATCGCCTTCTTCCTTTGATCTAGTCTTCCGCTGTTAGGAGCTCCATGAGTAAACGACGGCTTCAGCTCTGAAGGAGGATACGCACGCGAGTTCGTCCATGGTGGTAAGCCTTCATCAAAGCAAATGAGTTTTACCCACATTCCGGAGTAACAATAGTAATGTCTTTGTTGTCGGGAAATCCCCTCAGCTAGCTACTACCTCTTCTTCTGTAGGCTAACTACAGAACCGTTCCTTCTATTCATCTACTCTTCTACATCAAGCCCCTGGAATATGCATCAGAAAAATGAGAGTCGTATTTACCACCTGTATGGAAAATATGCCTGCCGCTATTCCGCAGTTGCGGCTTCGGGTCGGTAGGTCGGCAATGCGGATCAGGATGGTAACCCAAGATGGTCAACCGCACTTCCTCTCCCTTGTTGACGATGAAACCGTACGGAGGGATTGCCATGTCCAGTTGGACAATCTGACCTGGCTGCAGCAACTGCTCCTCCCGGTGAGTGTGAACAGGATGGAACTCTGAGGACCTTGCCTCGTCTAGCTCTCGGTGACTGGCTCGCAGACAGCCAATGGGCCCGGCGTGGAAGAACTCGGCGCCAAACGACTCGTCTCCATCGGGTTTGTCGATGAGCTGCTGTCGGATATCGTCTGCGTTGGGCTGAAGTCTGCCGACGTCGACCACCACTGGCTGTAGAGGCCGCCCAGTCTCGGTGTTGAACTTTTGTAACGTGGCGTAAACATCCATGTCGTCTGACCCTTCGGCTTCAGCCCAAAGACGTAGCTTAATGTATCCTGAGGATTCCATGGGCCCAGTGGTCACTGGCAGCTTGAACGTTATATCACCCTTCACGGCATCGTATGAGAATGTCGTTTCCGTTGACACTGGTGTCCGCGACAGAGCATTCCCGTCAGGGTTGAGATATAGCTTGACCGGCTTCTGGCGTTCCAAGGGGAATGAAGTCTCTGGTCGGTTGATGATATCTTTCCCACCAGCATTCAACACGCACATCCTCACTCGAGGAGTATAGAGCCAGTCGTTGTTGACCCCTTTGAGGTAGTGGTCGAAGAACCGACGCAGGTCGACCGTGTTTTGCTCATCATACAGGTCTATGAAACAGCAATATTAGCATCCAGATCAGCAGCGAAAATGAAGACTTACCTGGCCATTCATGCGTGTTGTGGATTCGCAGCCATTTTTCGCGGCTACTACAACCTTGCCACACACGAAGGGTCCCAGTAACATGCAAGAAATTGGTCCAGCTCGCCACGAGATATATCGGAACCTTGATCTTTTCGAATGCGACGCGATGGTCCTCCCAGTAGTCGTTCCATGTAGGATACTTGTAGCACATGGCGCCGATGTCAGGCGCCTTGCTGCCCTTGAAGCTGGCAAAGGATCCACGCATGATGCCGGTTGAGAATCCCGGATTCGGGCAGCCTGTTACTGTGATTAGAAAATTGGCATATGACCTCAGCGTTGGGATACATACCTCCGGGGCGAATAACATCCTCGTACAAGGAAGAGAAGCCCTCCCATGGTGCGAGACAAGCGAGATGAGGAGGGTTCTCTGCGCCAGCGTAGTATTGCGTAAACGCCAGGTAGCTGTTTCCTGCCATCGAGACTCGTCCGTTACACCACGGCTGCTCAGCGATAAACTCGATGATATCGTAGTTGTCCTTTCCTTCTTGCTTGGACGGGAATACCGCATCCCCTTCCGAGTTCCAAGTTCCACGACAGTCTGAGAAGATTCGAGGCCATTTAGTCAAGATGTCAACGTTTAAAAGAGGCAAAGCTCACCAGTGTGAATAATGGCATATCCGTGGTAACACCAATACCCTGGGTCAAGGCCTTCAAACTTTCCAGTCCCGAAGTAGCGATGCGAGGACAACCAAAACGAAAGGGAGCCTTGTCAAAGTTGGCGCCGTAAGGGCCTCCCCTGTTACCAAAGGGTCCTCCGCTGATGATTGCAGGCACCTCACGGTCACGAGGAGGGCGAAAGACGTCTGCGTAGAGAATGGTGCCATCCCGGGTCTTTATGGCAACTTCCTCCTCGAGGAGAATGTCACATAGCAGTGGCCGATGACCTTCTTTCTGAACGGTCCCGGCTCTGAGGAGCGTTTGTCCGCCAGGGTTGGCTGGGGGTTTGTAATGAAACTCAGGTGTCACGGTCGAGGTCGGGAATTGAATGACCTCGACATCATTGTACACTGGAGGGGCCATGATGCAATATGTTCCGGATATCGAAGATAATTGCTTGGTAGTAGAAATCTCAGATGGTCTCAGGGGGAGATACAGGTTACGGCCAGTGTCGTCTGTCTCTGCTTGTTTTTATGCTCACACGACAGAATCAGCCTTTGGTTATCCCGCGGAAAGACGTCAGTCACTGCGGGGATGCGAGGCTTTCCCCGACGAACTCCGTGGAGTTAGCGGCATTTGGAGGCTGAGATTACGAAATGTGTTTGGCTGGAACATGAAAGTGGCTTCTGACTTTGCACTGCTTTGCAACTTGAGTGGCCCAACAGAGATAGCTACGACTACCCGTTGACTCATGCGGGGCAAGCCCGGGCGAGCCAATTTAGCAAGCTAAGTTGGCCCCAAAACCCTGGGATACTCCTAAAACCCCCAGGATAGCCCCTTACTATGACGCGTCTAAATTTACCTATAATTCCCACTAAAAAACGCCAAAAAAGAGACATAAGATAGTATAATCTAGTGACTTCGCGTCTATTTTTATTATGAATTCTAATAACCTTAAGGCCGCGAGGCGCCACACAGCCTGGCATTTGGGTTTGCATGACAGGCACTAGTACCACGCAGACATCAGGGGCAAGCTGCTTCAACGAGGCGAAACTCAATCCAGGGGCAGAGGGTGGGCATGGGTATCAGACGAACCATTGATCGTCGAGCAGTGTCGCATTTGCCACTGTTGGAACCAATCATGAGAGTAGATCCGGTGCCAAGAAAGATCAAAGTTGGGCTTCGGGTTGCGGGTTGGCACGTGTGTTCCGAAGCGGTAAGAAACGCGATTAAATTAACCAAAAATCCGCCACAACGACGCATGAAGTAAAAAGCACATTAATTGATAGAGAAAAAGTCAACAAGTTTGACGAAAATAAACTCAATGTTTGCATATCCTCAGTAAACCTTTTATTCTTCATTCAAGTCAACAACATGAATGTACAGGGTAAGCCCAAGCGTACCCCGGTCAGGCCATGGGGCAGACGGTATCCCTGTCAAATCTCTGCAAGCCAATCAGAATCAGTTTATGTTGCAAAACCCCTGCCAGCTCCACTTTAATGATAAGATAAGACACAGCCGGACCGCTACAACGTTGATCCGGTACAGTGGGATTCCTCCCCCGGAGGGGGGAAAGAACAAAGGGAATAGGACTACTTAATTGACAAATTACGTTCATAGTCTTGTCCAATAGACGATGGAGAAAGGATCTGAATATTTATGTCAGCCTCTCTCTCACTCGGGATCTTTTGAATCCCAAGCTTTGATTGTAAGCCACCTCATCTCTTTTGTTACTAGCCATGATTCACTGACCAATCAATTGTACTCTGGGCGTATTCACGGGGGGTTAAACAAAGCAAATATGAAAACAGAACATTAGCAATGTAGGATATAGGAGAACTCTAGCCCTGACGAGAGCGTGAGATCGTGGAAAAAACCATCTGAAAAGTCATGGGCCGTCGAGCATTCACGAGCGCGACGAAGAAAGAGAGCCCGCGCGAACGTGCGAGGAATCGTCGTTTCCGACAACTTCAGAGAAAACAAGCCCTGGTTCTCCAGGAGTGTTCTTGCTACCCCACGGTTCGCCTAATTGACGATTCCTTTCATGCCCAGCCAGCCCAGGCTTGCTCCTCAAATCGCGACATCGCAGTGGTAAATCCACGTACAACTTCTTATCGCCGGCGGGGTTGTCGCGCCAGAGTCCTGGGCCTACTGATAGACAGCCTGTGCCAACCGATTCGCTAATTCGCCAAGCAGCAACCACGTTGCCTTCAGCCGCCCTGACAACCGCTGCGGCTGCTGCACCACCGATACGACTTCCCGCACAGCCGGTGTATTGTCCAACGCCCTACGATTCGAGTGGTGCTCAGACAACCTCGCCATCAACCAGCCGACGAACGGAAACTGGGGATGGTATGAGGCAGCCCACAGGACTCGCGGATACAAACTGGACATGCAATTCACCGCCTATGCGCCAAGAAGCTCACCTTGAGGCTGGCCGTCCCCGGAGAGACTTTTCTGTGTCGACCCGAGATCTTACACGCTTCCGCGTTCAAAAATATCGGAACCGACAACATCGCTTACGAATCCCGGCAATTATTCCTATTAATGACCCCAGTGTACCAGTCATCGGAAATTGCCAGTGGCAGTCCATCCCAGGGCCATCATTGTCTACATCTCGCTCGCGCTCGCGCTCTCGCTCTCGCTCTCGTGCAAATCCACCAGCCGACCTGGAAAACTTGCACATGAGGACATTGGAAGGCTTAGCGGACGAGGTGCCTCCGGAAGGCGCTCAAAATAGCACCGCCACCATTGAACGCTTCATTCAAGCCCTTCAGGTGGAGGACACTCGAGACAACTCTGACTCACTTGAGCCATATCAGGTTGCGTATGATCAAGTTTTTCGGATATTCTTCAGCTCCATCTGCGCTTGTATGTCTATAACCATCTCTAGGAATAATGCGTCATATGCTAAGTAGAATCCTAACCGCAGGCCCATGTCAGCTTGAAGTCGAAGAGCCAGAACGCACCCACACTCTCCAGGAGGCCGTGCGGTACTTGCAGCAGTCCTTTCCTCCTTTATCAACGATCTTCGGCGAGCGGGATTCCTATCGTCCCGGCGATTTCTTCCGGCAATGGCAAAGCTTTCTCTCAAATCAGCCGACACATCCGCTTTCCTTCCGCAAGTCACAGGCGGCCCTTACTCCATCGAATCTTTCGATCTCGCATATTGATAGTGTTTGGTTTGGGGCGAAAGGTTTCCAGACGATCCGGCCACCAAATGTCTTCAAGCTCTCGTTTCTTCCCTCCTCAGCCCTCAATCTCTCCACTAATCAGGTGATTCAGCCGCATGGGCTGGATCTAGCAAAGACAAGACATATACTTATGGGTACCTTCAGCACGCAGAGCGTTCGTTTCTCCGCCTTCCTATTCTTCCCTAATACTGCTCGGGATTCAATATCAGCTACCAGGAATGCCCTCTCGCTCGAGCGGCAGAAGGACCTTTACGACCACATCATCATTCCGGCAGCCTTCAAGGCAATATCTAATCTATCTCGGCAAGAGATACCTCAAATGTATAACATCGCATATACAAAGTCTCATTCCTTCCAGGAGAAGCCCGGCAATAACCGATAGAAGCCAGACGAGCAGAGCTTTAAATCTCCAGTATACAGTCCCAGCGCAAGATCTCTCGCGCTTCTGGCACCTAGTGGTTGAAAAAGCAGACTCATTGCAGATCCCAACGCAATAAGGAGAGATAGTGCCATACTTTAAGAACCCTCAATTACTCTTTCAATCCCACGATCTAAAAAAACACATTTAGTCAGAGGACTCTTAAAGAGACCCTACATCTATTCCAGCAGACCGTTCTTCAAGCTTTTGATCCTATCCATCTAGACATTCACTCTTACTAGCTTGATATTAGGGCACGCGACTATATGACCAGTCTTCCCCCCCGTGATCCTCTAGGATCAAAGCTTTACACTCTATTATAGAAGAGTCAATGCCATGATCATCTTCATAAGTAATTATGCAAAATTACTCCTAAGGCCTGACTTAATGCCATATATTTCCGCAGCTTTCTCCTTCGCGATATCGGGGACTATTAGTATAAGGCTAGGCATACTCGAGCCTCGAACCCAGGACACCCTAACGAACGGAAGCCAGGGATCATCCATGCCAAGGCATACAGCTACAATAAGGAGATCTTTTCGGTCATATTTAGTGACTATGATTTATTTAGGTCCGGATTCCTCCCGCTCCTCGCTCTCAATGAAGAAATGATCCATGATCTTTCATCAGCTAACCAAGGCCGCCATCAGGCACCCACCTTCCGGCTTCAACGTAATTCCTTGGTAAAGGCGTGGGAGGCAAACAAGCGCCATCTTAGGGCCATTTCCAACACCAAGGCTCTCGCCAGCTATGGTGTCCGAAGGGAAATGACTTTTCGGCTTGATGCGATCCTCACGATGTGGCACCGTGGGTATTTCCAGCCCAACCAGAGCCCTCACACAGGACAGCGGGTTTGGAACCTGTCATCCGCGTCTGAGTTGACAGAACACTTCCCTTTCTGGGCAGTGCCAACTAGAGATATCAACGCGCTCATGTTCACCCAGGCCGCAAGACTTGTTCTTCCACTGGATCACTTGTTTCAAGAAGCCGCTCTCAATTTCGCGGTTTCCTCGCCCGGCCTTATCCTTGCATTCTATACTGCCCAACTCTTCTGTCGGCTTCTCACATATACGCTCACCAGCGAGCAGCAGTTCCCGTACGACAACTGGATCTGGCTTCCGCGATGGAGGGTGCAAAATTGCCGGGCTCTCCAGGCGAGATCGTTGCTGGAGCGTCAGGGCCTCGGGATGGAAGTATCCATTACAAACTCTAGAATGCTCTGGATCCCTCGCCAATGCATGGACTAGTATGGCGGGCATATAGCACTGGACACCCTAATCTAGCTCTATATACCTCGCAATCCCTTCCAGCGAAAGCTCCTCTCTCAGATAAACATCCAGTGTCTTACCGCATCCAAAGTCACAATCGAGCTCTCTTTGAGGCAGTTACTTCAGCAAGCCCGGTCAGAATTCGATCAAGGCCATCAACAGAGAGCAGACGAGCTGGTTGAAAGCATCGTCTCTTTAGCCACTGAAGAGGTTACTCGAGCATACCATCAACACATGCTTTCCAAATTGCAGTTATACTGGGAACGGCTTCGGACCCGCGTAGGATACAATGTTCTACCGCGCCTCAGGCGTTTGCAGTAAGGTCAAGAAGAGTCAGTAACCTAAGTCGGCCGCATTGTTACCGCTCAGATATTATTGGAGATCTATGATGAGGCCTGGACTACGTATATGCGAACTCAGCCTACTACTGAATCTGAATAGCTGCCGATAGAACTGCCTTGTTGGATGGCAACACGCATATATTTGCCACCTGAGGATAGCTGGTCCAATTTTGTCTTCCAGCGCCTCTTTAACTGCCCGAGCCGTGCAAGGTGGGACCGCGTCTGCTTCCTTGAGCTCTATCGGAGGTTTAAGGCATTCTGGGAAATGATACAGGACTACGCGGGTTCGTTTGATGATCGATTTCGTCGTATCATTGGTAACTTCATCATGGTTACTTTCAACAGTGATCCGACTAAGGAAGTCGGCACTAATCGCGGTTCTGGAACCTGGTTCAAGCACCGAGCATCCTTTTTCCAGATTCAATACTGGGCTCCATACTTCTCGCCGCCTAAAAGTGCGCTGAATTGTCCCTGGGGCTCGGTTGATGATTATCAGCAACGCCATCCAGACATCCCACCAGCCACAACCTCTAGCGCCATCAACGCAATAGAATTCCAGCACTGTTCTAATACTTTCAATTAGTTATGGTTACGGGTGGTTAGTCACCACGATCAGTTGCACGATGCCAAAACAAGGGAAAGGAATCGTGTTTGTCAAGAAGCTATATAATGTCTGCTAGACCTTGTAGGACCCCAATGGAGCTATCAGGGCGATTTGGCGTATGTGTTGCCCTGGAACTTCTCTGATCAAAAGGTGGAAAACAACGGGTATAAGGATCCCTTCTGCGTCCCCATCTTGACAACGTCCGCCAGGTTCTTGACCCACCCTTGCCAACCCACGATCCTCCTGCTGTCCCGCCATAACGTCATAGTCTTGGTCGATGCTATCGAATCCCTTCCTCGACTCAACCAAAAGGTTCTTCGGCGAGTTCAATGGATTCGAGAGGTACTCTATAATAATGACCAGCAGTACGCCATACGCAGTCATCTTGAGGCAAAGCAGAGAGCAATAGACGTAGTAACTCAGCCTAACTCGCTTATTCGACGATTTCTGGCTCAGACTGAGCCTCCCCAGAGAGAAGTCGAAGTCGTCGATGCCTTCGACGAATAGGTCAAGACACATGAAAATAGAGAGGGGAAATGATAGGATTCATGTATGCATTAGTAAATATAGCGATTGATGATGAATTATTAGAAAGATATGGCAGGTCTAGCTACTTCTCAGGTTGAACCTTCGGGGATAATGTTTCGAATAATGTGTTAAGTTATCAGAATCAGGATTCTAATTAACAAACTGCAATTATGGTCACCGTGCACTATCCGCGTCCGAAAAAGCAGAACGATAGAGACAACGATAGGAGGCGCTATAGGCGAAGTAGGTATAATAGCATGCTTAAGAATATACTCTTAATCCACACCTACGCCTAATTAATGACTCTACGTCGGCTACGCTAGTCTTACGGATTACTAATATTATAGGTATATCTAATCTATAATTATCTATTAGCTAGTATTCTAATATTAAGGTCTATATAGCTAGATCGGCCGGGCGCGAATGAAGATAGCGTTCCCTTAGACCCACTAGCGCGAGAAAGACCTAAATCTCCCGAGCCTATTACTATTATCGAGGCACTAAATTCACTAGTATAGTCAAGCATATAGTAGGATAAGGGGTCCTAGAAGTCGCCGCTTATCGCTAAGTTCTCTACCTTAGCTATAGGCAATAATTCTATACCGCTAGATATCATAACCTAGGCTACGACCGAATTTAGCCTTATAGAAGCGTCCTTTTTATTATTATTATTGCCTACCCGATAAGGTAGCGAGCACTATTATTACTATTGCCGTACTCCTCTGACTCCTCATACTAGAGCTTCCTCGCTTAGCGGCTATATCGCATTACGGCCGGCAACCTTAGTGCTATTATCCCTTAGTCTATTCTATTATAATAATTATCTACCTTTAGAATTAGAAAGTACCTCTTTATTAATATTAGAGATAATATAGGGCTAATTCACGCTATTAAAGTTATTATTATTACCCTTTATTAGGTTTAATAATCCGGTCCTTAATAATTTCTTTTAATTAATCTATAAATAAGAGACTATAAGCAATATAGATTTTCTATATATATAGGGCAGTATATATAATTAGATATTTTAGTTATTTTTTAGCTGCGAATATAAATATAACTATAATCTATTATTAACCTTTATTATTGTTATTATTAAACTTCTTTAATAAATATAGATATATTAATATACCTACCTTTATCTAGGTCTATATTTATATAAGATTACTAAACCTAAATATACCTATACTCTTTAAAAAAGAACTAAATATCTCTAGCGCTCCCTTCCTCCCTTATTAGCTATCTTTGCGGGGTATAGTGATAATAATATATATAACCCTCGCGCCTCTTTCTTTTATTGGGAAAGTTTCCTTTCCGACTAGCTGCCTAAGCTACTCTCCTTCTATAAGATATAGTCTTCCCTCTCCCTAAACTTAGTGACGATTATACGCTAATAGGATATTAATAATATCTAGCTTAAGGCTAAGGATTTTTCCGCTATTTAAGCTCCTAATTAATTCTAGCTATCCTTTTTCCCACTATATAAGAGTAATATCTCTAGTAATTAAATTATCTAGCCTTATAGTCTTGACTTAGTGTATATATAGTATACTTATATTAGCTCCTTCGCTATTAATAATATTTATTTTATTATATTTCTCTTCTTCCTTAATAGAAGCCGCTTAGCTATATCGGCTTCTATAAATAGTCTTTCTCTAGATTAATTTAGGGATCTATATAATAATATTATTATACGTACGGCCTATAAAATAATCCCTAACTATACTTAATAGGAGATCCTAGCTTATATAACCTTATTTATATAAAGTCTTATACCTATTAGGAAAGGCTAGGGGCTAGTCGCTAGGCTATTAATAATAAGAGCTAGACCTTTCGCCTAGCCTATAATCTCTCTATTAAATCCCTCTCTTATTTCTAGGTATTAATTATATAAAAGGCGGATTTATATTAAGTATAGATTTAGTAGGGGGAGGTAATTACTTACTTTTAGAATCCCTACCTATTTTTTTTAATTATATAACCTAAAGAATATATTTATATAATTAAGCCTTTATAAGAGTTTATCTCTATTTCGGGATATAATCTTAATTAATCTCGACCTAAATTAGCTCGATATATACTCCTATTAGCTCGATATAGGGATATATGATTATATTAATAGATAATATTATTATTATTATTATTAATTATTATTATTATCGTTACTATCCTATAACGCTAAATATAGCTATAATAATAATAAAGCTTAGATATTACTCTAGAAAAGTGCCTATTATTATTACCTTTATAGATAGCTAGGCGATATAGCTCTAGAAGCCCCTCTAGCTATTAATTACTATTATTCTTACCTCCTCCGTGATACCGGAATATATTATACTAAAGTAAAGCCGACCTAGTCACTAAACCCTAGCCACCTAGAGGCTAGATTACCTAATATTATCTATATAAAGGCCTATAACTATAGGAAAGAACTCTTTAGAGTTATATTTAGCGATTAGTAATTCTTTAGTTCTAGCTCTTTTTTACTTCTTACCTTTAATAAAGGTATACTAAAGGACCTAGCGGGTATAAATTAGAATAATCAATAATAGGCCTTTATACCCTAGCTTAATCGCTCCTACCTTATATATGCCTAGGATATAAATAAGTAGTATCTAAGGGCTATATTATCTATTTAATAATACTCTAACTTTAGGATCTATAAAGAAATTACCTTCTAATTTAATATTATTCTTACTATATAGGTTAATAGTATATTTAAGCCTAATTAGAGTTCCTATATTAGTCTAATAACCGAAGAGATCCCGCTTAACCTTATACCTAGCGAGTGATATTACCCCTATTAGGTAATTCTAATTAGGATAATAAGCGCCTTTATTTCCGCGTAGGCTGCTTATTTTATTCTCCCTCTTAACTACTTCTTTTAGGAAGTAATATAGAAGGCGACTAAATATTATTATTTATCTTCTTCTTTACTTAACCCTATTTAATAGATACTTATATTTTATATTACTTAATTATTCTATTACCTCCTTATCTATACTCTTAATAATAAGGAGGATAAATAATATTTTAATAATTAAATATAGAGGTCTATTTAGTTAGTATAATCTTATAATAAAAGAGGCTCTAGCTCTCTCTATAAGCGGCAGGGTCTCGGCCTAAGCGCCTTTATTAATATAACCGGGATACTTTAGATTCCTTAAAGCTATATTAATTAATAGCGGGGCTATCTCTCGCTTAAGGTATTAATTTATCTATATATCTCCTAGAGTCTACTTTAGGCGCGGCTAGCTTACTAGCCTAATATTTAAGTACTTACCGCTACCTAGGTTATTATTAAGCTTCTATTTTAATAATTAATTCGCGATACTTAAGAAGTATATAATAAAGGGTATAATAGGGAGGTAAAGAAGTTAGCTAGCTAGGCTATTATCCTTACTATTAAGGAGACCGCCCGAGCCTACTATTAGCACTTCCTTAATAAGATTAAGTCATATTAGGATAAGGTATAAAATAACTATAGGCGCTAAAATTTATTAGTTCTTACTTAGCTATAGTAGGCCCGGATGAATCTACTATTAATTCCGGCTATATCCCTATAGCCTAGATTATTTATGCTATCTATATTAAAGCTTAGGCTAAGTATAATAAAGCTATACTAGATAATAGCGATTATTATTATTATTATTTAGAATAAGGTATAAAAGGTACTATACCTAATAAATTACCTTATTAAATAACTATATATTAGCGCCTACCTCCTAAAGATAGCTAATCTAACTTTATATTTAACCTTTTATTTTATTATCCTATTATCCCATTAAGATAATCTTAATTATATTTTCTCTAAATATATTAGACTTTTAAGAAGCTCTAGAATAATATTTACCTATTAATAGGCTAATTTAATAAGTAATTTAGTATATAAATCAGTTATTATATCTTAATTATCTTTAATATTAACTATAATAGGAGGTTAATATAAACTATAGTAAGAGGGCCTAGTATTATAATAGGCTATCTTTCTTTTAGATTTAATATTAGGCTCCTTATTTCTTATTACCCTAGAGAGAAAAAGGCACCCTCCTATCGTCTATATATCGCCGCTATTAATATCCTAAGGGCCTATCTCTTTCCGCGACCCTAATAATTTTAATTACTTAAGATTTTTAAGCTATTAAAGTTTTAGCCTAGATATATTAACTAGAGATTATAGATAATATAGACTATCTATATTCTTTTAGCTAGGCTTATATTTAGTATTATTACCGATAGGTATTACTTTATATAACCTATCTAGCGGGCCCGACCTAAGGCCGGGATAGAGATATAAACTTTATCTAGCTATAATCTCTTAAAAAACCTGGTATTTATAAATATAGTAGGGAGGATATTTTCTAGGTTCCTATTAAGGATAATTATATATTAAGGTAGATATTTAACTCTATTATAAGCTAGCCGATAATTCTCTTATTAATTAGGATAATATTATTAGATTACTTAAGACTATAGAGTTACTATTAAGCTATTCGCCGGAATTTTTAGACTATCTCTATTAAATAAGGTATTAGATTAATAATAATAATAGCTAATATAATATCTATAGCTACCTAGAGGTTAAATAATAAGTAATAGAACTTCTATATAAAATTAAATACTTCTAGAATAGTTCTTATACTAAGCCGAGCCTCTATAGTAGGAGATTACGCCTAGGAATATTATTAGTATTATAATTAAAAAAGAGGAGGAGGAGGAAGAGGAGGTAGAAGAGATAACGGAAGAAGATAAAGGTTAATCGTAAGGGGATAGTAAATCTAATTAGGAGGATAGCGAAGGTAGTAAGTTATAGTAGCCTTAATAAAACCGCGAATATCTCGGGGTTCCTCCCGCTATTATATTACTTATTTCTAGGATATAGAGAAAAATATTATAGTTTCCTTACTATAAACCCTAAATATATATAATATTAAATACCGATAGCCTATATAGGAGCCGAGGTTAGGAATGTTATATAAATATATATCGAATATATACTTTAGAGCGAGAAATGCGGCTATAAATTAAAGTACTCTCTTAGGGAGTAGGTAATAGCTAGGGTAATATAATAATTATTATTAAGATTAATTAATAGCAAATTAAAATAAATAAATAAGCTATATAGACTTAATAAAGGGGTTTTCTATAATAGATATAGGCTAGATATAATAGATTAGCGTAATATATACCTTTAATCCTAATAAAGGAGATAATATTAACTTAAGGCGCCCCTTCTAGAGATAGAATTAAGTAAATAATATAAATATATATAGGAATATATATACCGAGGCGAGAAATATAGGTATAGGGCGATATACTCTAATATATAATCTTAAGACCGCATTTTTAACCTATACCTATATAAATTATAATTATAGTAATTAATAGATAAAAAGTATATTAATAGACTCTAGGGCCTAAATAGGGGTTACTACTTAACTAAGATAAGCTTTAGCGGTTTAAATAAAAACTATATAGTTTTAGATTAAGGACTATATTTATTAAGATATACTTTCTAGATATATATTATACTTAATTAAATACTTTTCTAAGGTATAGTAAATAAAAAGATAGCTTAGATATAGGTTAGATTACTCCTAAAGCGATAGCTATTTTAATTTAGCTTATATTAATAGAAATATAAAGTATATAACGGCTATAGGATAGGTTTTAAGTATAAGGTATAATAATAGATTAAAGTTAAAAAAGAGGGAGTATAGATTTTATAAATTAATTCTAAGGATATTCTATCTTAATTTTTATTACTTTTATTTCTATATTAATAAATAAAGAGATATAACTTATAATAGATAGATAGCTTTATATAGGTACTTTAGTAATATAGGCCGGGGATATATTCTAATATTTTAAACTATAATAGACTCCTTCCTCTTTAAGCTAATTTAATAGTCTCTTTCTTATATTAAGATTAAATATATTCTCTTTAAGGAGAAAGGGTATAATAACTTCTTTAATAAGGTTATAAAAGGTATAGATATCCTCTATCTTTATATCCCGCTTTAAATAGTAAACGAAAAGAATACTACTATAGCATAGATAACGCTAGTAATTAGGTAAGTAAACTTATTTCCCGTCCTTAATAGAGGTTATTATTAAGAGGAGCTAGGCTAGGGGGTTCTCTAGGCTATCGGCTAGAGGGTATTATTATTATTATTATTACTGCCGCCGCTAGACTAGTTACTACTATATAACTTTATAATAAGGTCTAGGCCGAAAAGCAAGGGAATATTATATAGGTTATCGCCCTCTAGGTTGAATAAGGGATATATCTTAGGCATAGCTACTTCTACTATCTCTAGCTCCTATTAATTAATTTAATCCCAAAGGTAATTAATATAGATACTAATGACCTTAGAGATCTTATCGGCTAGCATATACTTAAAGAAATAATTATCTTAACTAGGTTTAATTATACTTCCGATTATATCCCTATAATAGCTAAGGTAGTTAATAGTATTACTGTAGGTAATAAGGGTAATATCGATAGAGTAATATAATTTAAAGCTAATCCCCTTCCTTATAACTATAATAACTAGGCCTTTCTAGATAAACTTACCCTATATATTATTAATTAAGGTTAGAATTATATTATAGATTACCTTATTTATTATTATATTATAAGGTAATATATCTAGATCTAGGAACTAAAGATTAAGTATATCCTAATTACTAGGTCTACTATAGAGAATATTACCTCATAATTAGTATAAGTCACGCTTAATATATTTATTTCCGGGGATATATAGGAGTTAATTTAGGATTAAGTAAAAGTAAGGCTTAACCTTATATTTATCCTTCTTAATATCTATCTATATAAGGGAAGGCTATTTTTTATCTATAGGGAAGAAAATAATAAGGTAATATATTAGAGAAGGCTAATTAATAAAATCACCTTAGGCTTATTCTAAGAACTTAGTATAAAGAAGGCGATACGTATATTAGTTAATTTACTAATATTTAAGAAAGTAATAGGTAGCGGAATAATAATAGGTATATTAATAAGTATTATAGGAACTATAGATTATATAGGGGATATTAATATCTATTTTAGGGAAATAATAATATATAGTTAAATATATTTAAAGAAAAAGGGGAAAAAGGGAGTAAAAAAAGTATATTAATATACTAGGTAGAACCGGGTGGGAGATAGTTATTTATATACCGTATATCTAATATTTTTAGGGGTATATATAGCTAAAGAGTATTATATATAGCTTTTATAATTAGCTAGGGGCTATTATATTGTAGTAGCTATATTATTAAGGCTAGGGGTAGGGGTAGCTATAGAGGGGGCTAGGAGGGTTTAAAACTAAAGTAATCCCCGGGAGCTTTTTTAGGGAGTTAATTCTCTACTTTTAACTATAATTAAGTTTAGAATATAATAAGCGGCGATAATATATATATAATGGCAATAATATAAGACGACCGAATTACGTAGGAATGATAAAATAATCGCCTTAATAGGTTAAATTAGTTTTAATTTTATTATTTTTAGACCCTTTTAGCTTATAGGTATTTTTTTTTTTTCCCTCCCTTTTTCCCTATTAATTAGCCTTAACCTAACTTTATCTCTAAACCTATATAGTAGGGTTAGGTATATTATAGTATAACTCTATATACTTATCTAATAGGTTAAAGGGGTAGGTAGTATAAATAGGACTTAAGGTTTATATTAATAACCTTTCTAGCTATTTCTATTACTTACCTTACTTATTTATTTTAGCGATATATCTAGCTATCTATTTAAGTATTTCTATTAAAGGGCTTTTATCTAAGGGTAGGTATTTAGCCGGTTATCGATCTCGATAGTTATAATAGATAATTATCTAGCTAGTTTAATTAGTGAATTTATATTTAATTAGTTACTTATATAGTAATAGACTAAAGGGGTTCTCTTAGATCTATAGTTTCTTATCTTATTTAGGTACTTTTCGCCCCTTTTATTAGCGATCGGGGAGGGTAACTAAGCGGCCGATAATACTTCTTAATTATCTATATTAGATATAGTAATAATAGTAATTAGTTTTAAGGGAGCGAAATATATAGTATATTATTTAGTTCTTACCGGTAACCTTAACCTAACCCTTAACCTATATTACTAACCGTTACCTATAACCCTAACCTAAACTTAAACTTAAGGTTTTTATTTAACTTAGAAGGTTAAGAGGGTTATAGGTGGTTATAAGGGTTAGTTTAAGGGGATAAAGGTATTATTTATGCGTAACCCTAACCCTATTATACTAATATTAATCCAAATTGCGCTATATTATTTACTTTTCGTCTATATAAACCTAGATAACTATAAAATTCTCTAGCTTTTTCCTGAAAAACTACCTTTGGATTCTATACTTTCTATCTATATATATTAATATAGTAACTTTAGGGGAATTAATACTTAGGTTTTTAATATTAAAATTAAGATTCCTTATCTTATATAATTCTTTCTAGAAGCTTAATTATTAAAATAAAAAATATAGAAATATATTTTTTTATTAGATCTATATTCTTATTATAGCTATTTATTAAACCTTAATAGATAATATCGTTATTACTTAACTGTGATAATTTCCCCTTTTAGATTAATATAGTTTTAAGAGAGCGTAATAACCCCTTAATTTAGTTAGCACTAATAAGCTACCCTATTATTAGGTATTAAAGAAGTAGTATATAATAATATTATATAGGTAGCTACCTTAAAGAAAGATATTACCCTATAATACCTTAATTATTAGAATAGCATTATAGATTTATTATAGGATTAATAGGCCTATTATTTTAGCTTTACCCCCTTAGATATAAAGATAATAAGAGAGAATAAAGAATAAGGAGGATAAATATAAGGAATATTATTAATATACTTAAGATTATCTTAATATTATCTTTTATTATTAATAACTTAATAAAGGCGCACTATTTAATAGGAGATTTATAGTTAAGATATCTTGTATATAGAAATTCTAATTTATATAATAGCTAATTAATCTCACTATAAATAAGAATATATTCGCTTCTTATATTATAAGTTCCTCTCTTTAAGATAATATATTAGCTCCTTTATATTTCTTTAGCCCTTTATTAAACTTATAGTTAGTCTTTAGGTCTTTAGGCTTATCTAAATTTACTAACTATTTATAATTCTCTTTTTATTATAAGATATAGCGAGCTAATCTATATAAGTGCTATCTAATATTATTATTTATTTTAATCTCTTAAATATTATATAACTATATTATCTATTTCTCATTATAATTAAGTATAGAATAGCTAATATTATAATTACCTTTCTTAAGTAAGTCTAGACTTTATCTAAATATATATTTTATTATTTAAATATTATAAATATACCTCAAGTCGCTTTTATTCTTTATCCCTAGCTTTATCTAATATTCCGCTTAATAGTATTATTTAGAGTTAATTATTATCCTTCCGGTTATTATTAGACCTTTATTAAATAATCTATCTTTTTAGCCCCTTTATAGGGTATTTTAAACTTAAATTTAATAATACTTAATACTTTTATATATAGCTAACCCTTAGAATACTTAAGCGCTTAATAGACCTTAATATATAAAGTTCTTCTTTATTAAGTATATTATAGATAGCTTCCTCTATAATAAGCGCGGTTATTTTTATAGCTAGCCCTATAGTTACTACCTAAATAGGTATATTAATTAATAGACTTAATTTAGTGAGAATACTTATGCCTATATTAATAGCTAAATAAATACTATTAACTCCCTAATTTACTATAGGTATTATTATAGCTATATTAGTAATTAATATTATTATATTAGATTTATTAAGATTAAGTATATTAATAATACCGTCTAATATATTAATAGGCGCTATTAGGAGATTTATCTTAATTAATTCTTTATTTTTATATTTCTCTTCTTTAATCCTTAATAGATAAAGGCTATCTAGAAAGTATAATAGTTATTAAATAGTAATATTATATTAAGAAGGGATAAAGAGGTAAAAGATAATATCCTTTCTATTACTTAACTCCTCTATTAATCTTTATCTTATATCTTATATAAAGAGATAGATAGTATTTAGGTTATTTAATCTTATATAGAATTTTATTAAAAGAGGATTTTCTCTAATTAATTAATAGAAGGCTCTATATTAATTAATATTATTATTAAAATTACTATTAAAATTACTGACTATTGCTGAGTGGTTATCTCGCATTTTGAGGCGTGTCACGTGACGTGAGAGAGTTAACGCTATCTTTAGATAAGGTCTCGCTAAGGGCAGCGATAACCTCTATATTATATATATTATCTTATACCTTATATTCTTATATTTTTCACGGGCTATATATATTATATATTTAATATTATATTTTTTAACTAATAATTTAATTAAATATATTAACTCTTTACCTAAGAGTTATCTAACTATAGGTATTAATCCTATTTAGTCCCCGAAATCTAATATTATAGTCCCTATACTATAGTTAATCCCCCTAAGAACCTAGAATCCCCTACTCCTCTATATTCTTTCCTATTTATATCTTCAGTTTATCTATATAGTTATTAAATTACTTAGATTACCTTAAGCTTAATTATTAATTATATAAGCTATAGGTTATAGGCTCTATTATTTATATTATTTATAAAAGCCTACTTAATAGCCGAGAGAGGTCTATTTAAGACCCTTTAAGCGAGATAGCTAAGAATATAAATTTTATTAATAATAAAATTTTTAAGCGCTAAGTTATAATATAGCTATAGCGGTAGAGCTATAAAGTTTATAATAAATAAGAGCTCGCAGCTAAACTTAATAAGCGAGACCTTTTAATTATCGGTTATTACTATAGGGTTTAGCTTAATCCTTCTAAGGGTTCTATAATAATATTTCCTCTAGAACCTCTAGTATACCTTCTAGGGTATTACCATAAGGGTTATAGCTAGATCTATCTAGTTATAATAGAAGCTATTTCTATATAAAATAATAGTATTATATAATTTATGCTTTATAGATTAACCTATATTAATATTTAGGTTATAGTTATTTTTTTTAGTTATAATAGTTATAATAATTATAAAGGTATACTTAAAGGGTGATCCTCTTTAATGGCGTTAAGGGATAATAAGAAGGTTAGATAGATAAAATAGTAATCCCCTTAGGAGTCCTCAGGGTTATTATATTTCTTATTCCATTAAGAGATATATTATTTATTTAGAATATAGTTAGTTAAGAGGTAGCTAATGCCTCTAGCTCTTCTTTTTAAATAGAATTTACAGAGGCAAGTAGGCTCGCT
This sequence comes from Fusarium virguliforme, assembly GCA_020883615.1. Classification (NCBI taxonomy): domain Eukaryota; kingdom Fungi; phylum Ascomycota; class Sordariomycetes; order Hypocreales; family Nectriaceae; genus Fusarium; species Fusarium virguliforme. The sequence goes on from JAJHJD010000017.1 coordinate 336,637, forward strand.
ATTAGGTTAAGCTATTAACTCTATACGCTATATAGTAATAATATTAATTAATATTTTAAGTTATTAAGATACTTAGTCTAGGTATAGGCTATTATTATTAATCTTATTAGGTGATATTAGGAGACTTTAATCCCTTTAGGTACTATAGAGTTATAGTGATGTAATATTAATTAATATTAAGATAGTAAAGGAAGTAATAATATCTATATTATTTAGACTGATTAAGGTTATTAATCTTCTTATATATATAGTTATAGATTAATTTAGTAAAACTATTAGGGCTAATATTACTTAATATAGTAATAATATTAATATCGCGAAGGTAATTATAAATAATATTAAGAGCCTATATAACTTAATATCCCTAAGTAATCTATATAGCCTAGATTATTTATATCTACCGTCTATAGAATTTAATATAATCTATAAATAAGTTATTAATAATATAGATACTATAAATCTCCTTAATAATATTATCTAGAGTATTAATTATAGATTAACCTATTATTATTTATAAAAGGCTTTAGGCTATTATTATACCCTATTAATTTAAGGTATTATTCTCTATAATAATAGTGCTATTACTAATTACTTTAGATTCCCTAATAGGGGTTTTAATAAGTATATAAATTACTTTTACTATAGCTATAATCTATAGATCTTAGCGGAAGACGCTAATAATAGCGGTAATATCGGCGGTAAGTAAAGATATTTACGCTAATTTAGTTAGGTATTTTATAAATATATTATAGAAAAGCTTAAGGAAAGCCTTATTAAGGTATAAGTATAGTAGCGTTCCTCTATAACTTAATATATCTCTAAGTAGTCAATAAATATAAATTCTATGAGGATAAATAGTTATAGTATATTAATAGTATTTAATTAGGAATAAACTAATATTAAGCTTAAGCTAAGGGTTTTTAAATATAATAGAATAATATAAAAGGTAAGAGAAAGAAAAACTCTTTATCTTATTGAGATAATATAATTAATATATAGGTAATATATTAATATTGGGATAAGTACTTACCTTTTCGTTTATAATATATAAAGATAAATTATAAATAAATAATTCTTATTTAATTAAGGCTTAAGGATTAACGAAAGAGAATAAAATAAGTAGAGGTAAGACTTACCCTTAATATAAAGTAGTATATATAAGAGGCTTATCCCCTTAATTATATTAAGGGCCCTAGAAGGTATTCTACCTTATATTACCCTATTATATTATAGGTATATATAGGGAACCTAATAATAATAAAAAGAGGTATTAATTAAGGTAGGGATATAAATAATATAATATCGCGATTTATAACTTAAAATAATATTAGGATTTCTATTATAGGCTAATTTAGGTAGGAAATAATATATTATTTATATTATATAATTTTATTAATTAGATATCTCTATAGTCACTTAATTAAAGCCTTAATATAATTAAGGGGATACCTAGGCTTTAAAATCTTTTAAGCCTCTAAGTTAATAACTATCGTATTAATTATAATCTATATATCTATTATCTAAGGTTTTAAGGCTATTAAGCTAGGCTAATATAAGCCTAAGGGGGCTTAAGTTTATTTAGTTAAGGTAATATTTTTAAGCTACTATAATAGATTAAACTTAACCTATTTAATTATTAGCCTAACCTAAGGCTATATTTATATGCGTAAATAAAAAGTATATAACTTTTTAGCTTTTATTATTATAATCTCTAGGATTAATAATAGGTTTAAGGCCTTAGATTTCATATATATTTTAGAGGACTTAATTAATAAGATTATATCTCAGGCAAATAGCACCCCTATTTTTATAATAAAATAAGATAAGATAAGATAAACCGTAATAAATATTTATCTAGATACATCTTACCCTAGCCTTAGAAAAATATCTCTTTATTTCTTCTATATAACTAAAGAAAGTATCTAAATATTTATATTAGCCCTCTCTTACCTAAGATCTATTAAATCCTAAGCTTTAGTTATAAGCTACCTTATATCTTTTATTATTAGCTATAATTAATTAATTAATTAATTAATTTAGGTATTAGCTAGCCTTAATAGGATAATTAATATTATCTCTTCTTAGGGGAAAGAGAAAATTAAATCGATTTATTATTATTTTTAGTTATAATAGAAACCTCTATTAAAGACTCTATTAATAGCTTATTTATCCGGCTATAGCTATAATAGCCCCGCTATAGGGGTAGAATCTTATAAGTAGGGCAGATATAAGTATATACTACTCTATAGATAGGTATTAAATTATAGGTAGCTAATAAGTTATAGCGGGGGTATATAGGTATTAAACCTTTAGTTATACTTAATTATTAGGCGGGTATAGGGGTAGGCGACCTTAAGGGCGGGGAAGTATTTATTTAGCTTAATAGATTATTAGTTAGTATAGGAGGGGTAAGGCGTAAGTATCTTAAAAGATATATACTATATAGTAAGAAATTATAGTGAGGTAGTAAGGGGAGAAATTATTAATTTAGCTATAAGGATTAGGAATAATCGCCTATAGTATCTTATATTAGCTAAGAGGTAATATAAAAGGTTCTAATAATAGATATCGCTTACCCTATATACCCTATTAGTATTAAGTCGCTATAGGTAGGCCGGCCTGCCTTATATAGATCGCTTAAGGCCGATTAGGTAGATAACCGCCTATTATTTATTCGCCCTTAAGAAAAAAAAACTTATTGCTATATTATAGATATTAGTTATAACTAAATTTACTATCTTGCCTTATATAATTTAAAGACCTATAAGTTATCTATCTACCGGTAGCTATTAAGGTAGATAAAACCGGCAAGGTGCGGTATTTTTCTAATAAAGCGAATAATTATTAGTAATATTAAAAGGTCTAAGTTATATATATCTGAGAGGAGTATAGCTCCTTATATAGTATCTATATTCCTGATATTAGTAGATCGGACTATCTTAGTTATATAGTCTTGATACTCCCACTTAAGTTACTATTAGACTTAATATATATGCCTGCTGAGCCTTATTAAAACCCTAAAAATACCTTTATAGGTGAAAACTATAGGGAAAGAGTATCTCGATCTAGGCACTTAGAAATTCTTAATAGTCTTATATAATCTTAGGATAGTAGGTCTTCTATCTATAGAAGATCTCTCTCTTAAGTTTATCTTTATACCTTCTTCCTAGTCTAGTGTAATCTTAAACCCATAAGTCCTCTTTCTATCTATAGAAGATCTCCCACTTAAGCTTATCTTTATACCTTCTTCCTAGTCTAGCGTAATCTTAAACCCATAAGTCCTCTTTCTATCTATAGAAGATCTCCTATCTATGCCTGTCTCTATAGGTTCTATAATCTTAGAATCTTAGAACTATAGGTATTCTTCTATCTATAGAAGATCTCCTGCCTATACCTATGTCTATAGGTTCTTTTTAAATTTAATATAATCTTAAGTTAATAAGTCTCCTATTTAGTCAGTCTCCTACTTTAGTCTATCTTTATACCTTTCTTATACTTTAATATAATCTTAGATTTATAGGTCTCTTATCTATCTATAGTAGGTCTCCTATCTATACCTATCTTTATACCTTCTTATAAATATTATTCTTTAAGACCTAATACTTCCTAAAATAATAACAAGCGATCCTTTAGTAAAGCCTTTATTAGCCTATTAGCGACCTACTTACCTATTAAAATATATTAAAAGTTAATAGTTCTCTTATTAACCTTCTCCCTATAGTAATAATACTAAATTTTAATATACTTAATTCTTATATAGAATTAAGGATTCTTTAATATTGCGATTACTCTTTAGTTATCTCTAAAGATTATAATTATCTTTAGTTCTAGGACCTTCCTATATTCTTTTAAATTCCTAGAGAAGACTTCTTAATTAGATTACTTCCTTTATTACTCCTATTTAACCTATATATTTTACTTTATATAAGGATAGGGTAATAGTCCTTTATCCTTTTAAGCTCTAGCTAATAGCGCCTATATTAAGGTTAAATATATATCTAGATATTAACTTTTAAGTCTCTAGATCTCCCGCCTAATCTAAGTCGGTATAGCCGAAAAGAGGTTATAGCTTTCCTTAATATACTAGTTCTAAGTCGAGTGCCGCTATAATAGTAAAGATCACCTTATAGATTATCGGCTTAATAATAGAGGCGAAGGTTTTATTAAAGTTAATTCCTTCTCTTTATTTAAATCCTCTTATAATAAAGCGGGCCTTATACCATAGAATCTCCCTATTTTCCCTTTATTTTAGCTTAAATACCTATTTACCTTAAAGGGCCTTTCGTCCTAATAGAAGTATAATTAGGGTCTAGATACTATTCTCGATTAGAGATCTATATTTATCCTTTAGTCCTCCCTACTAAAGTCTTCTATAAGGACCCTAAATAGCTTCCTTAAAGGTTCTTAGTTTTAATTAATTAATATCGCGAGTAATTAAGTATAGTTATCTTATAATTATTATAAGGAAGGTAAAGTTTATATTAGCTAATATATATCTCAATAGTAGCTATCCTTTAGTTAATCTTTTAAGTAATTAAGACTCTATATATTATTTTATTACTTCTAATAGTACTTTATACTTATCTATAGTAACATAGATACTTAATTTAGTTAACTTTTAGTCTAGATCTTATCCTAGATCTCCTATTAAGGACTTATCTAAGATTATCTCTCTATAGCTAACCTTCTTAGCTTTATTTACCTCTCTTAATATAATCGAAAGGGGTCATAATTCTAAAATAATAGGATTTTCTATATTTATATTCTCTTCTCTATCTACCTATCGTTATTACGATAGCCTCTAGTCACATATTTAATATATAAGGTTATTAAGTATTAATTTAATACTTTTAATATTTTTAGAGAAGATAATATTATTAGATATAAAGACTTATCCCCTTTCGTTAAGGAGAATATAATTTATATTACTTTAGTAGCTAAGAAGCTAATATAGAATACTCCTAGATTATATCTTCTTTTATTTAGAGGATAGAAGTAGAGCCTATCCTTATAAGCTAAGGACTTATAAGTAACTAAGGTTAGGAATATCTCTATATTAAGCTTAATATAGAGTAATAGAAATACTTACTATAGGGTAGAGATTTTAAATATAGTTTACTATCTTAATGAAGTATAGCTATTATTTTAAAGTAAGTCTAGATTTAAGTAATATAGATATAAGCTTTTTTAGGATAATTTAATTAAGAACCTCTATTAATTTATTTTATTTATATTACTCTATCGCTATATATAAGGGATAAATTCCTTTATCCCGGTAGAATATAATTAAGATATAGCTTTAATTTTCTCCTCCTTAATCGAGATATAGAAAGTAGTATTATCTTTTTAGTCTTTTAAATTACTTTAATAGATATTAGAAATATTCTTTAAACTCTAACTTTTCTTTAATTAAATATACTTAAGATATATAAATAAAGTCATTAATAAAGTAGGCTTAATATTAACTCCTATTTACTCTTACTTCTAGGAAGGGCCTAATAATATCTATATAAATATACTCTAGGGGTAAATTCCTTTCTTAATTAATTAAATATAAGGGTATTCCTTAAGTTTACCTTATATATAAGCTTTATATAGATTTAATATAAATTAATTTAGTTAAATTCTAATAGATATCCTTATTAATCTTATAATATTTCTCTATCTTAAGTATATAAGTTATTTATACTAAAGATATAATTAAGGGTCTCTTATTAAAAAGGAGGCTAATATAGTTTAAAAGTAATCTTCCTTAGCTTTATTAACTATCTAGATACCTAAGATCCTTATTATAGTAAGGATGACTTTTCCTTTATTTTTAATTATTACCTTCTTATTTTAGAAAAAAACTTCTACTTTATTTTTCTTTAGTATTAAGATAGATAATAGGTTTAAGTATCCTTCCGGAATATATAAAGCGCTATCGAGAGTAATATTCTATAGCCCCTTAGGCCCTTATACTTAGAGGGAGTAAGTTCTATATCCTCTTAGTATAATTATTGCGTTTATAATACTATTAATCGGGAACCCCTAATACTTATAAAAAACTATAAAGTTTATAAGTCGGCAGAAAATATATAAAGAGGTATTACTATCTAAGACTTAAGTCTCTTTAAGAGCCTTAGCTTAAGGGGATACTTAAGATTTAGAGAGTCTAAATAATAAGCTAATTAATTTAAGATAACCTTAGAAGTTATTTTATTAAAGAGCTAATCTCCCTTAATTAGGCTAGATATATAGGAGTTATAGCTATAGTAGATTCTAGTTTATTATTTATCTTCCCTTTTCCTTCTCTTATCTTTATATTTTTATTATTATCTATTATAACCTATCTTATTATACTCTCTCTTAAGTTCTAGGTAGAGATTTAAGTAAGTTAACTTATTATATCCTTTTCTTCTATAGTATCTATAGCCTAAGGTATCCCGGGCTATTATAGCTCTATATATAATCCTTACTATAGCTCGTTTTTATCTATCCTCTTCTTAGGATACGGTAAAGATTATAGTTTTAAATATAATAGCCTCTTTAAGGATAATTCTACCTCGTGATATGCCTTATGTATAAAGCTATTAAGTTAGTCGAAATTACCCTTTTGAGTTTCGCGGTCTCTATATGAGCCTATTTAGGACTTAGCGCTAAACTCTAGCTAATTAGAATTTAGTAATTATATATTAGCCTAATTAAGATTTCGCGGTTAACTTATAGCTAATATATATAAAAAAAACTTACTATATTATATATATTTTCTATTAGGTAATAATATATAACCACCTATAAAATAAAACTATTAAGCCTAAATTAATAACTCTAAATAATAATTTAAAGTAAGTCTTAGCTTTAAAATTTTATATAATATCTTTATACCTTACTCTACTGTCTGTTTATATAGAGAAAACTAATTTTCTCTTAAATACCTAGTCTCGAGAATCCTTAGATACTATAGATATAGATAAGAGCTTATATAATTATCTCTATATTTAATAATTAAATCTCTATCTTTTATAATAGATATATCTAGTTTTAAATAATATAGAGAATATTCTTTATTAGATAATGCTTATAGAGGTTTATAGTACTCTTTTATATATTTAAAGCGATAAATTATATTAATATAATATTTATTAGTCTAGAAATAGTAGAGTAATATCATAATTTTATAGGAAACTTATTTAGCGAAAAGAATTATCTATAAACTTTAAGGTAAGAGAATAATCCTAAGATAATAAAACTCTAAGGGATCGCGAATTATCTAAGTCTAGGCTCTAAATACTATAATTATTATAGATTATTATTACTTACTATTAAATAAGAGAAAGTAGATATTATTAAGGTTTTACTTAAGGGCCCTAGAGTATCTATAAATAAGTATAATACTAATGGCTAGACCCCTTTATTATAAATAGTAGATATCGGTAATAAAAAAGTAATTAAATATTTATTTAGCGCTAAAAATATTTAAGTAGATACTATAGATAAAGATAGATTAATGCCCTTATAGCGCGCTATAGAGAAATTAGATAGATAGGGTAAATAGACTATAGTAGGCTCTATAATCTAAAAAGTAAATATTAATATATGAAGTAATATAGGCTATTATCTATTACTCTAGGTAATTAAGAAGGAAATCTAATAATCGAGGACGAGATTATGATAGTTGCTATAACTATAATAGAGCTTCTCCGCCGCGACTCTATAGGACTTTATACTTTCTCTTTTACTAAAAAGGGAAGACTTAGATATAAAGTAGATTAAGTCTAAGCGTTAAAGCTTATTACTTTTAATAGTAAAAGATAAAACCACGATAATTCTTAATAAACTACTAAATATAGGTAGATTTAATATAAATAGCCGGGATAAAAACGGGAGAATATTATTATTATTAGCTATAGCGGGATATTACTAAGAGATAATTAGATCTCTGTTTAAATAGCCTAAGATTAAATTATACTCCCGGGATAAAAATAGATAAATATTATTAATCTAGATTATTTTAAGCGATAAATTCTATAATATAGAGTTTTTTTTTAGAATAAAGTAACTTACGGATAAACATTCCGGTAATAATAAATAAATACTACTCTTATAGGCGGCATAAGTAAGGACTTAAGCTATAGTAAAATTATTACTAGAGATATTTAATATTAATAGGAATAAATAAGATAATTATAAGTAGACCTTATTATCCTACGTAATAGAAAATAAGAGGTAGAATATTAAAAATATAAATCCTTTTTAGCTTAAGTAATAGGAAAATAAATAGATTATTAAATTATTAGTTAAACTAAAGAATTTATTTAATAATAAAAATAGGAGGATACCTCTATTCTATAAGTATATTAAGCCCTCAAGGCACGATTGGGGTAGAACTATAGATAAAGGTAGGTCTATATTAGTATATAGACTTTAACTTACCGGGTTCCCATAGAGGGCCTAGCGAGAAGAGTTTTAGCAGGCTTAATTATATAATATAAGCTAGGGTTTATTTATTATCTACCTTTATCGGTCTATCTCGCGATAACCTTATAATTACCTCCCCTTTAGAGGCCTTAATCCCTAAGGCCTTTAATAATTATATATTCTTAAAATAGCTTCCTTCAATATCGCAGAAGCTTCTATATAATAAGGATAAATTTCCTCTAAGAATTTCCTTATTACCTTTATTAAATATATCTTTATTATATATAAATAGATAAAAATATATTTATTAGTCCTTTAATAGCTAATTATTAGTATTTATATTTTATAGCTATAGCCTCTCTATAATAATACCTTATTATTACCTATATAATATTATAATCTCCTTTATACTTTCTAGTTATTATTAACTTAACCTTATTATTTTTTATCTCTATTTCTTTATAATTAATAATAATAATAGCGCCTATTTTATAATACTTCTACCTTAACCTCGCGATATTTACCCTTATTTCTTATACCTATATCTTCTAAAGCTATTAATTTAAATTAAACTATAGCTTTAAGGATTTAAAGCCTAAGTATAAGCCTTACTTTAGTTATATCTATAACCTATATAAGGATAGCTAGGTACTCTATATAACCTATATAGATAAGACTAAAAATTAAGGCTATTATATTTATTATAATTTATAGAATATTAAATATAATAATATAAGTCTTACCCTATATCTATTAATATACCTATTAATATTCTTCTAGATCCCTTATAAGCTTTAGGGTATTACTTAATTCTATTAGAATTTTATTATTATTCTTTACTTCTATAACCCTATAATATCTATAAATCTAATAAGTACTCTTACTTCTATCGCCTATATGTGACGGTATAGTTGGATTCCTAAGGGATAAACCGGTCGTGCTAGGTTTATATTAATAATAGAGAATATTATATTATAATCTTAAATAAAGTATTATATCTAGTAATATACTTAAGGGTATTAAATATAATTAAGCTATATTAATAGCTAGGGTAGCTACTATATAAGAAAGTATTAATAAAGGTATCCTATATATTTAGGCGCGACTTATAATTATAAGTTATAGCTTATAGTAAGTTATAAGTCTTTTCATAAGTCTGGGTTAGGCTTATAATATATACTATAAGTTATTAGCTTTAGTTAATTATTTAAGTAAGGAGTATATATAATTTAGGTTAGTACTATAATATAATATCCCCTCTCTATTAAATTTTATCCTTAAGACTATTTCCTATAGCTACTTTCCTTAATATATAACCTATATCTATAAATATCCCGCTATTTAATATAATACTAAAACCTAAAGCTATATATAATTATAAAGTATAGGCCTTTCTTATTAAAAATATTAGGTTCCTTATTATACCTTATAGCTACTATAAGCCACGGTAATTAAAATATTAGGCTAAAGAAAGCTATAAGTACTATACTTAGTATATTTATTAAGGTCACTAATGCAATAGTTATGAGATTACTTTCTTTAGTAATAAGTTTATCCTTTAGTAGGTTATTTTTTTTATATTAAATATTCTCTTAATAGCCGATTATCTTATTTAAGAGAAATATTAATTAAAATAAATAAAAGGTAATAAAGTTAGAGTTAATTATTTTATAGTAATAAGTAAATAAATAATTAAGTTACTTAATATATCTTTATTATTAGAAAAAATAATTAATTAAGTGAGGTAAGGAGATATTCTATCGTAATATCGAGATACTAAATAAGCTAGAGGTAGTAGAAAATATAGAGTCTTTCGCGGTAATAGAGGCATAATTAGCGGGGGCTATAGATATTATTAATTAAGGCGAGCTTCTTAATCCCCTTATTATTAATAGAAGTATTTTAGGAGTTATTATATATTAATAAGGTATTCTAGGGGCTCTTAAGTATTTTCTGAATCTAAGTAATCCTTTTATTTAATAAAATATATTATTTTATTATTAATTTTATCTATATTAAGGATAGCTTCTATAATATATTTTTCTAATCTATTAAATTTATCGTCTAGTTTATTATTAGTCTTAATTTAAATAGTATTTTCTATTAACTTAAGTAATAAAATATAAAAGATTAAATAGAGCTTAACCTTTAGTAATAAGTTTAATTTATAGTTATTTTATAAGATTTTCTTTTTAACTCTATAGGGTCCGATATATTTATAATTAAGTTTTTTATTTTATTGCTTTATTATAATATTTTTTATTATAAGATAGATTATATCTCCCTTTAAGAAGGTTAGGCCCTTAATCCTTTTTTTATTAAGATAATTATTTATTCTATTTCTAATAAATTTAAGTTTTATCTATATTTCTTTATATAGATTCTTTAGCTAATCGCTAATAAGGATTACTTTAGGGTTAATAACTATATTTTAGGCTTATCTATAGATATTTAAGGTGAATCTAAAGTTAATATAGGCTAATATAGTCTTTATACTTTTATTAGCTACTATATTATAGGCTAGCTATACGGCTAATAGCTTTTTAACCTAATTATTCTATTTATAATTAATATAATATTAAAGGTATTATTTTAGTATTTAATTTATTTATTCTATTTATCTATCGGTCTCCTTATAGTATACTATAGAGAGCTTATAGTTAATTCTAAGGTATTTAGTTAATCTTTATTAAAACTTAGATATAAAGGGTAGCCCTCGATTTAAGATAATCTCGAGAGGTACTCTATATATTCTAGTGATATTATAATAGAAGAGGTATATAAATTTTTCTATATTTATTAATTTATTATAAGGGATAAAATAGGAAAATTTTATAAATCTATCTATAATAATAAGAATACTATTATAGAAGTTTTTAGGAGCTAATTCTTTTAATAGGGGTAATGTAATAATAAAATCTATAGTAATTAATTCCTAAGGTTATTATATAACCGGGAGTAGTTATAGTTTTCTATAGGGTTTATAGTATTATACCTTTATTTTCGCATATAAGTTATACTTATTCGCGACTTATATTACTATTTTCTTTATATTAAGAAAAATATATATTATCTTAACTTATTCTAGGGTTTTATTAATTCCTTAGTATCGATATAGTGGGTATTTATATACCTCGTTTATAAGGTTATATTATAGTTTATTTAGGACTTATTATTTATTTATTTTCTTATTATTTAAGAGTTACTTATTATATTTTAAGATTTATATTAATAATAGATTACCCTATTCTATTATATAGATTACCCTAAATATTTATCTAGGGTTATATTTCTAATAATATTATATTATACCTTAAATCTCCTCCTTAAATAGGTAGTTATTATAGATATAATTTATAGCTTTAAATATCAGCCTATAGTTCCTATTATAAGGGAATTAGTTATAATAATAATTAAAGATCTTTCTAAAAACTTTATTAGGTATAATAATCTTTCCTTTAAACGTAAGGAGTCTATCTTTATAGTAGTTATATCTTTATATATAGTTAATAAATTAATAATCTATTTTCTATAATCTTAGATAAGCTTAAGGTATTTTAATAGAGGTATTAATTTCTATATTTATATAATAAGTTTCTATTTAAAGTATCCTTCTAAGGTATATTATAGTAGTTATTTATTTACTTTAATCTTTCCTATATTAAGGTCTAATTATCTATTAATAATATTAGCTTTTTTATTTTCTTTTCCCTTTATATAGATTATAATATAATTAAATTCTAAGAGGTATTTAATATAATATAGTTATTAGCGACTTAATTCTCTAATAATAATAAAATATAAGATATTCTTATAGTCTATATAGACCTTAATTTAGTAGGGACTTTTAATAAGGTAATATTAAAATTCCTTAAAAGTATTAATAATAATAAGGAATTCTTTATTATAGATAAAGTAGTTAAATTCTACTTTATATAGCTTATAGGAGTAAAATATAATTAAGTATAGAAGTCCTTTATTATCTTATTATCTAATCTAGGCGCCTAATATAAAGTCTAAGGTATCTATTTTAAGTTTAATTAATTAAGATAGATTAAATATCTTAAGGATTAATTTACTTAAGATAAATTCCTTAATCTTATAGAAAGCTTTTTATATTTTATTCTCAATTATAAATAATATATCCTTCTTTATTAAATTAATTAATAATACTATAATCTTTTTAAATCTTTTAAGGAACTTATAGTAAAAATTAATAAAATTAAAGAAGGCTTATACTTCCTTAATATTTATTAATTCTTTTTAATCCTTAATTACTATAACCTTCTTAAGGTCTATATATATCTTATTATAAGAGATAATATATCTAAGAAATTCTACTTTTAAGGTATAGAATTTATTTTTCTTTAGTTTTATTAATAAGTTAATATCTTATAATATCTATAGTACCTTATAGATATATTCTATATATTCTTCTTTTATTTTAGAGAAGATAAAGATATTATTTAGGTAATATATAATAAATATATCTAGATATTCTTATAGTATATTATTAATTATTTATTAGAATATAATAAGTATATTAATAAATCTAAAAGGTATAATAAGGTACTTAAATAGTCTATATTTAGTATAAAAAGCGGTTTTTTATTTATATCCTTCCTTAATCTAAATTAAGTTATAGGCTCCCTTAAGGTTAAATATATTAAAGTATTTTATCTTAAAAAGTTAATCCTTTAACTTACTAATAAAAGGTAGTAATATATAATCCTTAATTATAATAATATTAAGTATTTTAAAGTTAATATAAAAATAAAGCTTTTTATTCTTCTTTAAGATAAATATAATAAGGTATTTAATAAATAACTTACTTTCCCTAATATATCTTTTCTATATTATTTCTTTAATATATTCCTTTAATATTAAAAATTATATTATATTAAATAAGCATTATTTATTAAAGCTAGGTTACTTCCTATTAATAAATATAATTTCTAGGTTATAATATATATATAATAATAGGCTAATCTTAAATTCTTCTATAAAGAGTTTCTTATAGATTTTATATAATAAGGGGATATTTTTACGCTATTTATCCTATAGTTTTCTTTTAATTTATTTAAGGTTTTTTTTTAATTTATAGAATTACTTTATAATACTTATAATTATTTATTAATCCTATTATTTCTTTCCATTATATTATTTATATTATATTCCTTCCCCGGTTTATATTACTATTTACCTTACTAACTATTACTTATTACGTCTCCGTATAATATTTTATTATTGGCCTAGAGCGGGGACTAACTCGTGGGCTCGATAGTCACGTGACCCGCGGGCCTATATAACGGGTGCTTACGTGAGGAGTATTTTAAGGCTCTTGCCGAGCCCCGGCTCTAGTTAAACGCATTATCTTCGACCTTATATTATACTTTTTCACGAACTATATATATTATATATTTTAAGTATAAATTCGGCCGATAATATTTTAATTAAATAGATCTCTTCTACCTATTAAGACCTCTACCTCTATATAGGTATCCTTTTAAATTACCGAAACTCTAACCCTATCTTAATCCCCTAAAAACTAACTCCTCTAGACCTCCTCTTTATTATCTTTAAACTAGCCGAGCTTAATATATTATTATATAGATACTTAGGCATTCTATATTATATTAAGATAGATAGCTAGCGTTATATGCTATATAGTATAGGTATTAATATTAAGATCCTAGAGGAACTTTATTTCTTGGTTATTAAGCTCTTAGCCTTACTCTAGCTTCTCTATAAGGCGATATAATAGGTCTAGCTCTCTATTAACCTACCTATTTAAGGTAGAGTAATAGAATACCGGTAGAAATTAAAGTATAATAATAATCTTAACCCTAAAGATTATAAGGTCGATATAATATTTATCCCTAAAGTATAAGGTCTTATATTAGATATACTTAAGGAACCTATTATTAGCTCTTTCTTTAAATCTTTATTATATATTAATAGGTATATCTAGTAATATATTATTAAGCTCTTTATCGCTATATAGGGGTAGGGTCCTATAGGATCTCGCTATATTGCCTATATTATTTAGTTAAAGGTCTAGTTATAGAGCTCTTATTATTATTATACCGATAGTTATTCTATTAGAATTAGCACTTTAGCGAGCTAATCTTATTAATTATTAAGGGTTAGTAGTTAGAAGATTAGACTAAAAGAACTATAGCTCCCCTTGGGGTTCTTATACTCTCTATCTAGTTAAGAGATAGCCTATTTATTTAAAATAGAGTTAGTTAAGTGAGGCCGCTAGCGTCTCTAGCTCTTCTTCTTAGAGAGTTTATTGAGGCTAATAGCTAGCGTCTTTAGCTCTTTTTTTTAGAGAGTGCATTAAGGTAGGAAGCCTTACTATTAAATTACTATTTATTATAAATAGCTTGACTTAACGGATTATAGTATTATTGCGGCCGTACGCAATATAGTAATAACCCTTATTAATATAGTATACTAAGATCCCTAGTCCGGGTATAGGCCTTTACTATTTTAACTATTAATAAATATTAGGCACCTTTAATCGCCTTTATGGGCTATAATAAAGTTGAGAATATTAATATTATATTCCTTTAAGTAGAGAGATATCTCTTATTTACCTCTTTCTAACTTCTCTATTATTTCTAATAGAAATTTAAGATCTTATATCTAATAAATTATTATCTCCCTAGAGAGATATCTCTTTATTAAAGGAGATTACTTAATTAATCCGCTAATTAAGATATAGGTTAAACCTATATAACTATAGGTACCTAAGTATTAGGTAATATCCTAATATAGGTATAATATTAAATAAAATTCCTTAATTTTTTCTATTAATAAAGACTATAATGTAATTAATCTTATATTTAATAATCCTATTATTATAATTAAACCTTTCTCCTTCTAGGTTATATATTAAATAAAGATTCTTTTTATATTTCTATAGTAGCTTAAGCTTATTTACTATCGCTAGGTTAAAGTAATTCTATTTAGCTCTATTATCTATTAAAGTATATATTTATTCTCCCTTAATTTATACTTTTAGTTTAAAGTATTTCGGCTATTAATTATTTATAATTATATATAGAGCTCTTTATAGGAATTATTCCCTTCTTTCTTCCGCCTATAGCTCTATAGTAAGTAGGTACTTTAGTTTTTTAATAATATCCTTCCTAGATAGTCCTTACTATATTTACTATTATTATAGGCCTTATCGTTATACTTATTATCTTAACTATAGAGTAATTCTTAGTATTATTATTCCTCTTTAGCGCCTAAATCTATCTAAGGTATCTTTAACCTAATAAGGTATTCTATATACTCCTATAGCGCGATTTCTTCCTATATAAGTAAGGTTCCGATATATTATCGTTATTAGAGATATTATTCTCGGTCCTCTATTATGCCTCCTATTTATATAGGGGTATAGAAGCCTTCTTTTACTATCTTAATAATCCTATCTAAAGTAGCTCCTCTTTCTTTATTATTTTATTTTATTTCTAAGTCTATTCTTCCTACCTAAATAAAAGTACTTATAAATTATTCTAAGGATATAATTTATTATCGTAATAGGTAGAATTAAAGTTATATTACTTTAATTCCCTTATATTATTATTTAATATAATAATCTTTTATTTTATATAAAAAATAGCGTTATATATTTAATTATAAGAGAGAGATAGGGAAATAGTCTTATTCCCTCTTCTTATATAGGTATATCTTATAGTAGTAGTCTCTATAGGAGACCTATATAATTTTATAGTATTATAGGTATCTTAATAATATTCTATTATTATTATATAGGTTATATCGGGGTTTTAGTAGATAGGGGTTTAGCGCTATTTCTTTATAATAGGCTTAAATATAGATATCTTTTATATACTTTACTTTTTATTATGCCTAAGTTAATTAGATATATATATTAGTATTACTATTCTAAGAATATATTCCTTATTTATCGGTCTAAATATTATAATCTTTATTCTATAATTATTAGTATCGCTTAGTATTTTATTATATCTCCTTAAGCTCTTATTATACTTATTATATCTATTATCTATAGCGATCGCGTTAAAGTTAGTTTAACTTAAGTTCTCTTTATACTATATTACTATAGTTTACGGGTTTATAGTATCTATTAGGCCGCATTACTATAATAATAACTTATCTAAGTCTAACTTTCCGTCCTTCTATATCTTCTTCCTTCTTTACTAATTTAAGTATAAGGATCTAGGTTTAATTAACTTTATCTTAGGGGTTTTAAATACTTATAATAATATTAATATATCCTCTTATTAAGGGTAGTATAACCTTATATATATATTCCTTATAGCGTAGTCTATAAGTGATATTATACTTTACTTATTCTTCCACTAGATATACCTATATATATAGTATAGCTACTTATCTTAGTGCGGCTATAGTTAAGTTATAATTAGATTATATTATTATAATAGTCTTAGTTATTTAGATCGCTATTTATATATCGCCCTATTAATAAGTATAGCTTATATTTTTTTTACCTTCTAGAGGTAGCTATTATTCCTAGTGCTTCCCTAATTAGTATTTCCCTTTAGTAATATCTTATACCCTCTTCTTATATATATTCGCCTTATAGTTAGGTTTATAGTAATAAAAGTACTTAATTAGTTTCTTATTATATTATATAGCCCCTAGCACTATAGGTCTAGCTTTAATACTATATAAGGTATTATAATATCTCTTTCTACCTTAATTTATATTAAAGCGAGAGATATTAACCTTATAATTACTAAATCTTAGGTTTTATAATTTCTTCTATAAAAGCTATTAATTATTAATCTTAATTACCCTATTAATATAATTAATTAGGTTATTAAGTTAGTCCTCCTTATAGAGTTTAGCCTATACTTCTTTCTTAAGTCTATTAAAGAAAAATAATATTAAGGGCTCTTAATCCTATAGTAGCTTAAATATTAATTAAATATACTTTATTCTATACTCTAAGGTAGATTAGGTTTATTTAAGTGCCTTAATCTCTTATTTAGACTATACCTTCTTATTAATAGTTCTAAAAGCCTAATATAGGGCTCCTTTAAATATATTATAATTAATATAAAAGTTAGTAGTTTATAGCGAGAGGTTAATAAATAAGGTCATAAAGTACTTTTTTATTATTAGCTTAAATTATATAATAATATACTTTATAAGGCATCCTATAGTATACTAGACCTTATTAGACTTAATAGTAAATTAAGTCGGGTAATAGGTTATAAAAGCGCGTATTTAGGTAAGGAATATCTATAGTCTATATAAGGTTCTATTAAATAATTCTAATAGGTTTAGCTTAAGGATTTCTCCTATATCTTTACCTTTTATAGTAATAATTATAAGGTTATTAATTATCTTAGTACTATTAATATATTATTTATTTTAAATATACTAAGAGTTAGTTATTCTTTCTATAATCTCGCGGAGATTATTTATTTTAGTGCTTATAATAGTAATTTAAGCTTTAAGTTACTTAACTTCCTTATTATCTCTAGTAGAGCTAGATATTTTACCTATCTCCTTATCCTAGAGGTTAGCTTACGTAAGTATAGTAGGTAGGTAGTTAATAGGTAGAATTTATTAGTAGTTATTCGCGGGGGTATAGAAGTAGCTATTATATTCGATATTATTTAAGGTAATATAAGTAATTCACTAAATAAGAGCTATTAATATATAATGGTATAATTAGATTCCTAAGGGATAAACCGGTTATATTAGGTTTATATTAGTAATAGAGAATATTATATATAATCTTAAATAAAGTATTATATCTAATAATATACTTAAGGGTATTAAGTATAACTAAATTATATTAATAGCTAGGGTAGCTATTATATAAGAAAGTACTAATAAAGGTATCCTATATACTTAGGCGCGACTTATAATCGTGAGTTATAGCTTACGGTAAGTCGTAAGTCTTTTCGTAAGTCTAGGTTAGGCTTATAATATATACCGTGAGTTATCGGCTCTAGTTAGTTATTTAAGTGGGGAGTATATATGACTTAGGTTGGTGCTATAATACTATAGTTATATTATTTAGGCCTTAAATAAATATAATACCACTTAAAATACCCTCGCTAAATACCTAAAGAACTTTATTATTAATATTAATAAGATAAATATCGCCTTATATAACCTATAGAAGTAATAATCTTATCGCGAGATTTTAATTACCCTTACCCTCTATAAGGTATATTATCTAATATTTACTTAATATTCCCCTATTAATCTCTTCTATAGGCTAATATTATCTAGGACCCTATTAACTTTAAGAACTATATTAAGGCTATTTAGCCTCCCTATACCTATAATAATATTAAGGCCTAGGCCCTTAAATAGGCATTAGTTCGCTAAAAGATTATTAAGACTATTACTATTTATAGTAAGAAGGCCTATATTAGTCTATATATTAACTTTTTTATTACCCTTACTGCTAAGATCCTTAATAGGTAGGGTAAATAATCTCCCTTAATAGCTATTAAGTATATTAATATTATATTAATTAAGCGCAGAAGTAAATATAAGGCTAATAATAATAATAATAATAATAATAATATAATAATAATAATAATAATAATAATAATATAATAATAATAATAATAATAATAATAATAATAATAATAATAATAATAATAATAATAATAATAATAATAATAATAATAATATTAATACCGATAGTAATAATATAAATACTTCTTTTACCCCAGCCGCTTAAGCTACTCTTAAGCGCTAATAGCTTACCTCTTATAGCTATAGTATTAAGAGTTATAGCTATAGTATTAATAATTATAGTAATAATAGCCCTAGCGGTTATAATAATAATAATAGTAATATTAATATTAATATTATTACCTCTTATATTAATACCCCTTAAGCTAGGTATATATTCTATTATTACTTTATAGTTATTTACCTCTATATAGAGGTATCTTATTCTATCCTCTTATATTCTTATATTTTATAGATAGTAATTTTATAACTTTAATAAGAGGCCTAGCTACTTTCTACTCTCTATTAACTCACCTAAATATTATCCTATTTCTTATATACCTTCTTTATAATCTTATAATACTTCTTAATTATTACTTATATATTTTCTAGGTAATAATCTAATTCCTAGGTATTATATTCTATAGGCTAGCCTTTTTACTTTATAAGGTAATATTTTTTATTATCGATCTCCTTATAATTAATAACTTCTTCTACCTCCTATTTATTAAGCTTATCCTTAAGCTTTAATAAAATAATAATATCTTTACCCTATATTCTATAGTCTTTCTATAGTTCTAGGAGTAATATATAGAAAATATTATATATCCTCTTATAGGGTTTTAATAATTTAATACTATATATCTATTTACTATACTTCTTAAGGATCTAAACCTTAATAAATTAAGGAGCTAACTTATAGTTCTTAAAATACTAATTCCTTATAGAGATATTAATATATTAACCATAGGTATATACCTATAGCTTATACTTTATATTATAGTATTTAGCCTATAACTTAATTATATTCTCCTAATATTTATATACTTAATCTCTAACCTATTATAGTATTATAATATATTCCGCGATATTTTATACCTTAATTAGCTTAATAATTAAGATATAGTCTATATATCTTAGGTAATACCTAAAGAGTATATATATAGGTAAGACCTTAATAATAAAGTAATAGCTATTATTATAGGTAAAGGCTATATTAAGTAATTAAATTACCTACCTATATAGCTTATCGGTAATATAAGCCCTTAGGTATTTAACTAAGGTCTAATAAGTTTCCTTAATTTAGCTATTAATCTATAGATAATATATAATAGATAACTAGTAATATATCTCTCTTATCTTTATAAGAAGCCTCGAGAATTTACTTATAATAATCTTATCTTTATTATTAATAATACCTTTTAATATACTAAATTAAGCTTTTATATACTTATATAGTAATATAGCTAGCCCTATAGCTCTTAAGGTCTTTATAATTAAGATAAATAATATATATTTAGTTATCTAATATATAATTATAAGGATTATATTATATACCTCTCTATTACTTTATTAGCTTAAGGGTAATCTAATAATAAAGTCTATATTAATCTCTTAAAATAGGTATAATAATAATAATAGTGATTATAGCTTACTATATAGCTTATAACTTAGTATCTTAATACCTTAATATATAAGGTAACTCTTAATATACTCTCTTATATTATTAGCGAGACCTAGCTAATAGAACTTTCTCTTTATTAAATCTAGCGTCTTCTTAAATCCTATATACCTAGCCCTAAGGTTATTATAGTATTAATAAAGGACTTTTAGTCTTAATACCCCTTATTCTAGGATAATAAATTATCCCTTATACTTTAATAGCCTAGGGTCCTTAATAATATACCCTTTATATTAGCCGGCGGTTCTATATACCTTTTCTATAGTCTTAAGGTAATATTAATCTTAGCTCTATAGTTTCTTAATTAATACCTTAAGCTTATATATTAATTATTAGAGAAATATTATTTTACCCTCTATAAATTATCTTATAATAGGATATAGGATATTATTTTAATATAATAACCCTAGCTCTAAATAATTCCCTAAAGGCTTAGCTTAAGTCCTCTATCTTTTAAGTATTCTATAGAGGTTAACCTCCTATCTCCCTTATTTATCTATAAGTAATAATAGCGGAAATAATATAATAATATAATACTTCTATATAAGCTTACTAAAGGGGATAAGGCCCCTTATTATAGCCCTAACTTCTAGGATATATATTTAAGTAATATTATTTATATCTTTATTAATCTTAATATCGGCGATATAATACTAAGCGGTATATAGAAGCTTATATATTAATAATAGCTTCTTCTTTAAGGTAGGTAAGATATCTTTATATAAGATCTCGCCTTTTATATAATTTAATCTTTAAGAGATACTATTAATAGGGTTCTTTAAGCTAGCCCTATATTTAATATTAAAATTAAAGCTAGAAAGCTTATATACCTATCTTATAAGTCTACCTTTAAGCTCTTTCGCCGATATATCTATAATACTAGTAAGGGCTTAATAATTAATTAAGATAAAGAATTTATCTAAAAGTCCTTATAGGTAGTAACTCTAGTGCTCTAGGCTCTTTATAATAATAAAAAGCTTTTATTAGCCTATAGCCTATCTTTATTCTTAGTCTTTAAGTTTCCTCAATTAATAAATAATAAGGCGCTATATATTACCTATAAGTTATATAAGGATACCTAAGATAGCTTTAATAGATATATTAATTTTAACCTTAATCCTTAATATTAAGTCTTAATATTAAAGAATAATTATAAAGTAAAAGGCTTATTTAAGAGTTTAAAAGACCCCTTTAGCCTCTTTTATTTAATAGAATAAGCTAATTTACTTTTTATTTTTACTCCCTTTAAATATCTTAATAAAGGGCCTAATAATCGCTAAATAATAGGTAATAAACTTCCTATAGAAGTTATAGAATCCTAGGAATATTTAAATATCCCTAAAGGATTTAAGGGTCTATTATTTAGCGATTAACTTAATATATAAGGGCTTTATTTTAATATTTTCCTATATAATAATATATTTAAGGAATTTTATACTTTATTAAAAGAATTTATACTTTAAGAGCTTTCTATAGAGCTAAGCTTTAATAAGCCTCTTAAGGACTTTATATAAATACTTTATATATTCCTCCTTAATCTAGAAGTAAATAATAATATTATCTATATATATAATATAGTAGGTATTATACTTATTAGTAAGTATTCTATAAATATAATCCTAAAATATAATAGGTATATTAATAAATCTAAAGGGTAATAATATATTTAAAGTACCTATATTTTATATAGAAGGTAGTCTTTTACCTATTAGCCTTTTTAATTATGATCCTATAGTAGGCTTTATAAATATTAATCTTTAAGATCTACTTAATACCGCTAAATCTATTTAATAGGTCGCTAATAAATAAGAGAGGGTATTAATTCTTAATAATAACCTTATTTAGTCTCCTATAATTAATATAAAGCCTTAACCCTTTATCTTTCTTAGGAATAAAGAGGATTAAGGCCCCTACTATACTTATAGAGTATTAAATCCTTCTATTTATTAGATTCTCTATAATATATATATATAGGGCTTTATATTATATTATATTTCGAGGGTAGATCGGGCTATATAATAGGTTCTTACCTTTAATTAAGTTAATCTTATATACTACTTCTAGGAATATAAGTATATTTTTTATTACTTATTTATTAAAAAACCCCTTAAGTCCCTTAAGTTCCTCTAGGAGGTCCTTAGGTATCTTTAATATTAGGTCTTTAGACTTAATAAGCTTTTTATTAATTAGCTCCTTAAGTATAAAAAAGGAAGTAATATATAATATATATGCCCTCTCTTTAGTCTTAATAATCTCTTATATAAAGGATAAAAGGTCTATTTCTATTACTATAATATAATATTATCTATTAATTATATAATCTATTATAATCCCCTTCTAGCCTATAAAATAAGAGGCTATAATAAGGTTATATTTAGTATTCCCTATTTCTATATTAATATATACTCGCTAGACCTTTTATAGTTAGCTATATAAATTAATAAAGAAGTAAGTAATTTAATAGGTATTACCTATATAGGTCTTATTACCTTAGAAGGACTTAAGACTAAAGGCTATATAATCTATAATAGGCTTAAGTCCTAGCTTCTTTATTAGCTTTATATTAATTAAATTAATCTTAGAGGCGGTATCTATAAGGATTATAACCTCTTTCTTTATATACCTATAGAGAATTAATATAGAAGTAAATATAACTTTTCTAGTTAGGACCTATTTTTAAATAAAAGGTATAAATAATTTAAGTTTAACCTTTATATACTTTAATTTTCTAATAAATCTAGCTCTTTAGCCTTAATATCGTTAATCTTCGCTATTAAGGTCCTTTCCTCTATAGGAGTAATATTAACCTATAGGCCTAGATAGTATTTTAATAACCTATAGCCTAATCTTCTATATTTAAAGCACTTAATAGCTATCTATCCGCTATAATACTATTAATTAGGTATTTAGCCTAATTAACTAAATTAACCTAATAAGCCTTATAAGTATCCCGATAGGGTATTATATCTAGAGGAGCTACCTTCTTAATAGCTTACTCTATAGCTTCCCCTATAGAAAGATAAGCTCTTTTTAATTAAGAATTTAGTAATATTTAGCGGCTATTTCTATTACTATCCCTATAATTAAGTTATTAGCTAGCTTTAGGTATATTTAATAGCTTAAGTAATATCTTATACCCTCTTAATATTAATATTACTTTTCTATAGCTCTTTCTTAACTTAAGGAAGAAATTAATAAAAATAATAATAGACTACTAAAGTACTCTCTTCTTACTTATATTTCTCTAATAAGAATATATAGAAGGCTCTTTATTATATAAAGTATTATATAAGGGACTCTCTCCTTATATAAATTACTTTAAGTTTATCTTTTATTTCTCTCTCTTAAAGTTTTAAGTTAATATATTACTTTATAATAAAGTATTTAAAGTCTTTATATTAACTCCCTTTTATTAAATAAATAATTAATATAAGTCCTTTATGCGATTTATAGAGTATAATATAGGTTATTATTAGCTTACTTAATCTTCTATATATTAATCGCTTTAATATATAGCTAATTATTAATATAAATAACGTTAAGTTAATTTATAATCTTAATTACTTAGTATTCTCTTTAAGGTACTTATAGTTAGATATTAAGGGTTTATCTTAATTACCTTAGCTAATATTCATAGGCGATTATTATAGCTTAAGTATCTTTATCTATATCTTAGCTTAATTAGCTAGGAATTTAATAAATATATTAGCCTAAGTATCTGCTTCTTTTATCTCTTATTATATTATCTTAATCGCCTTAATTAATAGCTCGATTAATAGAATAAATAAATCGAGAGCTTAAGCTTAATAATAATAATAATAATAATAAATCGCATTAGCGATATAATATAAAGCGTCTTCTCTTAAGAGGCGCGGTTAGCTATATTAACTCTAAATAATATAATTATTAATCCTAATTTAATAGAAAGGTAATATCCTCTAATAGTAATATTAAGGAATACCCTCTAAATATAATAGAAATACCCTATTTAAATATATAGAAATAATTACTCGCGCGGATTAATTTATCTAAGTCTATTAAATTAGGTATCTTAATAGGTATAATAATCTCGGGAGGCTATATATATATACTTCCCGGTATATTACCGGCAAAAGGCTACTTAAGTATCTCCTAAGTAGGGCCTAGAATAGTTTTAAGTGACTTATCTATCTTAATTCCACGCTAATCTTCTATAAGGAGTAGAAATTAAAGAATTATAAGTATATTAGGCCTTAAAGGTATAATTAAGGTAGAATTATAGATAAAGGTAAGTCTATATTAATATATAGACTTTAACTTATTAGGTTCCTATAGAGGGCCTAGCGGGAAGAGTTTTAGCCGGCTTAGTTATATAATATAAGCCGGGGTTTATCCATTATCTACCCTTATCGGTCTATCTCGCGATAACCTTATATTTTTTTAGATTTTTTAAAAATTTCCTTTATAGAGTAATAGCTAATTATATAGTGTGAATATACTTTTCTTTAAACTACTATATAAGGCATTTTTCTAATAATCTATAAAAATAGGGCTAGTAATATATTATATAAGTAGGCCTTATCCTAACTTTAGGCTATTTTTAGCTTAGTTTAAATTTTCTAGAATTATTTTAAAATACCTAGTTTTAAGAGCTAAAAAAAAACTATTACACTCGCATGACTATTGCACTCGCTTATTATATACGTTATACCTAGACTAAGGATCTTAAGATACTATATTAATAAGCGTTATTACTATATTATATACAGCTATAATAACGCTATAATCTATTAAATTAAGCTATTTATAATAAATAGCTAGATAATTTAATAATAAGGCTTCCTACCTTAATATATTCTTTAAAAAGAAGAGCTAGAGATATTAATTATTAGCCTTAATAAATTCTTTAAGAAAAAGAGCTAGAGATATTAATAGCCTTACTTAATTAACTTTATTTTAAATAAATAGGCTACCTCTTAAATAAATAAAGAATATAAAATCCCTAAAGGGAGCTATAATTCTTTTAATTTAATCTTCTAATTATTAACCCTTAATAATTAATAAAATCGGTATATTAAAGTATTAATTCTAATAAAATAACTATTAATATAATAATAATAAGAGCTCTATAATTAAATATTTAATTAAATAATATAGGTAATATAATTAGGTTCTATAATAATTTCAACTGCCAGTTCAACCACTTCCGCCAGAGCCGGTGGCTCAATGGCAGCGAGGCCCATTTATCCCATGGGGTGAGGGTTCGATTCCCGGTAACGCATAGCGTACGAGCTAAGCCTCTTTTTGCGTGCAGCGGCCCTTGCCTCGTCACGTGACCGTAGCTGGTCATGCGGCCGGCTTTGGCCGGCCCTTTGGGCTCGCGTCTGCCAGCTGGCCCGCACTGCCGTCCCTTATGTATGAAGAAGAATCGTGCCCCCGGCTGGATTTAAACCAGCGACCTTCGTATGAGACGATCAGTCTTCCATAACGCATAACTACTGCGCCACGGGGGAATTAATATATAATAAAGACTAAATAAAGAGCTAATAATAAATTCCTTAAGGATATTTAATATAAGATATTATACTTTAGGGGCGAATATTATATTAACTTTATAATCTTTAAGATTAAGATTATTATTATATTTTTTTTTATTAATATTTTATTATTTTATTTTATATAAATAGGTTAATAGAGAGCTAGACTTATTATATTACCTTATAGAAAAGCTAAAATAAGGCTAAAAGCCTAATAATTAAAAAAAAAATCCTTTAGGATCTTAATATTAATATTTATATTATATAATATAAAATATTAGCTATCTATCTTAATATAATATAGAATACCTAAATACCTATATAATAATGTATTAAGCTCTATAGTTAATTTAAAAATAATAAAGAGAAGGTCTAGAGAGGCTAGTTTTTAAGGAATTAAGATAGGGTTAAAATTTTAATAATTTAAAAGGATAATTATATAAAGGTAAAGGCCTTAATAAATAAAAGAAATCTATTTAATTAAAATATTATTAGCTAAATTTATAATTAAGATATATTATAGGTATAGTTTATAAAAAAATATAATATAAGGTTAAAGATAATATATTTAATTAGAGCTAGGGCTTAATAAGAGCCTTAAATACTCCTTATATAAGTATATATTATATAGGCCTATAGGTTATATAACCCTTAGGCCTTATAAAGGACTGAAGGATATAGGCTATAAAGTCTTCGTAAGGTATAGGGTAAGTAATGGAGATAGGAGGTAAATAGGCAGTGGAATCAGTCCTTATGAAAAGCTGATTAGCTAGATAAGGGATTATATAGCTAGAAAAGTGGGTTAAAAGATAGATAAGGTTAAAGAGAAAAAAGAGGGCTTCTGATTGGTGGTCTTATTGGTTGTATTGCATGAAAGGATATAGATCTAAGAGAGGTTCTAATTCTAAGGGAGTTCTTCTTCTTTTATAGAAATAGCTCGGAACCTATTCGTTCGATTCGGCCAAAGGTTATACCGCCGGATAGCCTGATTTCCGGGCTATCTAACTATAGAGGGTAGGCCGAAACCAGATAACTAGATCCCGAGTTATCGCATAAAGACGTATGTAACTATAGAGGTTTTATATTATGGAATTTTAAAACCGGATGGAAAATACCCGTATTTTAAGCCCGGCTTTAACGGCGTCATCGAGCTTATGATAAAGCCCTATGTCTGAGGTCACGTGACTTACCCTATAGGGTAATATTACTAAAATTTTATAATTTTATAATTTTATATAACTCTTTAATATCTTGCTTATATAAGCAGATATTGCTTATATATGTCTACTGCTATAAAGCTATAGCTTTATACTATATAGTAGTAAATCCTTATGCTTATATCTTATAAGCTAAATTTACTAGAATTATTTATAAAGTCCCTTATATATTATAAGGTCTTTTATAGGCCTATAAGTTAATCCCCTTACTATATACTAATAATAAAATATTATATACAGATATAATAAATAATAATTAATAAGGTAAATAGTAATATAAACTAGGAATATTAATAATTATTAATATTAAATTTATTTTAATTATTAATAAAATTAAATAATATAAAACCCTTTAAATAAAAATAATTAAAAAATAAATCTAAATTTATATTAATTAATAAATAAAAAGACCTTTACTTTTTAGAAAACCCTTTTATAAAGGCTAATTAAAAAGTTAATAATTTCTTATTAAATAAATAATATTAGTGGGATTTTATAAATTAATAAATTAATTATAACGTAATTTATTCCTATAGCTATCTATCTAGGCACCTAAAGGACCTCCTTAGGGGTATAATTAAGGGTAGGCTATATATAGAGGAAAACCGCATCTAGCAGTAAGCCTACCTAAGAATAGATAAAAAACCCCTACCTATTTTAGCGCCCGCGCCTTCTATTACTTAATTTTACCGTAATGGCTGTATCCTTCTATATATCGCTAGGGCTAGTCCTAGCGCCTCTAGTCTTAGCGCCTAGCTAGCCCAATAGGTCAGGCCAGCCTAACGCCTTTAGTCGCGGCCTTAGCTTATTATTAATAATTTTCACTACTAATTTAACTACTTCCGCCGGAGCTAATAGCTTAATACTAATTAATCCTAATTAACCTATAGGTAGGGGTTTAATTCCTAGTAATATATAGTATATAAGGTAAGCCTCTTTTTATATATAATAGCTCTTACCTTATTATAAAACCTATAGTAATATATGGCTAACTTTATCTAGCCCTTTAGGCCTCGGCTATTAGCTAGAATACGGCAGTCCCTTATAATAAGGAAGAATTATACCCCTAGCTAGATTTAAACTAACGACCTTTATATAAGATAGGTCTTCTATAACGCATAACTACTATACCACGGGGGTATAAATTAATTATAATTATATATATTATAGTTAATATTTTAAGAAATACCTTAGAGGTTATAATTATTTAAATTAGAAAAGAATTTAACAAAAATTGTAATATTAAAGTTATAAAATTTATTATAAATCTAAAAAGAAAATAATAATAAATAATTATATAATAATAATTTTATTATTATTAAAAAGAGAAATATAATAATTTTTATAAAAAAAAATTTATTTATAATTAAATATTAATTATATTTAATAATATAATTATTTATTATTATATTAATATTAATATTCTTAACTTTATTATAGCCTATAAAGGCGATCGAAGGTACCTAATATTTATTAATAGTTAAAATAATAAAGGCCTATACCTAGACTAGGGATCTCAATATATTATATTAATAAGGGTTATTACTATATTATATACGGCCGTAATAACGCTATAATCTATTAAATTAAGCTATTTATAATAAATAGTAATTTAATAATAAGGCTTCCTACCTTAATATACTCTCTAAAAAAAAAAGCTAAAGATACTAGCTATTAGCCTTAATGAACTCTTTAAGAAGAAGAGCTAGAGATACTAGCGGCCTTACTTAACTAACTTTATTCTAAATAAATAGGCTATCTCTTAACTAGATAGAGAGCATAAAAACCCCGAGGGGAGCTATAATTCTTCTAGTCTAATCTTCTAACTATTAACCCTTAATAATTAATAAGATTAGCTTACTAAAGTGCTAATTTTAATAGAATAATTATTAATATAATAATAATAAGAGCTCTATAATTAGACCTTTAATTAAATAATATAGATAATATAGCTAGGTCCTATAGGACCCTACCCCTATATAGCGATAAAGAGCTTAATAATATATTATTAGATATACCTATTAATATATAATAAAGACTTAAAGAAAGAGTTAATAATAGGTTCCTTAAGTATATTTAATATAAGACCTTATACTTTAGGGATAAATATTATATTGACCTTATAATCTTTAGGGTTAAGATTATTATTGCGCTTTAATTTCTATCGGTATTCTATTACCTTACCTTATATAGATAGGTTAATAAAGAGCTAGACCTATTATATTACCTTATAGAGAAGCTAGAGTAAGGCTAGAAGCCTAATAACTAGGAAATAAGGTTCCTCTAGGATCTTAATATTAATACCTATATTATATAGTATATAATACTAGCTATCTATCTTAATATAGTGCGGAATACTTAAGTACCTATATAATAATATATTAAGCTCTATAGCTAGTTTAAAGATAATAAAGAGGAGGTCTAAAAGGGTTAATTTTTAGGGGATTAAGATAGAGTTAGAGTTTTAATAATTTAGAAGGATAATTATATAGAGGTAGAGGCTTTAATAGGTAAAAGAGATCTATTTAATTAAAATATTATTAGCTAAATTTATAATTAAGATATATAATATATATGGTTTATAAAAAAGTATAATATAAGGTTAAAGATAATATATTTAACTAAAGCTAGGGCTTAATAAGAGCCTTAAAATACTCCTTATATAAGCACCTATTATATAGGCCCGCGGGTTATGTGACCGTCGAGCCCATAAGTTAGTCCCCTTACTCTAGGCTAATAATAAAATATTATATAGAGATATAATTAGTAATCGTCAGTAAGGTAAATAGTAATATAAACCGGGGATTATAGATATTATAATACTAAATACTTAATTATATTAACCTCCCTTAATTATTATTCTTTAATAATTTAGCTATTATTTATA
The DNA here is from genome assembly GCA_020883615.1 of Fusarium virguliforme. NCBI lineage: Eukaryota > Fungi > Ascomycota > Sordariomycetes > Hypocreales > Nectriaceae > Fusarium > Fusarium virguliforme. The sequence continues at coordinate 366,841 of JAJHJD010000017.1, forward strand.
TATTTATATCTATTTATTTAATTATTTATATTCCTTTTTTTATTATTCTTACCCTTTTTTTCTATAATTAAATCTTTTTTACCCCCTCTAGCGCTAGCTTAATATTTTATTTATTTATTAAAGGTTTTAAACCTTTACCTTTATAAAAGCTATTTTATATATAATTACCTTTATTCCCTTTATAAGAGACTTTAATACTTTAAGAATTAACTCCAGAGAGTTATTTTAATACCTTTTAATCTATCTTTTAAGGTATTTAAATTAAAATTAAGCCTTAAGTATAATCTTTAAGGTCTTCAAGGCTTAAAGGGTTAATTAATTAAGAACCTCTTTAATTAATATTAATATCTATAGCTATATATTAAGCTTTAAGATTATATTTTCTAGATTAAGAGAAATAAGCCTAGCCCCTTTAAAAAATACCTTAATATTTTTTTTATTATAATAACTTAAAATATAATATAAAAGGCTAAAAAGAATTTAATCTTTAAAATATATATTATAAAGTATTTAATTAAATATTTTATTTCTTTCCTATAAGCCTTCTTAAGTATACTTAAGTATTTAATATTAAGAGGCTAAAATAAATAAAATAAATAAGATAATATATAAAGCTATATAATCTTATTATTATTATAATATCTCTTAAATTTAATAAAATAATAATTTTTATAGCTATTAAGGATTAAAAGATAATATTAATTATTTAATTATTTAGCTATATATTAATTAAAATACTTTAATTATTTAAAATTAATTTTATTATTAATTTAGCTATTTTAAGTTATTATAATAATTTTATTACTTAAAAGGTTATTTTCTTAATATTAATTAATAAGGTAATATTAGCCTATATTAATAATAAATAATAAAATTAATTAATTATTTATATTAATTACTTAAATAATTATAATTTATTTTTAGTTTTTAGGCTATATTAATTTTAACTTTAAATACCTTTTTAAGACTATAATAATTATTTTATTTATAATTATATCTATAAAGAAGTTAATTTTATTAAAGTTATAATATATATAATAAGCATGTGCACCAAGCAAGTATATGCACTACTTATACTATATAGCGAAAAGGGCAAACCTTAAATTTTTATAAACGGGCTATTTAATTTCTATATACCTAAAAATTAAAACTTAGATTCTTTAACAAAGAAGTCATAATATAGTGATTTTTATAGATTTTTAAAAAAATTATATAGCTTAAAAAGTTAAAAAAACCTTAAAAGAACAGTGCAAATAAGGTTTTTCTTAAAAAGCTTACAAATAATTTTCTTAAAAAGTCTTAAAAATGCCTACTTATTATTAATTACATAATAGATGTGATGTCAGGCTTATAGCTATTTTAGGCTTAGTTTGAAATTTTAAGAATTTATTTAAATTCACCTTTTAAGGTAGAAATTCAAGTGGTGCATATACTTGCTTGGTGCACATGCTTATTATATACATTAGATATTATTTAATTAGATATTATATTTCGCGATTATATATATTATAAATTAAAATTAATTATAGATAATAATTAAATCTTTATATTTAGCTCTGTAATAATTATATTTTTAAAAAAAATATATCTTAAGGTCTAAGTATTATTTAATAAAGTTTAAAGTTTAATATATATTAATAAATAATATATTATAGTTAGCAAATAATTAATTAGCTATTTCTTTAATACTATAAAGCTAAGGGGGAAATCCTTATAAATTTAAATTAAAAATAAAGTACTTAAGGATTTATTTCTCTAGCTTAAATAATTAATATAATTTATTAAAGGTATTATATTAAGACTAGATAACTTATTATTAATAATATAAGGTATAATAATAGACCTTATAGATAGTTATAGCTTATTAGATACTTAACTTAAGGTTATTTTATATAGCCTAAAGGGGAAAAGGGTTCTAGCCTTAATAAAACCTTATAATATATTAAGTAGTTAGGAATTATTTAATTAATTAAAGATAATATAGGTTAAGGGATTTTATAATACTTATATAACTATAATACTCGCATATATATATATATATAAATTAAAAAGATTAAGATAAAAAAACTTCGCTTAATTTTAAAGAATACAGTGTATATATAAATATATTAGGCCTTAAAGGCATAAATAAGGTAAAACTATAGATAAAGGTCGGTCTATATTAATATATAGACTTTAACTTATTAAGTCTCTATAAAGGGCTTAATAAATAGAGCTTTTAGCCTATTTAATTATATAATATAAGCTAAGGTTTATCTATTATCTATCTTTATTAATCTATCTCGTAATAACTTTATAATTACCTCCTCTCTAGAGGCCTTAGTCCCTAAGGCCTTCTTTAATAATTATTTATTCTTAAAATAACTACCTTTAATATCGCAGAAGCCTCTATATAATAAAGATAAATGTCCTCTAAGAATTCCTTACTATTTTTATTAAATATACCCAGGGTGGTGATTTAGTCACTATTTTAGTCACCTTTAGTCACGCTACCCTTAGTCTTAGTTAAGCCAGTAAAAATCAGGTTTAAGCGCTAAAAATATAAGAGGGGCCTTTTTATATAGAGAAATAGCTATATTATATAAAAGAAATAGCCTTACTTAGTAAGTAACTTTATATAAGGCGGTATGAATTTTTAAAGACTAAAAAGTTACTTTTTTAGTCTTTTTAAGATTAAAAAAGGAACTAAAAGTGACTAAAGGCTATTATAGGCTATATAAAATTAATAACTAAGTAGACCTATTTTTCCCTTATTAAGGAATACTTAAAGTATTTAATTAAGAAGCCTTTATATTTTTAGCTCCTAACCCTATTTTTATATATATGTTTAAAGTATAACTAAAGTTTTAACTAAATAACTAAAATCGTGATTGAATCACTACCCTAAATACACCTTTATTATATATAAATAAATAAAAATAACGTATATGTATAGTAAGTCGATCAGGCAAGTAAGTGGATTAGTGAGTTTTATACCTTAAATTGCGATTTTTAAAAAACTCTTAAAAATTTAAATTAAGCCTAAATTAGCTAGATTTAAGAAGTTTAGCTTACTATATAATTTAAAAGCTAAAATAATTTTCTTAGATTTTTAAAAAAATTCTTACTAAGCTAGTATAAAAAAACCTATTTATACTGTGTAAATAGCTATTTCTATATAAAGGGCTTTTTAAAAAGTCTAAAAAAAATCAATATATAGTTTATTTCTTAGTTAAGTAAATAAAAATATTTTTTTATATTTTCAATACTTATATAGCTAGTTTTCTATATATAAGATTTAGCTATTTTTAGTTATATAGTATGCTGATCCACTTACTTGCCTGATCCACTTACTATACATGTATGTTATATTTATTAGTCCTTTAATAATTAACATACTTAATAAGCGAGCGAATTAGATAAATAAGCCGATTAAAAATCCCTTAACTTATAATATTATTATTTAATTAATTAATTCTTAATTACCTAAGATACCTTAATTAAATAATAAGGCTAGAATCCTTGTAGCGCTTTAAGCCTATTAGAATTAGCTATAATTTACCCTTTAATATATTATAAAGATCTATTAAGTTTACTATAATATACTCTATAATTAATGTATTAATATTTAAGCTTAAGCTAATATTATCCCGAAATTATATAAGCTATTTAATCGAGAGGAAAAGATCTTTATTTACTTTATTTTTAATCTAGATTTATTAGGATTTCCCCTTTAATTTTATAATATAAAAGAAATAGCTAATTAATTATTTATTAATTAAGATATATTATTTATTAATATATATTATATTATTGAAATCACTATTGAAATCACTAACGATTGCCGTATAGTTATCTCGCATTTTAATGCATATCACGTGACATAAGAGAGTTAATACTATATTTAGATAAGGTCTCGCTAAACGTAGCGATAACCTCTATATTATATATATTATCTTATACCTTATATTCTTATATTTTTAGTCACGGGCTATATATATTATATATTAAATATTATATTTTTTAATTAAGAATTTAATTAAATATATTAACTCTTTACCTAAGAGGTATTAATTTTATTTAGTCCCTAAAATCTAATATTATAGTCCCTATATTATAGTTAATCCCCTAAGAACCTAAAATCCCTTACTCCTCTATATTCTTTCCTATTTATATCTTTAATTCCTATAGGTCTATATAATTATTAAATTATTTAAATCTCCCTAAGTTTAACTATTAATTATATAAGCTATAGGTTATAGGCTCTATTATTTATATTATTTATAAAAGCCTACTTAATAGCTAAGTGAGGTCTATTTAAGACCCTTTAAGTAAGGTAGCTAAAATAATAAATTTTATTAATAATAAAATCTTTAAGTATTAAATTATAGTATAATTATAGCGGTAGGGCTATAAAGTTTATAATAAGGAAGAGTTTATAGTTAAACTTAATAAGTAAGACCTTTTAGTTATTAGTTATTACTATAGGGTTTAGCTTAATCCTTTTAAGGACTCTATAATAATATTTCCTCTAGAAGCTCTAGTATACCTTCTAGGGTATTACGATAAGGGTTATAGCTAGATCTATCTAATTATATTAAGAGCTATTTTTATATAAAATAATAATATTAATATAATTTATACTTTATAAATTAACCTAGATTAATATTTAGGTTATAATTTTTTTTTTAGTTATAATAGTTATAATAATTATAAAGGTATACTTAAAGGGTAATCCTCTTTGCCGGCATTAAGGGATAATAAGAAGGTTAGATAGATAAAGTATCCCCTTAAGAGTCCTTAGGGTTATTATATTTCTTATCCTATTAAGAGATATATTATTTATCTAGAATATAGTTAGTTAAGAGAGCTAGCTAATGCCTCTAGCTCTTCTTTTTAAATAGAGTTTATAGAGGTAAGTAGGCTCGCTATTAGGTTATATATATAGAGCCATTAACTCCATACGCTATATAATAATAATACTAATTAATATTTTAAGTTATTAAGATACTTAGTCTAGGTATAGGCTATTATTATTAATCTTATTAGGTGATATTAAGAGACTTTAATCCCTTTAGGTACTATAGAGTTATAGTAATTTAATTAATATATATTAAGCTTATAACTTTATTAGGTAATATCTAAAGCTTAAGATATATTTTTTTTAGAAATATAATTATTAAAGAGCTAAATATAAAGATCTAATAATTATCTATAATTAGTTTTTATTTATAATAAATATAATTATAAAATATAATATTTAATTAAATAATATCTATAACTTTAATAAAATTAACTTCTTTATAGATATAATTATAAATAAAATAATTATTATAGGCTTAAAAAGATATTTAAAGTTAAAATTAATATAACCTAAAAACTAAAAATAAATTATAATAATTTAAATAATTAATATAGATAATTAATTAATCTTATTATTTATTATAAATATAGATTAATATTACTTTATTAATTAATATTAAGAAAATAACCTCTTAAATAATTAAGTTATTATAATAATCTAAAATAAATAAATTAATAATAAAATAAATCTTAAATAATTAAAATATTTTAATTAATGTATAATTAAATAATTAAATAATTATTATTATATCTTAATCTTTAATAGCTATAAAAATTATTATTTTATTAAATTTAAGAGATATTATAATAATAATAAAATTATTTAATTTTATTTATTATTTTATTTATTTTATTTACTTTAGCCCTTTAATATTAAGTATTTTAATATATTAAAGTAACCTTATAATTAAAAAATTAAATATTTAATTAAATACTTTATAATTTATATTTTAATAATTAAATTCTTTTTAGCCTTTTATATAATATATAAAGTTATTATAATAATAAAAAATATTAAGGTATTATTTAAAGGGATTAGGTTTATTTCTTTTAATTTAAAAAATATAATCTTAAAGCTTAATATATAGCTATAGACTTTAATATTTATAAAAGAGGAAGCTAAATCTTTAACCTTTTAGGTTTTAAAGACTCTAAAGATTATAATTAAGGCTAGATCTTAATTAAAATATATTAAGAGATAAATTAAAAGGTATTATAATAGCTCTCTAGAGTTAATTCTTAAAGCTTTAAAGTTTTTTATAAAGGATATAATAATAATAATATATAAGAATATATTATTAAGAGCTAAAATTAAAGACCTTTAAGAAATAAATAAGATATTAAGTTAATATTAAAGGGTAAAAAGGACTTAATTATAGAAAAGAGGGGTTATAATAATAAAGAAAGGAAGGTAAATAATTAATTAAATAGATATTAATATATAAATAATAGCTAAATTATTAAAGAATAATAATTAAGAGAGATTAATATAATTAAGTATTTAATATTATAATATTTATAATAAACTTAATTATAATATAAAGACCTATTAAATAATAATTAAGATATCTAGGGAAGAATATAATAAATAATTTTAAATAATTTATAGTATTTTTATTATAATCTCTAGCTTTAAGGTTAAGATTTTTAATTAGCTTATTTATTTAATTAGCTTATTTATTAAATATATTAATAATTACCTTAATTTATATTATTATTTACCTTATTAATTATTATTTATTATATCTCTATATAATAGTTTATTATTAATATAGAGTAAGGGGATTAATTTATAGGCTTAAGGGATATATAACCTATAGGCTTAGATAATAGGTATTTATATAAGGAGTATTTTAAGGCTCTTAGTAAAAATAGCCCTAGCTCTAATTAAATATATTATCTTTAACCTTTTATTATATTTTTTTATAAACTATATATATTATATATATCTTAATTATAAATTTAGCTAATAATATTTCAATAAAATAAATACCTTTTATCTATTAAGGCCTCTCTACCTCTATATAATTATCCTTTTTAATTATTAAAACTTTAACCCTATCTTAATCCCCTGAAGACTAACCCCTTTTAACCTCCTCTTTATTATCTTTAAATTAACTATAAAGCTTAAATACTTAGGTATTCTATATTATATTAAGATAAATAATTAATATTATATATTATATAATATAGATATTAATATTAAGATCCTAAAGGAAGCTTATTTCTTAATTATAAAGCTTTTAGCCTTATTTTAGCTTCTCTATAAAGTAATATAATAGATTTAATACTTTATTAATCTATCTATATAAGGTTAGGTAATAAAATAAATAAAAATTAAAATATAATAATAATCTTAATCCTAAAGATTATAAGGTTAATATAATATTTATCCCTAAAAAATAAAGTCTTATATTAAACATATTTAAGAAATCTATTATTAATTATTCCTTTAAGTCTTTATTATATATTAATAAATATATCTAATAATATATTATTAAGCTCTTTATCGCTATATAGAGGTAACGTCCTTTAGGATTTACCTATATTTCCTATATTATTTAATTAAAGGTTTAATAATAGAGCTCTTATTATTATTATATTAAGAATTATTCTATTAGAATTAATACTTAAATAAGTTAATTTTATTAATTATTAAGGGTTAATAATTAAAATATTAAATTAAAAGAATTATAGCTCCTTTAAAGGTTTTTATATTCTTTATTTAATTAAGAGATAGCCTATTTATTTAAAATAAAGTTAATTAAATAAGGCCGCTAATATCTCTAGCTTTTTTTCTTAAAGAGTTTATTAAGGCTAATAATTAATATCTCTAGCTTTTCTTTTTAGAGAGTATATTAAGCTAAGAAGCCTTATTATTAAATTATTATTTATTATAAATAGCTTAACTTAATAGATTATAGTATTATTATAGCTATATATAATATAATAATAACCCTTATTAATATATTATATTAAGATCTTTAGTTTAGGTATAGGCCTTTATTATTATAATTATTAATAAATATTAAATACCTTTAATTACCTTTATAGGCTATAATAAAGTTAAGAATATTAATAATTAATACTTAATATTTATTTTTTATAGCTATAGCCTCTTTATAATAATATTTTATTATTACCTATATAAATATTATAATTCCTTTTATATTTCTTAATTATTATTAATTTAATTTTCTTATTTTCTTTCTTTCTTTTTCCTTGATTAATAATAATATTAATATATATTTTATAATATTTTATTTAATTCTCTATAATATTTACTTTATTTTTTAATCTCTATATCCTTAATAGATATTAATTTAATTTAAACTATACATTTAAGGAAATTAAGGCTATATATAAGCCTTATATTAACTATATCGCTTATATATATAAAGATAGCTAATTTATTTATATCTATTATATTAATGAAAGTAAGAATTACCTTAAATATATTTATTATAAATTATTTAATTTTAAATATAATAATATATATTCCTTTAGCCTTATATTTATTAATAATATTATTAATAATTATCTAGCTTCTTTATAAACTCTAAAGAATAATATAATAATATTAAAATATTATTTATATTTTTTATATTTAAAATCCCTTTAATATATATAGTAAGTATACTAAATAAATAAATATACTAAAAATCTTAACCTTTTAAATAAAAATCGCAATAAAAATACTATAAATTACTTAATTAATTAAAACTATTTACGATATTCTTCTTTAGATATCTTAATTACTACTTAATATATCTTTATATTATAATTAATCTTACTATAGATATTATAACGCTAAACCCTTAATTATATTAACCTCCCTTAATTATTACTCTTTAATAATTTAGCTATTACCTATATATTAATATCTAATTAATTACTTCTCTTCCTTTCTCTATTAGTATAACCCCTTTTTTCTATAATTTAGTCCTATTTACCCTCTAGTATTAGCTAAATATCTAATTTACCTCTTAAAGGTCTTTATTCTTAATAGCTAATAAAGTAACCTAATATATAATTATTTTTATTTCTTTCTTAAGAGACCTTAAGGCTTTAAGAATTAAGTCTAGGGAGCTATTTTAATACCTTTTAATTTATCTCATAAGGTATTTAAATTAAAATTACGCCTTAAGTATTATCCTTAAGGTCCTTGATACCTAAATAATTAATTAATTAAATACCTCCTTAATTAATATTAATATTTATAGCTATATATTAAGCTTTAAGATTATATTTTTTAGATTAAAAGGGATAAATTTAGCCTCTTTAAATAATACCTTAATATTTCTTTTTTTATAATAGCTTAAAATATAATATAAAAGGCTAAAAAGAACTTAATCTTTAAAATATATATTATAAAGTATTTAATTAAATATTTTATTTCTTAACTATAAGCCCTCTTAAATATACTAAAATATATAATATTAAAGGGCGAAAGTAAATAAAATAAATAAGGTAATATATAAAGCTAGATAATCTTATTATTATTATAATATCTCTTAAATTTAATAAAATAATAATTTTTATAGTTATTAAGGATTAAGAGATAATAAAAATTAATTAATTAATTATATAATTAAAGTATTTAAATTACTTAATATTTATTTTATTAATAATCTAATTATTTTAGGTTATTATAATAATTTAATTACCTAAGAGACTACTTTCTTAATATTAATTAATAAGGTAATATTAACCTATAGTAATAATAAATAAGAAGATTAATTAGCCTTTTATTTAATTACTTAAATTACTATAATCTATTCTTAATTTCTAGGCTATATTAATTTTAACTTTAAATACCTTTTTAAGCCTATAATAATTATTCTCTTTATAATTATACCTATAAGGAAGTTAATTTTATTAAAATCATAGATATTATTTAATTAAATACTATATTTTATAATTATATTTACTATAAGCTAAAATTAATTATAGATAATAATTAGATCTTTATATTTAGCGCTTTAATAATTATATTTCTAAAAAAAATATATCTTAAGCTCTAGATATTACTTAATAAAATTTAAAGCTTAATATATATTAATAGGTAATATATCGCGGTTAATAAATAATTAATTAGCTTATTATAAAGCTAGAGGGGAAATCCTTATAAATATAGATCGAGAAAAAAGTAAATAAGGATCTATTCCTCTAGATTAAATAGGCGATATAATTTATTAAGTATATTATATTAAGATTAGATATTAATCTACCGCTAATATAAAGTATAATAATTAACTATATAGATTTCTATAGTGCGCTAGATACTTAATCTTAGGTTATTTTAAAGGGCCTAAAGGGTAAAAAGGATTCTAGCCTTATAATTAGACTCTAATATATTAGGCAGTTAAGAATTAATTAATTAAATAGAGATAATATAGGTTAAGGGATTTTTAGCTTACTCGGTTAACTAGCTTACTCGCTTATTATATATATTATATTAATAAGTATTTATAAATATAGTCCTAAGATATAATAAATATATTAATAAATCTAAAGAGTATAATAATATATTTAAAGTATTTATATTTTATATAGAAGATAGTCTTTTATTTATTAACCTTTTTAATTATAATCTCATAGTAGGCTTTATAAATATGAATTTCATAAATTTATTTAATACCGCTAAATCTATTTAATAGGTTATTTATAAATAAAAGAGAGTATTAATTCTTAATTATAACTTTATTTGATCCCTTATAATTAATATAAGGCTTAATTTATTATCTTTTTTAGGGATAAAGAGAATTAATACTTAAGCTATATTTATAGAGTATTATATCCTCTTATTTATTAGGTTCTTTATAATATATATGTATAATACTTTATATTATATTATATTTAGAGGGTAGATTAATCTATCTAAGAGATTCTTACCCTTAATTAAATTAAGTTTATATATTACCTTTAGGAATATATATATATTTTTTATTATTTATTTAATAAAGAATCTTTTAAGGCCCTTAAATTCCTCTAGGAGGTCCTTAAGTATCTTAATTATTAAATATTTAATTTAATTAGCTTTTTATTAATTAACTCTTTAGGTATAAGAAATAATAATATATAATATATATACTCTCTCTTTATTTTTAAGAATTTTTCAAATACAGAATAAAAGGTCTATCTTCATCACTATAGTATAATATTAATTATTAATTATATAATTAATAATAGTCCTTTCTTAGCCTATAGAGTATGAAGCTATAATAAGGTTATATTAAATATCCCCTATCTTTATATTAATATATATTTATTAGACCTTTTATAATTAGCTATATAAGTTAATAGGGAAGTAGGTAACCTAATAGGTATTATCTATATAAGTCTTATTACCTAAGAAAGAATTATGATTAAGGGCTATATAATCTATAATAGGCTTAAGCTTAAGACTCTTTATTAGCTTTATTTAATTAAATTAATCTTAAAAGTAATATTTATAAAGATTATAATCTCTTTTTCTATAAGTCTATAGAGAATTAGCGCCAAAGCTAAGATCACTTTATTAATTAATATCTATTTTTAAATAAAAGGTATAAATAATTTAGGTTAAACCTTTATATACTTTAGTTTTTTAATAAATCTAGCTCTTTAGCCTTAATAAAGCTAACCTTTATTATTAATATCCTTTCCTTTATAGAAGTAATATTAATCTATTAGCCTAAATAATACTTTAGTAATTTATAGCTTAATCTTTTATATTTAAAGTACTTAATAGCTATTTATTTACTATAGTAATATTAATTAAGTATTTAATATAATTAGCTAAATTAACTTCATAGGCCTTATAAATATCTTAATAAAGTATTATATCTAGAGGAATTACCTCCTTAATAGCTTTCTTTATAGCTTCCTTTATAGAAAGGTAAGCTCTTTTTAATTAATAATTTAATAGAACTTTATAATTATTTCTATTATCCTTATAGTTATATTTAGCTATTTAAGTAATATCTTATACTCTCTTAATATTAATATTATTTTTCTATAGCTCTTTCTTAACTTAAGGAAGAAATTACTAGAAATAATAATAAGCTATTATAATATTCTCTTATTATTTATATTTCTCTAGTAATATATAGACTACTCTTTATTCTATAAATATTATAGAGGAGATTCTCCCTTTTTATATTAAATTACTTTAAATTTATCCTTTATTTTTCTCTCTTAAAGTTTAAGGTTAATATATTACTTCTTAATAAAGCTCTTAAAGTCTTTTATATTAATTCCCTTTCATTTAATAAATAATAAATATAAACTCTCTATATAGTTTATAGAGCATAATATACCTTATTATAAGCTTATTTAATTTTATATTAATTATATTAATATATAGCTCATTATTTTCCTTAATAACTTAAAGTTAATATATAATCTTAATAGCTTTAGTATTCTCTTTAAGGTATTTATAATTATATATTAATAGTTTTTTAATTATTTTAATTAATAGCTATTAAATAGCTTATTAATAGCTTTAGTATTTTTTTTATATTTATCTTAATTAACTAAAAGCTTAATAAGTATATTTATTTAATTATTTTACCTCTTTTATCTTTAATTATATTATCTTAATTATTTTAATAAATAATTTAATTACAAAAATAAATTCAATTAAGAGTATAAACTTCATAATAATAACAATAATAAAGTATTATATAAGCGATATAATATAGAATATCCTCTTTTAGGAGGTATCATTAGCTATATTAACTCTAAATAATATAGTTATTAATCTTATCTTAATAAATAAATAATATCCTTTAATAATAATGTTAAGGAATGCTCTTTAAGTATAATAAAAATACCCTATTGAGATATATAAAGAAAATAATTCCAATAGATTAGCCAATTTAAGTTGATTAAATGAAGTATATTAATATATACAATAATCCAAAGAGGATATATATATATACTTTTAAATATATTATAATAAAAGGCTACTTAAGTATCTATTAAGTAAGGAAGGCCTAAAATAGGTTTAAGTAACCTTTCTATCTTAATTCTATATTAATCTTCTATAAGGAATAGAAGTTAAAGAATTATAAATATATGAAGCCTTAAAGGTATAATTAAGGTAAAACTATAAATAAATAGTAAGTCTATATTTATATATAAACTTTAATTTATTAGGTCTCTATAGAGGGTCTAGCGAGAAGAGTTTTTAGCTAGCTTAATTATATAATATAAGCTAGGGTTTATTTATTATTTGCCCTTGTTAGTCTATCTCGCAATACCCTTATAGATTTATATTATAGCATAAAAGTAATTTACTTACTTATTTAATTAATTTACTTACTTATTTAATTTACTTGCTTATTTAATTTACTTACTTATTTAATTTATTTACTTATTTAATTTACTTACTTATTATATATATTAGTGAATAAGTAATTAATTGAATATTTCTTTAATATTATAATATTATACTTATATAGCTAAGAAGGCATAATTACTAAGTAGGCATAATAGTTAATTAATAACTAAAGCTTAATAAGATTAAGCTAGGCTAAGCGCCCTTAAAAATATAAAGACTTGTCTATAAGACCGGCCTAAAAGGGCCCGCTTATATAGTTCCCTTTGAACCCTTATATACCTAAATAAGGGATATAATAATTATGCCCCCTCTTAAAGGTAATTACCTTTAGTTACTATAAACACCTTTATAAATAAAGTAATAGGCTTTAATAGCTACTAAATAATAATAAGATATTCTACCGCTAAAAAAAAATAAAGGTAATAAACCCTTTATTTACTATTATTATAAGGCTTCCCCGGTTTATATTACTATTTACCTTACTGACTATTACTTATTGCGTCTCCGTATGACACTTTATCATTAGCCTAAAGCGAGGGGACTAACTCGTGGGCTCGACGGTCACGTGACCCGCGGCCCACGTGACGGGTGCTTACGTAAGGAGCATTTTAAGGCTCTTACCGAGAATAGCCCCAGCTCCAGTTAAACGCATTATCTTCGACCATATATTATACTTTTTCACGAACTATATATATTATATATCTTAACCGTAAATTTAGCTAATAATATTTTAATTAAATAGATCTCTTCTACCTACTAAGGCCTCTACCTCTATATAGTTATCCTTCTAAATCACTAAAACTCTAACCCTATCCTAATCCCCCGAAAACTAACCCCTCTAGACCTCCTCCTTATTATCTTTAAACTAGCTAAGCTTAATATATTATTATATAAATACTTAGGTATTCTATACTATATTAAGATAGATAGCTAATATTATATACTATATAGTATAGGTATTAGTATTAAGATCCTAGAGGAACCTTATTTCCTAGTTATTAGGCTCCTAGCCTTACTTTAGCTTCTCTATAAGGTAATATAATAGGTCTAGCTCTCTATTAACCCACTTATATAAAGTAAGGTAATAAAATACTAATAGAAATTAAAGTATAATAATAATCTTAACCCTAAAGATTATAAGGTTAATATAATATTCATCCCTAAAGTATAAGGTCTTATATTAAATATACTTAAGGAACCTACTATTAGCTCTTTCTTTAATTCTTTATTATATATTAATAGGTATATCTAGTAATATATTATTAAGCTCTTTATCGCTATATAGAGGTAAGGTCCTATAGGACCTAGCTATATTACCTATATTATTTAGTTAAAGGTCTAATTATAGAGCTCTTATTATTATTATATTAATAGTTATTTTATTAGAATTAATACTTTAGCGAGCCGATCTTATTAGTTATTAAGGGTTAATAATTAGAAGATTACACTAAAAGAACTATAGCTCCCCTCGTGGTTCTTATGCTCTCTATCTAGTTAAGAGATAGCCTATTTATTTAGAATAGAGTTAGTTAAGTAAGGCCGCTAATATCTCTAGCTCTTCTTCTTAGAGAGTTTATTAAGGCTAATAGCTAGCGTCTCTAGCTCTTCTTTTTAGAGATTACGTTAAGGCAGGAAGCCTCACTATTAAATTATCTAGCTATTTATTATAAATAGCTTAACTTAATGGATTATGGCGTTATTACGGCCATACGCAATATAGCAATAACCCTTACTAATATAGTATACTAAGATCCCTAGTCCGGGTATAGGCCTTTATTATTTTAACTACTAACGAATATTAGGCACCTTCGATCGCCTTTATGGGCTATAATGAAGTTGAGAATATTAATTATTATAAGGCTTATTATTACCTTTATTTCTATAGTATTTTAAGCTATTAAAATAATAATAAACTAACTTTTCCTCTTTATTTATTCTTCTTCTATATTATCTTCCTTTAATACCTTTAGTATTTCCCCTTAATTCCCCCTTAATACCTCTTTGCTTCCTAAATAAATACCTTATACCTATAGCGCTATTACTTACTTCATATACCCTCGCGGTGTTAAGGTACGTAATTAATATATATATTACTTTTAGTTAATAGTCTAGACTAAAGGTAAAGCTATTAATACTTGGCTTATAAGCTAAAAACCCTTTAAAAGGGTATTACCTATATATAGGTTTAAAGATATTGTCTCCTTTTATTATAATTACTATAATCACTTTAAGAGCATTTATATTAAGTAAATATATTTCTATTTTTACCTTAATTACCTGAAGAAATCTTTATGAAGTTTCGTTAAAGCCCCTTTATTTTCCTTAAGTATAATACCTTAAAGCTTTATATCGCCCTTCAATATATTAATAATATAACTTTAAAATTTATTAATAGCCTTGATATTAAAGATAGTATTATTAATTATTACTTCTTTAATCTTATTACTTTATATTACTATATTATAGCTATTAATTACATTTATTTAGTCTTTATTACCCTAGAGAATATCTATTCTTAATACTATAGGTTTATTAAAACGAAACAATATAAGTATATAAATTACCCCCTTTCAGTTAATATTTATGGATATTTCTTATTATCTTATAATTATAGGCCGCTATTTTTACCTATAAGACTCTTATAAATAAATGCCGCTAATAAATAGTAAATTAATTTCCTACTCTTATTATAAGTATTATAAATATTCTCCCCTTTTAATTAAGTTTTATAAATATTTTAATAACTAAATAATAATTAAAGGTATTAATATTACTTCTAGCGATTATTTCTATATATTATTAGTATTAGCTTTAGTACTTAGCGGGCTACCGAAATAGCCTTTACCTATAAAATTATTATTATAATCTCCCTAGACCAGGGTGGTGATTTAGTCACTATTTTAGTCACCTTTAGTCACGCTACCCTTAGTTTTAGTTAAGCCAGTAAAAATCAGGTTTAAGCGCTAAAAATACAGGAGGGGCTTTTTTATATAGGGAAATGGCTATATTACGTAAAAGAAATAGCTCTGCTTAGTAAGTAACTTTATATAAAGCGGTATGAATTTTTAAAGACTAAAAAGTCACTTTTTTAGTCTTTTTAAGATCAAAAAAGTGACTAAAAGTGACTAAAGGCTATTACAGGCTATATAAAATTAGTGACTAAGTAGACCTATTTTTCCCTTATTAAGGAATACTTAAAGTATTTAATTAAGAAGCCTTTATATTTTTAGCTCCTAACCCTATTTTTATATATGTCTTTAAAGTATAACTAAAGTTTTAACTAAAGGACTAAAATAGTGACTAAATCACCACCCTGCTCTAGACTTTAATATTAGGTTATATAATAATAATAGCTAGCTTACCTTAATAGGCTTAAGCTATTAATAACCCCTATAGTATTTAAATTAATATAGTTTTTTATTATTTTAATAATATTATAATATAATATAATACCTTAATAATAGAGTTGCTTTATATATTTTATTCAGTAATTTTCTTTACCTTAATATAATTATAGGTGCCTTTATTACTTAAGTTACTTAAGCTTCTTAGTCCTTTTTTACTTTTTTTTTACTTAATCTTCCTATTATAACTATATAACCTCTTATATATTTAATATACTATCTATATCTATTTATTAATTATTCTTTATTAGCTAAACTTTTTATTTAATAAAGAAGTAAAGGTTTCTTTTAATTTTCTTTTTTCATTTGAATTTAGTTAATCTCTTACTTTAAATTATTCTCTTTTAGATTAACTATTAAGAGGGTTTTTTCTTTATTCCCTTCTCTTTATACCTATAGCTTTAATAAGCTAATATAGGAAATATTATGAATTTATAAATATTTATTAAATAATATTAATTAATATACTTATAATCTAACCTTTTTCAGAATCCTAAATAGCTTAATAAATTAAAGAATTAATATTTTGTTTTTCTTTTTAAACTTTAGGTTTTTAGTTAAAAGTATTATTAAGTCTCTTTTAATAAATATGACCTCTTTATAGCAAGAATTATAGTATTTTATTTACCTTTTTATTATTTATTTTTAATATACTTATAGCTATTATTAGACTTCCTAAAGTTTTTATAGGTATACCATAACTTTGGGTATACTCTCTTTAGGGTTTTTATCCCTAAAAACTAAACAAAACTCTAGCTTATAGCTTATAAAAGCTATATAGGAAGAGAATATAGTTATTTTATTCGTTATTAAATTATAAGCAAATTAGGCTATTACTAATAGCTTTAGCTAATCTTTAGGATAATCTCTTATAAAATATTATAAATAATATCTTAAGACCTAATTTATTCCTTCTATTTAGCTATCAATTCAAAGGTAAAAAGTATTTAAAAGCTTTTATTTTACCTAAGAAATAAAATATAGCTTCAATTAGAATTTATTTATAAATATAGATCCTTTATTTATAATAATACTTAAGAATACCTTAAATTATAGCTTAATCTCTTAATAAAAGAGCTCTATTAAGTTTAATATTATTATTAAGATAGAAATAAGAAGGAATAAATAATATTTTATGAAGCAGTTAATAATAAGTAAAATTATATTTCCCTATATATAACTAAAGGTAAGCCTATAATAAAGTCTATAGATAATTTAATTATAAGTCCTTAGGGAATTAAGAGGTTTTTAAGCTTATTATAGAGGTAATATCTATGGGAAATTATCCCTTATATGTTATATATATATTCTTATATTTTTTTATATTAATCTTAAGAGCTTCTTAAAAGAAGTTCTTTCTCATAACATCCTTTGTTCTCTTAGTTTTAAAGTAATTAGCGAAAGGGTTATTATAATATAGCTTTAAAATCTCTTAATGTAAGGTTAAGTCTTATAGGATATAGATATAAGCTCTAAAAAATAATAAGCTATTATCTTAAATATTCTAGGCCTTAGGATTTTATACCTCTTGTAATAGAGAATCCTTAATCTTTTATTAAGCATCTCTATTTTTCTTTTAAGCTCTTTTAATAAATTTAAGTATAGGGCTTAAGACTTTTAATTACTTAAGGTCTTCTTAATATAGGCCTACCTTAATATTTAAATTTAGAGGTAAATCTATTAATAATAACTTATCTTAACTTAAGCTTTAAATTACTTAAGATTTCTTTTATCTTTAATACCTTTTTATCGCTATTAAATAGAGGTTTTTACTCCCCCTAAAGACGATTTATTTACTTTATCTATATTAGGGGCTAAAGATTTTTTTACTCTCTTAATAAGCTTTATATTTAGTCTCTTTTTTATTTATAACCTTATAATAATTATAATCTTAGCTATCTTTTAATGTAATGAGTTAATTAACTCCTCTATTAAGTCTAAGTTAGGGATATATCTTAGGGGTATTAATAATATATTAATTAAGTTTAATTTCCCCTTTTAGTATGAAATAATAAATTTATATAATAGTAAGTAAATATATTATTTTATTTACCTTTTATTAAGTCTAGGGGTCTTTATAAAAGACCATAAAGTCTAGTAATTATTTAATACCTTAATTTAATTTAGGGCCTCTTTAAAGTATTATTATTAATATTTAAAGGACTTAATAATAATTATTAGCTTATATTTTAAGGTATTATTATTGAAATTACTATTGAAATCACTAACTATTGCCGAGTAGTTATCTCGCATTTTAACGTATATCACGTAATATAAGAGAGTTAACGCCATCTTTAGATAAGGTCTCGCCGAGGGCAGTAATAACCTCTATATTATATGCATCATCTTATACCTTATATTCTTATATTTTTCACGGGCTATATATATTATATATTTAATATTATATTTTTTAATTAATAATTTAATTAAATATATTAACTCTTTACCTAAGAGTTATCTAATTATAGGTATTAATCCTATTTAGTCCCCGAAATCTAATACTATAGTCCCTATACTATAATTAATCCCCCTAAGAACCTAAAATCCCCACTCCTCTATATTCTTTCCTATTTATATCTTTAATTCCTATAGGTCTATATAGTTATTAAATTACTTAAATCGCCTTAAGCTTAATGACTAACTATATAAGCTATAGGTTATAGGCTCTATTATTTATATTATTTATAAAAGCTAACTTAATAGCCGAGAGGGGTCTATTTAAGACCTTTTAAGCGAGGTAGCTAAGAAGGTAAATTTATTAATAATAAAAATTTTAAGCGCTAAGTTATAGTATAATTATAGCGGTAGGGCTATAAAGTTTATAATAAGTAAGAGCTTATAGCTAAACTTAATAAATAAAACCTTTTAATTATTAATTATTACTATAGGGTTTAGCCTAATTCTTTTAAGGGCTCTATAATAATATTTCTTTTAGAACCTCTAGCGCGCCTTCTAGGGTATTACTATAAAGGTTATAGCTAGATCTATCTAATTATAATAAAAGCTATTTCTATATAAAATAATAATATTAATATAATCTATACTTTATAAATTAACCTAGATTAATATTTAGGTTATAGTTATTTCTTTTTAGTTATAATAATTATAATTATTATTAAAATCACTATTGAAATCACTAACTATTGCTAAGTGTAGTTATCTTGTATTTTGATGCGTGTTATATAACGTAAGAGAGTTAACGCCGTCTTTAGATAATGTCTCGCCGAGGGCAGCGATAACCTCCGTATTATATATATTATCTTATACCTTATATTCTTATATTTTTGACGGGCTATATATATTATATATTTAATATTATATTTTTTAACTGATGATTTAATTAAATATATTAACTCTTTGCTTAAGAGTCATCCGACTATAGGCATCGATCCTATCTAGTCCCTGAAATCTAAGACTATAATCCCTATGCTATAGTTAATCCCCCGAGAACCTAGAATCCCCTACTCCTCTATATTCTTTCCTATTTATATCTTTAATTCCTATAGGTCTATATAGTTATTAAATTACTTAAATCGCCTTAAGCTTAATGACTAACTATATAAGCTATAGGTTATAGGCTCTATTATTTATATTATTTATAAAAGCTAACTTAATAGCCGAGGGGTCTATTTAAGACCTTTTAAGCGAGGTAGCTAAGAAGGTAAATTTTATTAATAATAAAAATTTTAAATACTAAGTTATAATATAGCTATAGCGGTAGGGCTATAAAGTTCATAATAAGTAGGAGCTTATAGCTAAACTTAATAAGTAAGACCTTTTAGTTATTAGTTATTACTATAAGGTTTAGCCTAATCCTTCTAAGGGCTTTATAATAGTATTTCCTCTAGAACCTCTAGCGCGCCTTCTAGGGCATTACTATAAGGATTATAGCTAGATCTATTTAATTATATTAAAAGCTATTTCTATATAAAATAGTAGTATTAATATAATTTATACTTTATAAATTAACCTAAATTAATATTTAGGTTATAGTTATTTTTTTTAGTTATAATAGTTATAATAGTTATAAAGGTATACTTAAAGGGTGATCCTCTTTACTAGCGTTAAGGGATAGTAAGAAGGTTAGATAGATAAAGTAATAATCCCCTTAGGAGTCCTTAAGGTTATTATATTTTTTATCCTATTAAGAGATATATTATTTATCTAGAATATAGTTTGTTAAGAGAGGTAGCTAATGCCTCCGACTCTTCTTTTTAAGTAGAGTTTATAGAGGTAAGTAGGCTCGCTATTAGGTTAAGCTATTAACTCTATACGCTATATAGTAATAATACTAATTAATATTTTAAGTTATTAAGATACTTAATCTAGGTATAGGCTATTATTATTAATCTTATTAAGTGATATTAGGAGACTTTAATTCCTTTAGGTACTATAGAGTTATAGTGATTTAATAATAATTATAATAGTTATAAAGGTATATTTACAGAGTAATCCTTTTTATTAGCGTTAAGGGATAATAAGAAGGTTAGATAGATAAAGTAGTAATCCCCTTAAGAGTCCTTAAGGTTATTATATTTCTTATCCCATTAAGAGATATATTATTTATTTAGAATATAGTTAGTTAAGAGAGGTAGCTAATATCTCTAGCTCTTTTTTTTAAATAGAGTTTATAGAGGTAAATAGGCTCGCTATTAGAGCTATTAACTCTATATGCTATATAGTAATAATACTAATTAATATTTTAAGTTATTAAGATATTTAGTCTAGGTATAGGCTATTATTATTAATCTTATTAGGTGATATTAGGAGACTTTAATCCCTTTAGGTACCATAGAGCTATAGTGATTTAATATTTTAAGGTATAATAATTTAATTTAAATAAATTAAATTTCTTTAATTAATGTATTATTAGATATTTTCTCTCTTTATTATCTAGCTATAATTAAATACCGGCCATAATTACTATAGATATATCTATCTTAATGTATATAGGTTATATTACATTAAAATACTATATGAGGGGTATATCTTAAAATACTTAAATTAATATATAAAATACCTCTTATTTATCTTTATTTAAGTATATATTCCTAGACTTTTATTTATCCTTAATTCCCTTTAGTAAACTTATAAGTAATTATATTATCCTGAAGTAAGTATAAATAAATTAATAATTAAAATTATAAAACCCTAGGAAAACTTAAATATCTTATTAGGTTTTTAGTTATAGCTATTCTATAATAGCCTTAACTTACTTTAGGTCTATTAATATACCTTCTCTTAAGATAATAAACTTAAGAAATTTAATTTATTTTTAATAAAAGGTATATTTTAAGAGCTTAATAAAAAATTTAGCTATTTATATCCTCTTAAATATTTCTTTAATAGCCTTGATGTAGAAATCTTAATCTCTTAAATAGATTAAGATATTATTTAGATAGGCTATATAAATAATATTAAGAAGCCCCTATTAGGGTTAATAAATATAATATTAAAAGGTTATAGGTATATTAATTAGCTTAAATAGTATACTTAAGTACTTAAAATACCAATAATATATATAAAAAACTATCTTTTATTTATCTCCTTCTTTAATTTAAATATAATAATAGATATCTTTTATGTTAATCTTAGAGGAATATTTAGCTCTTTATATTCTATTAAGAATCTCTAAATTTAAAAAAAAAGAGTAATAATTCCTAATTAAAAATATATTAAATCCCCTATAGTCTATATAGCGGTATAGACTTTTATCTTTCTTTAATATAAAGAGAACTAAAGCCCTTATAGGACTCTTCAAGGGTTAAATCTTCCCCTTTTCAAGGTTATCTATAAGGTATTATTATAATTACTTAAGCTTAGCTTATAAAAGAGGGTAGATTAATCTATATAGAGGGTCTTGATTATTAACTAAATTAATTATATAATGTATATTATAATACTATAGGAATTACCGAGCCTTTTTATAGCTAAAGACTTTAATATAGTCCTTAAGCTTATTAAGTAATAAAGTATCTTTAAGGGGTTTTATAAACTCTTTATTAAATAATAACTATAATTCCTTATATTCTATAATTAAAAATACTCTATTCAAGTTTTTCAATTTCTTATAGAACTTCTATATTATTAATACTTTAATTTATATAACGTATATAATAAGCGAGTGACCCAGGCAAGCGAGTGGCCCACTAATACTATGCACTTAAAAGGCTAAACTTAAATCTTTTTAAAAATAGCTATAAAATAGCTAAGAACCTAAAAAGATTATTTCTGATTATTTAATGAAAAAGAAAACTTTATAGTATTTTTCTAGATTTTTAAAAAATCTATTTAATTTTTAAAAAATAAATAACCTTTAAAAAACAGTGCGAATAAGTTTTTCTTAAATAACTTAGTAAAAGGTTTTTTTATAAATCTATAAAAATATATCTTACTTTATAGTATATTAGAAACCCATTCTAGAGTTCTTAGCTATTTTACTTATAACTTAATTTTCTAAGGAATTCTTTAAAATTACCTATATAGGTGAAAATCTTGGTGGGCCACTTGCTTGCCTAGGTCACTCGCTATGCATCTACGTTATATTTTTTTTAAATTATTAATATTATTCTCCTCTATTGATTATAATAAAAAGATCTTTAATAATAGATATTAATATTGAAAGGCGGTTTCTTAAGGGAATTAAGGCCTCTTTAATATTAATATAAGTATATTTAAATAAATATATTTCCTCCTAATAATTAATTATTAGAATAAAGACCTTTTATTTTTAATAAGTCTTAAGCTTACCTTTATTAATAATATAATAAGGGATTATAACCCTCCTTAATTATTTAAGGCCTTACCTTTAAGTAAATTCATTAGTTATATAATCTAAAGTAGCTATAGTATTAAAATAAATAAATACTTTAATAGCCTTTTAGCTATAAATTAAAATTAAAATATTAATACTTAATTTAGCTTTAATATCCCCTTTTTTAGCTAAAGCCTAAGCTATAGTAATAATTAAATTAGGTTTTTTAATTAAATAATCTAATTAACTATCTTAGGCTTAAGCTTTAGATATACCTAAAGGAGATATTATTAGCTTTAATAGCGATAATATTTAAGGATATTCCTCTCTTTATTTTTAGGGTTTTATTTATAATTTATAGGGTTTTTAATAATAATTTAAGAGAAAATTAAGGGGGTATCTTAATTATTATATTTAGCTTATTTCTCTATATAGTAATTAATTAGCCCTAACTTCCTCTTCTTTCTAGCTATTATATCTTAATATTAAATTGCTAAAGTAATTATCTTATTATAAATCTATAGTAGGATTAAGGAATTAAGGTTAATATAATCTTATAGCTTATTATATAATTTAATAAAGTAAAAGAGTATTTACTACTTTTCGGCCTATCTTAAGAAGTATTTCTTAATAAAATCGAGATAGATATCAAAGTCTTAAGGGGTCTAGTTCTCCCTCTATATAGCCCTTTCTATCTATAATATTAAGAAAGCCT
This sequence comes from Fusarium virguliforme, assembly GCA_020883615.1. NCBI lineage: Eukaryota > Fungi > Ascomycota > Sordariomycetes > Hypocreales > Nectriaceae > Fusarium > Fusarium virguliforme. The sequence continues at coordinate 390,882 of JAJHJD010000017.1, forward strand.
CTTTATTCTCTATATCTTTAATTAATAATAAAATCTATTTCTTAAATATATCTTAATCTTTCTCTAGGTTATATCTATAATTATTATATTTAGATAAGTATTAATTCTATCTTAATTACCCCTTATAAGCTATATAATTTAGTATAAAAAGAATCTTCTTATAACTTTTTTAATATTAATAATATACTCCTTAAAAACTATATTATAGGTTATTAAGTTAATTATCTCTCTTCTATAGGGTTATAGATAGAATTAATTCTTGAATATTCTTAATCTTAACTTCTCTCTCTTTAAATACAATAGAATTAAAGGAATATTAATAATATTTCTAATATTATTCTATATCTAAATAGTAAAGAGACTTTAATAACTCTTACTCTTTATCTTCTAACTTCTTAAGCTCCTTTAATAATCTCATATATTCCTTAACCTCCCTCTTTTATTATAGAATTTAATTTATTTTAACAGATTTATTATTAGGTTAAGGTTCTTAAGGAGTAATATTAATAATTTCTATACTCCCGGAAGATAATAGATGTAGGGTACCCTCGCGGGCTAGCTTTAAAAAGATTATTACTTAAGTAATAAAGTAAAAGAACCTTTAGAATTATTATAGTTATATAATTAAGAAGGTATAGTTATTAGCTAGGTATGATAGTTAATTAATAACTAAAGCTTAATAAGATTAAGTTAAGCTAAGCCCCCTTTAAAGTATAAAGACTTATCTATAAGACTAGCCTAAAAGGGCTTAATTATATAGTTCCCTTTAAACCCTTATGCACCTAAGTAGGGGACGTAATATATAAAGCTAAGGAGAGAATCCTTTTAAATTTAAGTTAAAAATAAAGTAAATAAAGATTTATTATAATAGATTAAATAGCCAGTATAATTTCTGAATAATATTATATTAAGATTAAATACCTTATTATTAGTAATATAGGGTTTATAATTAACTTAATATATCTCTATAGGGCAATAAAGGCTTAATTTTAAATTATTTTAAAAAGTTTAAATAGTAAGAAGTATATTAATATTATAATTATTTTATAATATCTTAAGCGGTAAGGATTTAATAAATTAAATAAGAATAATATAAGTTAAGGGATTTTTAAGCTATATACTTCGCTAAGTTAGTTACTTATTATATATATTATATATTAATATATAATAAGATTCTCTAACCTTCAATGCTAAGAGTCTTTAAGCCTCTAGAATAAGGATTAACTTTAATAAAATAACCATAAGTTTAAGTAATTTAGAAATACCTAAAGGATTAATTATTATAAGACTAGGTAATTAATTATAATTAATAAATTATTTATTTTTTATTAATATAAGACTTTTAAGTATTAATACATAATAAAAATATACTTTTTTTTATAATCTCAGCTAAATAAAAAAAGAATCTAAAGCTTAGAGGTATTTTATTAATATAATATTAAATCTTTATTAAAAAGAATTTATTTCTAGCTAGCCCCTGATTATAATATATAATAGGAGAATCTTACTTTTAATACATTAGATAAATTAAGCGGTCTACGGCTGAATCCCCTACGGGGCACTTATGACTCTGCTATTTAAAATTCAGGGAGGAGTCATGACGTTAACTCCTCAGCCCTATATTCATCTAGTATTAAAAGCGGAACGCATATATCGGCGAGGCAACCACCGGTAATCCCAAGCCACCTACAAACCGCGCTAGAATTTCAAATATACCAATAAGTAGAGCGGTATACAATAAGTCTTCAAAAGCAGATTATATATAGATACGCGCAAGCCTTTAAGTCACAAAAGCTACCCATGCCTGAGTCGATAAGGGAGCATACGACCAGGGCGCGTAGATCGAGTGTCTGGACCCAATGATGGAAGGCCTCGGCCGTCTCTTCTTTCGATGCTGTCCACAGCGGTGTCGTTAGCTCGTCGCCAAAGCGTTTTTGCATGAGCTTTGGCCGTGCGCATGGCACGAAGAGTTCGTCGGTGCGTCGAAGCCGTGTCCTGAAGCTGGTCTCTGTGGCAGCTGACGTAGATAAATGTTAGGGTATAGCGAACTAAACTCAGACTGAATCAGCGAAGCGGAGCGGAGCGGATGCTGGAGGAAGAAATAAGGTGCATGTAAATATTAATAGTTACTGGCCACGTGATCACATTACTAACTAATGTGCCGCATCAGAGGCCATTAGTCGCCGGAACGGTCAATGAACAAATCAATGAAATATCCATGACAGTTCACTAAACTACACCTGCTCCTAGAAAACTTCCTCCGGGGATCTCGTAGGCTCCCAGAACAGGTTCGTGGCATGTCTCTTTACGTATTAAAGTCTAAAATGTAATTAGCAATACTCGAAGTGCTTCTGGCATGCCGACATGTTGATTTACATACTAATAACCTCGAAGGTGTTCCCGTATTCAGCAGGGCATGGATCGTTTCCCCACCAACCATCACCAAGACACTAGATGCATTAATACGCAGACATAATATGAAATACGTTATTGAGCGTCATAGACTTACGTAATAGCCGGAACGGCTCTTGTATTGATCTGGGGCGTCTGTACGGGGCCCCCAGCTGCCACCCTTCTTCGCACAGAGGGATTCGCCTAGATCCTGAGATGTGCCCTTACAATAGCTCAGCCATTTCGAACCGGTCTGCGCAGTGACGGTGGCGCTACAGCAGTGCGTTAGATAATGACAATAGACGTGTAGAAGGGATTAACAGACCTCAAAAATGCCAAAATAGCTACGCTAGTAAGCTTCATAATGGAGAGTGTTGGAAAACGTTGCGAGTGGATAAACTTATTAATAAGTAACTGAAAACTGATGATTTTGGGTTATCTGGTTATTGAAAAGCTAAGGAGGAATGTTTAAAGATGGTTGCTTTTATAAGATACTAAAATAGATGATATTTATTAATTGCCCTGGTGCTAAGTGTAAATACGTATTTCTCTTAGGTTTCTATTTAGAGTTTACTTACTATGTATTAAGGTTTAGATAAAACATATTAATTTTAAATACCTTTACCTATTTTATATTTAGCTAATCTCTTATAATTAGTAGTATTAAACTTTAAAAAAGATAAGAACCTTAATAATATAAGAACCTTAATAATACGAGAACCTTAATAATACGAGAACCTTAATAATACGAGAACCTTAATAATACGAGAACCTTAAGTGTGACGAAACGTCACAGCGGTGGGCACCTTGACCGCTGCGCCACGGGGCAAAAGCTTGGGCCATAATCGCTATTGTAGCAAGGCTTCAATCGTCTTGTACGGGGGACCAAGCCGTAACACCTCCAGTAAGCCACCTCAGCTTTATTAAAGTAACACGCAGTTCAGACGGCAAAGTCCATAGCTATTTTAGTGTTACTACCGGTTTGACCATCAGGCAACAATAGGTTAATAGATTTCTGCCAAAATTAGTTAAGAAAATACCGCATCTTGCCCGTTTCATCCGCCTTGGCTACTGCCGGTAGTTAAGCAACTCATGCATGGGTCTTCGAATTATGTGGGGTAAGACAGAAAGTTCGGTCACAACCAACATCTGACAACCAACATCTGCAATGCCCTAAGTTTTTTTCTTTAGGGCGACTCCAAGCGATTTGCATGGGGCGGGCTGGCCTGCCCACGACGATTTGATGCCGATAGGGTTGCGGAGCAAGAGACATACCCACTGCTGAAACCTTTCATGTCACGACTCAGCCGTGGCAATCCTTGCGGCTCAGTCGACAATTTCTCCCATCACAGCCTCGTCACGATTTCTTACTACATGGTCTAGCGGTCTGAAAAGAAAGAAAAAAACCACTGCCGGTCGCCCAGCGAAAATTGTATGGGATCAGCGGCGATGTTTTTTTCAGGTCTCTTCAGGTCGCTAGATGATATACGTCTGCTTCCAAGACGATCATGCGCAACCGAAGGTCCGATACCCATGTGCCCCGTCACGACTTGTTAGCTGCCTGCAAGTAGGCACCTTCTACGGCTTCTACGGAGTAGCATGTGCTCATGTCCGCGCTGCTTGCAAGATTTAACCCCTGTGACGGGGCTGTTGTGGCTACAGCCGGTCAAGCAAGCCATTAATCGGGTCTTCGAGAGGGGTTTCCATCAACTAGTTAAAGACGGCAGTAGATCGACCAGGTTTTCTCTTTCCCCTAAGAAGAGATAACGTCAATCATCCCATCAGGGTCCCTGGCTCCACATTGAGGCCATAGACTAAGAGCCTCGCAAGGTAACTAAAGGGCGCTTAAGTGATGCTATAAATGTGAGAGTAACTATTCCCTAATAAAGGCTATTTCTAGCTTTTTATCTTTAGGTAAAAATAAATAGCATGTAGGCGGGATTTAATATAATTATCTCTCTATAGGATTATTATTTAATACTTAGTTAATTCTTAATTTACTTTAATACTCTAGGTAATTAAGTACCTAGTAATAGCTATATAGTAACTTATTAGTATTATTATTTTTATTTTTATTATTAAGGCTAGACCTATAATAATCTATAGATATAAGAGTATAGCTATATATATTTAACGTATATAATAAGCAAGTGGGATAGATAAGTAAGCGGGATAAAAATCCCTTACCCTATATTATCTCTATTTAATTAATTCCTTACTATAAAAGATATTAAGGTTAAATATTAAGGCTAGAATCCTTCTTACCATTTACGCCCTTTAAGATAACCTAAAATAAAGCCTCTAATAAGTAATAGAGATATATAAAGTTACTTATATAAGGCTCTAGCGCTAGTAATAAGGTATTTAATCTCGATATAATATTATCTAGAAATCTTATAAGCTATTTAATCTAAAGGAAGAGATCTTTATTTATTTTATTCTTAATCTAGATTTATAAGGATTTCCCCTCTAGCTTTATAAGATAAAAGAAATAGCTAATTAATTACTTATTAACCGCGATATATTATTAATTAATATATATTAAGCTTTAAACTTTATTAGGCGATATTTAAACCTTAAGATATATTTTTTTTAGAGATATAATTACTAAAGAGCTAAATATAAAGATCTAATTATTATCTATAATTATTTTTAGATTATAGTAAATATAATTATAAAATATAATAACGTATATAATAAGTATGCCAATTAAATAAGCTTACCGGTTAAAAAATATCACCCTTAATCTAGAAATTAAAATAAATATATAATAAAGTATATAATTAATTAAAATTAATTACTATATTCTTCCCTAGATATTATAATAACTATCTAATATATCCTTGCGTTATACCCGGTCTTACTATATATTCCATAATGCCTTTCCTTTGGTCGCGCTAACCCTCCTTAACTACTACTTCTTAATGATTCAGCCGTTATATATATATTAGTATCTATCTAATTAATTATTTCTCTTCCTTTACCTAGAGTTATCTTCCCTCTATTTTATAGGTAGGTTCTTTTTACTTTATGCCGCTTATTAAGTACTTTATTTAACTATTAAAGGATCTAGTTCTTAGACTTTAGTAATATTATTTAATATATTATTGCCTTTATTCCTTTTAAAAATAATTTAAGTACCTTAAGAATAAATACCGGGGAGCTACTTTAGTGCCTTTTAATTCGCCTTTTAAGGTATTTAGACTAAGAGCTAGCCTTAAGGATAGTCTTTAGGGTCTTTAAGACCTAAGGGTTAGGGAGGTTCGCCTCCTCCCCTATAGGTATTAGAGTCTATAGCTATATATTAAGCTTTAATATAATATTTTCTAGGTCTAAAGGAATAAGCCTAGCCCCTTTAAAACCTCCCTTAATATTATTTTCTATTATAGTGGCTTAATAGGCGGCATAAAACGCTAGAAAGAACTTAGTCTTTAAAATATAGGTTATTAAGTATTTAATTAAATACTCTATTTCCCGGCTATAGGCTTTTTTAAGTAATCTAAAGCACCCGATATTAAGAGGCTAGAGTAAATAAGATAAATAAGGGGTATATAGAGTATGATAATATTATTCTCCTCGTAATATACCTTAAAGTCGGCCGAGTAGTAGCTTTTATACCTATTAAGGATTAAAAGGCAATAGCTACCGGTTAATTAGGTCTTTATATACCGATTAAAGTACTTAATCTACTTAAGGCCTATCTTATTATCGGTCTAGCTATTTTTAGTCGTGATAATAGCTTAATCGCCCGGGAGGTTACTTTCTTAATACTAGCTAGAGAGGTAATATTACCCTATAACTATAATAAATAGCTAGATCGCCTAACCTTCTATATTAATAGCCTAGATAATTATAATTTATTCCCGATTTCTAGGCTAGATTAATTTTAGTCTTTTATACCTTTCTATACCTATAATAACTATTCTACTTATAATTAAACCTATTATAAAGCTAGTCTCATTAAAGTTATAGATATTAATAAGGTTAATATTATACTTCGCGATTATATTCTCTATAAGCCTAAATTAATTATAAATAATAGTTAGATTTTTATATTTAGCTCTTTAGTAGTTATACTTATAGAGAAAATATATCTTAAGGTCTTTATATCGCTTAATGAAGTTAGAAGCTTAGCGCTTACCGATAGGTAGTATATTATGGTTAGCGAGTAATTAGTTAGCTATTTCTTTAATATTATATAGTCATAGGGGAAATCCTTATAAATCTAAATCGAGAATAAACTAAATAATAATCTATTCCTCTAGATTAGATAGTTTATAAGATTTAGGGATCTAATCGTAATAAGTAGTGACGCTATTCTCTCGGTTAAAGAGAGTACTATACTTAACTTAATAGATCTTTGCGGCGCGTTAGAGACTTAATTTTAGGTTATTTTAATAGGCTTAAAGCATAAAAAGGATATTTACCTTATTATTTAATTATAGTATCTTAAATAATTAAGAATTAATTGATTAAGTAGGAAGATAAAAGGTTAAGGGATTTTTAACCGGTAAGCTTATTTGACCGGCATGCTTATTATGTATGTTATTTAATTAAATAATATCTATAATATTAATAAGACTAGCTTTCTTATAGATATAATTATAAATAAAATATTATTATAGGTATAAAAAGGTATAAAAAGCTAAAATTAATATAGCTTAAAAACTAAAAATAAATTATAAATATTTAGGTAATTAATATAAATAATTAAGTAATCTTACTATTTATTATTAATATAGGCTAATATTACTTTATTAATTAATATTAAGATAATAACCTCTTAAGTAATTAAGCTATTATAATCACCTAATATAGCTAGATTAATAATAAGATTTATATTAAATAATTAAAATACTTTAATTAATATATAGCTAAATAATTAAATAATTATTATTATCTCTTAATCCTTAATAGCTATAAAAGTTATTACTTTATTAAATTTAAGAGATATTATAATAAAAATAAGATTATTAGGCTTTATATATTACTTTATTTATTTTATTTATTTTAGCCCCTTAATATTAAGTATTTTAATATACTTAAGAATATTTATAATTAAAAAATAAAATATTTAATTAAATACTTTATAATTTATATTTTAATAATTAAGTTCTTTTTAGCCTTTTATATTATATTTCAAGCTATAATAATAAAAAATAATATTAAAATAGCCTTTAAAGGAGCTAGGCTTATTCCTTTTAACCTAGAAAGTATAGTCTTAAAGCTTAATATATAGCTATAGACTTTAATATTAGCGAAAGAGATAGCTTAACCCTTAACCCCTTAGGTCTTAAAGACCCTAAAGATTATACTTTAGGCTTAATCTTAATTTAAATATATTAAAAAATAGATTAAAAAGTATTAAAATAGCTCTTTAGAGTTAATTCTTAAAGTATTAAAGTCTCTTATAAAGGGGATAAAGGTAATTATATATAAGATAGCTTTAATAAAGGCTAAAGTCTAAGACCTTTAAGAGATAAATAAAATATTTAGTAAGCACTAAAAGGTAAAAAGGACTAAATTGTAGAGAAGAAGGGTTATAATAATAAAAGAAAGAAGGTAAATAATTAATTAAATAGATATTAATATATAATTTATAACTAAATTATTAAGAAATAATAATTAAGGAAGGTTAATATAACTAAAGGTTTAAGATTATAATATCTATAATAAATCTAACTATAATATATAGACTTATTAAATAATAATTAAGATATTTAAGGAAGAATATAATAAATAGTTTTAATTAATTAAATAATTTATAGTATTTTTATTATAATTTTAATTTAAAAGGTTTAGATTTCTATCCTGCTTACTTAATTATTCTACTTACTTATTTTATATATTAATTAATTAATTTATTAATCTCTATTAACTCTTAATCCTTAATAGCTATAAAAGTTATTACTTTATTAATTTTAAGAGATATTATTAAGATAATAATATTATTAAGATAATAATATTATTAAGATAATAATATTATTAAGATAATAATATTATTAAGATAATAATATTATTATCTTAATAATATTATTATACTCTATATATTACCTTATTTATCTTATTTATTTTAGCCCCTTAATATTAAGTACTTTAATATACTTAAGAATATTTATAATTAAGAAATAAAATATTTAATTAAATACTCTATAATTTATATTTTAAAGATTAAGTTTTTTCTAGCCTTTTATAATATATTTTAAGTTATTATAATAAAAAAAATATTAAATTAACTTTTAAAGGAGCTAAATTTATTCTTTTTAACCTAGAAAGTATAATCTTAAAGCTTAATATATAGCTATAGATATTAATATCGCTTAAGGAGGTAACTAAACCCTTAACCCCTTAAGTCTTAAAGACCCTAAAGATTATACTTAAGGCTTAATTTTAATTAAAATACCTTAAGATATAAATTAAAAGGTATAAAAATAGCTCCCTAGAGTTAATTCTAAAAGCTATATAATCTTTTTCTAAGGGAATAAAGATAATTATATATAAGGTTATTTTATTAAAGGCTAGGGCTAAAGACCTTAAATAGATAAATAAGATATTAAGTTAGTATTAAAGGGTAAAAAGGACTTAATTATAGAAAAGAGGGGTTATAATAATAAAGGAAGGAAGGTAAGTAATTAATTAAATAGATATTAATATATAATTAAAAGCTAAATTATTAAGGAGTAATAATTAAGGAAGGTTAATATAATTAAGGGTTTAATATTATAATATCTATAGTAAGCTTAATTATAATATAAGGATATATTAGGTAGTAATTAAGATATCTAGGGAAGAGTATAGTAAGTAGTTTTAATTAATTAAATAATTTATAGTATTTTTATTATAATTTCTATCTTAGGGGTATAAGGAAAGTAGTATATATACTTACTTAGTATATATGCTTATTATATATATTACCTTTAATTTAAGATTAATTTTAGATAATGGAGATATCTATATAAATAAGCCTCTATAATTATAATTTATTACTATATAGAAATAGAACTTTATTAAATAATAGGCCTTAATAGCTAGATTAAGGTTAAATTATAAATAGAAGTATAATATCTAGTATTTTCTAGGGGAATAAACTAAGCATACTAGGTTTATTATTAATAAGGTATTAAGGTATTACTATATAATAGGTATATTATATCTTAATAAGAGATTAAAAAGGTCTTAAAGGTAACTGAAGTTTATTAATAGCTAAAGTAGCTAAATATCTATCTAAGGTATAATAAATATTATATATATATATAAGTATCTTATAGTTACTAAGAGTATATTATAATACAAGAACATATCTTATAGTATAAGACTAAATTTAAAGTATAAAACTATCTCTAGTTAGGTATTAAGGAAGGAGAATTATAGGGAATTTCTAGGTATATAATAAGACTATAGTTAAGCTATAATATAATCTCCCCTCTTTTATTAGTTCTTACCCTTAAGACTATTTCTATAGGCTTTATTTTCTATTAATAAAAATAAATATAATCCTATAAATATTCCTTTATCGTAATTATATTATAATCTTAATTTATATATTATTAAAAGGCTTAAGCTATCTTAATTATTAAAACAAGATATTATATTATACCTTACTTATATAATATTATAAAAACTCTATTATATTATAAAGAAAGGTTATAAAGAATATTTAAAATATACTTATTAAGGTTATTTTTATAATAGGAATAATATCTTAATTTAATGAGCTAAGTCATATCTTAGTATTCCTTATATATAGCTAATACTTATAATAATAGATTATTTTATTATAGAAAAGTATTATCTTAAGTCTAAAGAAAAGAAGACTAAAGAGGAATTAAGTATATTAAAGTAATAATTAAATAAATATCTTTCCGAGCTAATATAACTTTATTACTAAAAGTATTATCTTAAGGAATAAGGTATTAGGATATTAAATAAGGGTTTATTATCTATAGAGGAATTACAAATATTTAATTAATTAAAAGTAGAGGTAATAATTAAGATATAGGCTATAGGGGTATTTAATATTATTAATTAAAAGATTATAATCCTTTTATATTTAATAAATATTCTTTAATAGGTATTATAAGTTTATAAAATACCTTAAGGGTTTTTAAATATTCTTGAATTTAAGGTAATTCTTTTATTTTATTAAATATTTTATTTTATTAAATATTTTATTTTATGAAGTATTTTATTTTATTATTAATCCTTTATAACTTAATAATATATTTTACTATATATTCTTTTAATTTATTAATTTCAAATAGTTTATTATAATATTTAATATAAATAGTATCTTCAGTAATTTTAAATAAAGAAATATAAAAGATTAAATAAACCTTAGCCTTAAGAGGGAAATTTAATTTATAGTTATTTTTTCTAATTCTCTATAGAATCTTAAAAGGTTTAATATACTTGTAATTAAGTTTTTTATTTTATTATTTTATTATAGTATTTTTCATTAATAAATAGATTATTTCTCTTTCTTTAAAGCTTAATCCTTTTAATTACTTAAGGTTATAATAGGTCTCTATATATTTTTATATACCTTTAAGTTCTATTTTTATTTCTTTATATAGGTTCTTAAGTTAATTATTAGCGATAATAACTTTAAGGTTAATTAATCCTTCTCTCTCTATTTTATGCATATCTAGGGTAAATCTAAAGTTAATAAAGGCTAATATTATTTTTATGCGTTTATTAAATACTATATTATAGGTTAATTAAGTAATATATAATTTATTAACTTAATTTATTTATTTATAGTTAATATAATATTATAAATATTATTGAATTATATAATTTATATTTTTTATTTATTTATTAATCAAGAGTCTAAATACTATAGTAAGTTTATAATAAAGGCTAAGTTATACTATAAGTACTTATTGAAACTTACAATTAAATCTAAGTCTTTAATTTGAAATAATTTCTATAGGTAATCTATATATATTAATAATATATTCTAAGAAGATATAGGAAAGTTCTTTTATATCTATTATTTTTTAAAATATAATAAAATATACAAATTTTATAAGATAGTTAATAATAATAAATATATTATTATAAATAATTTTAATTAAGGGTTTTTTTTAATAAAAATAGCTTTATAATAACGTCTATTATAATTAAATCCCATAGTTATTATATAATTAATAAAGGTTATAAGTGCTATAAGGTTTATATTATTATATTTATATCTTAATATATAGGTTATATTAATATATTAAATTTTTAATTTATTATTTTATATTAAGGAAATAATATCTATATTTTTATAATCTTTTATATATTTTTATTAAATCACTATAACGCTATAATACCTAAAGGGATTAAAGTCTCTTAATATTACTTAATATAATTAATAATAATAGCCTATACCTAGGTTAAGTATCTTAATAACTTAAAATATTAATTAGTATTATTACTATATAGTATGTAAAGTTAATAGCTCTAATAGTTAGCCTACTTACCTCTATAAACTCTATTTAAAAAGAAGATCTAGAGGTATTAGCTATCTCTCTTAACTAACTATATTCTAAATAAATAATATATCTCTTAATAGAATAAGAAATATAATAACCCTAAGGACTCCTAAGGGGATTATTACTTTATTAATCTAACCTTCTTAGTATCTCTTAATATTAATAAAGAGGATTACCCTTTAAGTATACCTTTATAATTATTATAATTATTATAATAAAAAAAAAAATTATAACTTAAGTATTAATCTACGATAATCTATAATATATCGATTATATTAATATTATTATTTTATATAGAAATAGCCTTTAGTATAATTAGATAGATCTAGCTATAACCCTTATAGAAAAACCCTAGAAGGCGCGCTAGAGGTTCTAGAGGAAATACTATTATAGAGCCCTTAAAAGGATCGGGCTAAACCCTATCGCGATAACCAATAAAAAGGTCTTATTTATTAAGTTTAGCTATAAGCTTTTATTTATTATAAACTTTATAGCCCTATTACTATAGCTATATTATAACTTAGTGCTTAAAAATTTTAATATAAATAAAATTTACCTTTTTAGCTACCGCGCTTAAAGGGTCTTAAATAGACCCCTTTTACCTATTAAATAGGCTATTATAAATAATATAAATAGCGGAACCTATAACCTATAGATTATATAGCTAGTAATTAAGCTTAAGGCGATTTAAGTAATTTAATAATTATATAAATAAACTAAAGATATAAATAGGAAAGAATTATTAATTAGAGAGGAGTAGGGGGTTCTAGGTTCTTATAGGGATTAACTATAGTATAGGGACTATAGTATTAGGTTTCGGGGACTAAATAGGATTAATATCTATAGTTAGATAACTCTTAGGTAAAGAGTTAATATATTTAATTAATCTAACGGTTAAAAAATATAATATTAAATATATAATATATATCGCCTATGAAAAATATAAGAATATAAGCTATAAGATAATATATATAATATAGAGATTATCGCTTAGCGAGACCTTATCTAAAGACGGTATTAACTCTCTTATGTTACGTAATATACATTAAAATATAAGATAATTATGCGGTAATAGTTAGTAATTTTAATAGTGATTTTAATAATATTATATATTTTTATAACTCCTTAATATTTATATATTATATTTTCTATATATCTAGTTTATATAATAATATTATTTTATATTATAAATTATAAGTAATTATATTTATTATACTTAAGTAATTATAATTATATCTATCTTATTTTAGTATTATAGTTATATTATTAATTAATAATACTAACTTTATTATTATTAAATCTTTTTCTATAGATAATAATTAAATTAAATTCTAAAAGGTATTTTATATAATATAAGTATTATTAATTAAATTCTTAAGTTATAATAAAATATATATTATTATTAAAATTACTATTAAAATTAGTAATTATTATTAAGTAATTATCTTATATTTTAATATATATTATGTAATCTAAGAGAGTTAATACTATCTTTAGATAAGGTCTCGCTAAATAATAACCTCTATATTATATATATTATCTAATAGCTTATATTCTTATATTTTTTATAGGCTATATATATTATATATTTAATATTATATTTTTTAATTAATAATTCAATTAGATATTCTAATTCTTCACTTAAGATTTATCTAACTATAGGTATTAATCCTATTTCGTCCCAAAAATCTAATATTATAGTCCCTATATTATAATTAATCCCTCTAAGAACTCTATAACCCTTCTCTCCTCTATATTCTTTTATATTTATATCCTATTTAGTCTATTACTATAGATGTAAGAGATTATTAATTTACCTAAGGCCTATATGATACCCTAAAGTTTATAGCCGATTTTATTAACTAGAGGTTATATTTATCGCTCTTTAGCTTAGCTAAGAACCTTTTCCTATTATTTGAATAAGGCCTATTGAGGGCCTTTAAGGCTAAAATACTAAAAAGGTAAAGCTTATTATTAAGCTAAACCTCTAGGTTTTACTTATATATACCTTAAGGCTTTAGGATTAAGATATAATTCAAGTTAGCTAAAATAGATAATATAAATTAAATAATAAATAACGTACTTAATAAGCAAGCGCCGCAGTTAAGTAAGCGCCGCACTTTCCCCTCTTATACCTAACTTTTTATTTAATTAATTAATTCCTAACTATAAAATATATCTTAATTAAATATTAAGGCTAGAACCCTTTTTATACTTTAGGCCCTTTAAAATAACCTAAGTTTAAGTATATTTAAAAAGAAGAGATAGAGGTATTAGCTACCTCCCTTAATTAACTTTATATTAAATAAATAATATATATCTTAATAGAATAAAAAATATAAAAACCCTAAGGGAATTCCTAAAGGGATTATTACGTTCTCTATTTAACCTTCGTGTTATTTGTTAATATTAATATAGCTAATTACGCTTTAGTATTTTTAATAACTAGAAAAATAAAATATAATTAATATATCTATTATAGTCTATATAGACCTATAGATAAGAGACCTTTCTTATATAATAAAGGAGTATTAATAGAGGCTTGAATATAATAAGGAATTCCTCGCGGCTATCTTTATGGCTATAATATAAGGGGCCTCTTAAAAGCATTACTATATAATATATAATTTGCCCTTTTATATTATTTTACCCCTTAATATTAAATAACTTTATAATACTTAGCTATTAATTAATAATATACTTAATAAGTAAGCGCTATAATTAAGTAAGCGCTATAATTAAGTAAGCGCCGCATTTTCCTAACCTCTCTTATAGAAATCATAATAAAAATATTATAAATTATTTAATTAAAACTTATTATATTCTTCCCTAGATATCTTATTCTAATAAATCCTATAATAATTTTATTAAGATACTATAATATTAAACCCTTAATTATATTAATCTTCCTTAATTATTACTCCTTAATAATTTTGCTATTACCTATATATTAATATTTATTTAATTAATTACCTATCTTCTTTCCTTTATTATTATTACCTCTTTTTTATAATTTAATCCTTTTTACCCTTTAATATTAACTTAATATTTCATTTATTTATTTAAGTTAACCTTTTAAGTAAGGTAAGCTTATATATAATTATCTTTATTCCCTTAAAAAAGACTATATAATTTCTAGAATAAACTTTAGGGAGCTATTTTTATATACTTTATCTTTTAAAGTATTTTAATTAAGATTAAGCCTTAAGTATAATCTTCAAGGTCTTTAAAACCTAAGAGATTAATAATTTAGCTATCTCTTTAATTAATATTAATATCTATAGCTATATATTAAGCTTTAAGATTATATTTTTTAAATTAAGAGAAATAAGCTTAATCTCTTTAAAGGCTAATTTAATATTCTTTTCATTATAATAGCCTAAAATATAATATAAATAAAAAGAACTTAATCTTTAAATATATTATAGAGTATTTTATTTCTTAGCTATAAGTATTCTTAAGTATATTAAAGTATTTAAATTAAGGGGCTAAAGTAAATAAAATAAATAAAATAATATAAAGCTAAATAATCTTATTATTATTATAAGATCTCTTAAATTTAATAAAGTAATAACTTTTATAGTATTAAGGATTAAGAGATAATAATAATTATTAATTATTTAGCTATATATTAATTAAAGTATTTTAGCTATTTAAGATTAATCTTATTATTAATTTAGCTATTTTAGGTTATTATAATAGCCTAATTACTTAAGAGGTTATTATATTAATATTAATTAATAAAGTAATATTAGCCTATATTAATAATAAATAATAAAATTACTTAATTATCTATATTAATTACCTAAATAATTATAATTTATTCTTAATTTTAAGTTATATTAATTTTAGCTTTTTATACCTTTTATATCTATAATAATTATTTTACTTTAAATTATATCTATTATAATATTAATCCTATTAATATTATAGAAATTATTTAATTAGATATTATATTTATAATTATATTTACTATAAGCTGAAATTAATTATAGATAATAGCTAGATCTTATATTTAATACTTTAGTAATTATATTTCTAAAAAAAATATATCTTAATATCTAGGTATTACTTAATAAAGTTTAAAGCCTAATAGATATTAATTAATAATATATCGCGATTAATAAGTAATTAATTAGCTATTTCCTTTATATTATAAAGCTAGGGGGAAATCCTTATAAATTTAAGTTAAAAATAAACTAAATAAGGATTTATTCCTCGAGATTAGATAGATAATATAATTTCTAGATAATATTATATTAAGACTAGATGCCTTACTAGTGGCGATATAGTCGTCACTTATCGACTATATAGGTCCTTATGGCATATTAGATAGTTTATAGAGGTAAATATACTTACTATTAAGTTAAGTTATTAACTTTATATATTATATAGCAATAATATTAAGTA
This sequence comes from Fusarium virguliforme, assembly GCA_020883615.1. Lineage (NCBI taxonomy): Eukaryota > Fungi > Ascomycota > Sordariomycetes > Hypocreales > Nectriaceae > Fusarium > Fusarium virguliforme. The sequence continues at coordinate 407,162 of JAJHJD010000017.1, forward strand.
ATATTTTAAGCTATTAAGATATTTAATATTGGTATAGGTTATTATTATTAATTTTATTAGGTAACATTAGGAGACTTTAATCCCTTTAGGTATTATAGAGTTATAGTGATTTAATAATAAAGGATATAATATTTTATAATTTATATAAATCTTAATTTAATATTAACTTCCTTTGAGGTAATATTTAAAGTCCTTAAAGGTATTAATAATAGCTAAGAATTCTTTATTATAGGTTAAATAATTAAGTTTTACTCTTTATAACTTATAGAAGTAAAATATAATTAAGTAAAGATTCCCTTTTTTATTTATAATTTAATTTAGGCTTTAAGAGCAAAATCTAAAGAATTAATCTCTTGCTTAATTTCTTTAATTACATTAAATATATTGAAGATTAATTTATTAAGAATAATAACTTATAGTTAATTAAAGGCTTATTATATTTATTTTATCCATCTAAATAATATACCTTTTTTAATAAATTCTATATAGGGTATAATAATCCTATTAAAGTTTTAGATAAATTAATAATAATAATTAAGAAATCTTAAGAAGGATTATACTTCCTTAAGGTTAATTGATATCAATTAATTTTTAATAGCTTGAATCTTCTTTTTATTTATTTATATTTTATTATAAGAAATTTAATATTTAAGGAATATAATTTATTTTTAATAAAAATAGCTCTTTATAGGCTTAATTAATATATTAAGATCTTAAAGTATTTGTAGGATCTTATTAGATATATTCTATATATTAATCTTTTATATTAAAGAAAGTAAAGATAGTATTTAGGTAATATATAATAAAGATTTTAAGGTATACTTTTAATATATTAATAATCATTTATTAAAGTATTATAAAGTAATTAATAAATCTAAATAATATTATTAAGTATTTTAAAAGTCTCTATTTAATTTAAGAAGTAATCTTTTAGTTATTACCCTCTTTAATATATATTAAGTTATATATAGCCTTTAGATTAAATATAAATATTTTCAACTTTATTATAGCCTATAAAGGTAATTAAAGGTATCTAATATTTATTAATAATTAAAATAATAAAGGCCTATACCTAGACTAAGGATCTAAATATATTATATTAATAAGGATTATTATTATATTATATATAGCCATAATAATACTATAATCTATTAAGTTAAGCTATTTATAATAAATAATAATTTAATAATATAGCTTCCTACCTTAATATACTCTCTAAAAAGAAAAGCTAGATATATTACTTATTAGCCTTAATAAACTCTTTAAGAAGAAGAGCTAAAGATATTAGTAGCTTTAGTTAATTAACTCTATTCTAAATAAATAGGCTATCTCTTAATTAAATAGAGAGTATAAAAACCTTAACGGGAGCTATAATTCTTTTAATTTAATCTTTTAATTATTAAGCCCTAATAATTAATAAAATTAATTTATTAAAATATTAATTCTAATAAAATAACTATTAATATAATAATAAAATAACTCTATAATTAAACTTTAACCTTAATAATATAGAAACTATAGTTAGGTCCTATAGGACCCTACCTCTATATAGTAATAAGGAACTTAATAATATATTATTAAATATATCTATTAATATATAATAAAGACTTATAGGGAGAGTTAATAATAGATTCCCTAAGTATATTTTATATTAGACTTTATACTTTAGGGATATATATTATATTATTTTTAATCTTTAAAGTTTAAATTAATATTATACTTTAATTTCTATTAATATTTTATTACCTTACTTTATATAAATAGGTTAATAAAGAGCTAGATTTATTATATTAACTTATAGATTCGCTAAAGTAAGGCTATAAGCTTAATAATTAAAAAGTAAAATTCCTTTAAGATCTTTATATTAATATCTATATTATATATTATAATATTAGCTATCTATCTTAATATATTATAAAATATTTAAATATTTATATAATAATATATTAAGCTTAATTAATTTAAAGATTATAAAGAGGAGGTCTAAAGGGGTAAATTTTATTTAAGGGATTAAAATAAGGTTAAAATTTTAATAATTTAAAAGGATAAATATATAAAGGTAAAGGCCTTAATAAATAGAAGAGAGTTATTTAGTTAAAATATTATTAGCTAAATTTATAATTAAGATATATAATATATATAGTTTATAAAAAAGTATAATATAAGGTTAAAGATAATATATTTAACTAAAGCCAGGGCTATTTTTAATAAGAGCCTTAAAATACTCCTTAAATAAGTATTTAATATATAGGCCTATAGGTTATATAACCCTTAAGCCTATAAGTTAGTCTCCTTACTTTACGCTAATAATAAAGTATTATATAGAGATATAATAAGTAATAGTTAGTAAGGTAAAAAAGAATATAAACTAAGGTTTAAATTAAATATAATAAAGAAATATTTTCTAAAGAGGTAATTCTTTATTTTTGTAATAAATAATAATAATATTTAGTCTTTTATTATAATAATATTAAGCTACCTATAATATATAATTAATTATAATTTATTTAAATTTAATTTAGGAATATATATAATAAAGTATCTAGCTAAATACTTTAAAGTCTAAATATATAACTTCTATAATATATCTCATAATTATTCCTTACCCCGGTTTATATTATTATTTACCTTACTGACTATTACTTATTGCGTCTCTATATAATACTTTATCATTAGCCTAGAGCGAGGGGACTAACTTATGGGCTTAATGGTCACGTGACCCGCGGGCCTATATAACGGGTGCTTACATAAGGAGCATTTTAAGGCTCTTATTGAGCCCTAGCTCTAGTTAAACGCATTATCTTCAACCTTATATTATACTTTTTCATAAACTATATATATTATATATCTTAACTATAAATTCGGCCGACGATATTTCAATTAAATAGATCTCTTCTGCCTACTAAGGCCTCTACCTCTATATAGTTATCCTTCTAAATTATTAAAACTTTAACCCTATCTCGATCCCTTAAAAACTAACCCCTTTAGACCTCCTCCTTAATATCTTTAAACTAGCTATAGAGCTTAATATATTATTATATAGGTACTTAGGCATTCTATACTATATTTAGATAGATAGCTAGTATCATACGCTATATAGTATAGGTATTAGTATTAAGATCCTAGAGAAACCTTATTTCTTATTTATTAGGCTTTAGCCTTACTTTAGCTTCTCTATAAGGCGATATAATAGGTCTAGCTCTCTATTAACCCACTTATATAAGGTAAGGTAATAAAATACTAATAGAAATTAAAATATAATAATAATCTTAACCCTAAAGATTATAAAGTTAATATAATATTTATCCCTAAAGTATAAGGTTTTATATTAAATATATTTAAGGAATCTATTATTAGCTCTTTCTTTAAGTCTTTATTATATATTAATAGGTATATCTAGTAATATATTATTAAGCTTTCTATTACTATATAGAGGTAGGGTCTTATAGGACCTAACTATATTACCTATATTATTTAATTAAAGGTCTAATTATAGAGCTCTTATTATTATTATGCCGATAGTTATTCTATTAGAATTAGTACTTTAGCGAGCTAATCTTATTAATTATTAAGGGTTAATAGTTAGAAGATTAAACTAGAAGAATTAGTAATAGCTCCCCTTAGGGTTCTTATACTCTCTATCTAGTTAAGAGATAGCCTATTTATTTAGAATAGAGTTAATTAAGTAAGGCCGCTAATATCTCTAGCTCTTCTTCTTAGAGAGTTTATTAAGGCTAATAGCTAGCGTCTCTAGCTCTTCTTTTTAGAGATTATATTAAGGTAGGAAGCCTCACTATTAAATTACTATTTATTATAAATAGCTTAACTTAATGGATTATAGCGTTATTACGGCCGTACGCAATATAATAATAACCCTTACTAATATAGTATACTAAGATCCCTAGTCCGGGTATGGGCCTTTACTATTTTAACTACTAATGAATATTAGGCACCTTTAATCGCCTTTATAGGCTATAATAAAGTTAAGAATATTAATAATTATTCCTTAAGTATATTAAGCTTAATTTATATTAAGTTATAAAGAAAGAAGAATTTATATAAGTTTTTATTTTTAAGGATAATCTTAAGGTCTTAATTTATATATTAAGGTAGCTTTATATTAAGCTATTTTTCAAAAAGCTTTTTATAGACTTAAGATTATTTAAATATATTCTTAAATTATTTATTAAAAATATTCTTTTAATAATACTTTATACTTTCTAAGTCTTTATTAAGCTATTATAGTTAATATTATAAATAACTTATAATATATATAATAAGTAAGTATAATAGTTATATAAGTATAATAAAATCCTAAACTTTAAGCTAGAGATTATAATTAAAATATAATAAATTATTTAATTAATTAAAATTACTTATTATATTCTTCCCTAGATATCTTAATTACTACCTAATAGGCCCTTATATTATACTTAAGCTTACTATAGATATTTATAATACTAAATACTTAATTAGATTAACCTCCCTTAATTATTATTCTATATAATTTAGCTATTATTTATATATTAATATCTATTTAATTGATTATTTACCTTCCTTTCTTTATTACTATAACCCCCTTTTTTATAACTAGGTCCTTTTTATCCTCTAGTATTAGCTAAATATCTTATTTACCTCCTAAAGGTCTTTATTTTTAGTAATTAATTAATCAATTATATATTAATTAAAGTATTTAAGTTACTTAAGATAAATTTTATTATTAATTTAGCTATTTTAGGTTATTATAATAGCTTAATTACTTAAGAGGTTATTTTCTTAATATTAATTAATAAAATAATATTAGCCTATATTAATAATAAATAATAGAATTAATTAGCCTTTTATATTAATTATTTAAATTCTTATAATTTATTTTTAATTTTTAAGCTATATTAATTTTAGCTTTAAATACCTTTTTAAGCTTATAATAATTATTTTATTTATAATTATATCTATAAGGAAATTAATCTTATTAAAGTTATAGATATCCATTATATTAATATTATATTTTATAATTATATTTATTATAAGCTAAAATTAATTATAGATAATAATTAGATCTTTATATTTAGCTCTTTAATAATTATATTTTTAAAAAAATATATCTTAAGCTTTAGGTATTACTTAATATAATTGTAAGCCTAATATATATTAATAGATAATATATCGCGATTAATAAATTATTAATTAGCTATTTCTTTTATACTATAAAGCTAGGGGGAAATCTTTATAAATCTAAGTTAAGAATAAAGTAAATAAAGATCTCTTTCTCTAGATTAAAGAGCTAATATAACTATAGAATAATATCGCATTAAGACCAGATACCTTACTATCAGCGATATAAAGTCTAATAATAGACCTTATAGATAATTACCGCTCATTAGAGGCTTAACTTAAGGCTATTTTATATTACCTAAATAGTAAGAAGGATTCTAGCCTTAATAAAGCCTTATAATATATTAGGTAGTTAAGAATTAATTAATTAAATAGAGATAATATAAGGTAAGGGATTTTTATTATACTTATATCACTATTTCACTCGCTTATTATATATATTATTCTATTACTATTATTATATATAGCTTTATATCTATAAATATTATATTCCCTTTAGATATAATAATAATTATATACTATATTATATATTATTTATTTATTTCTAATTAACTTAAAGTTTAAGAATGCTTATTATATACTTTAATAGATAATTATTATTAAAATATATTTAATTAAAGCTTTAACTAATAATAAGTTTATAATATATTAAGTAAGGAAAGCTTAATAATAACTTATGACCTTTAAGAAAAATAATATTAAACTTAAAGAATATTATTAATAAATTTAATACTTTATATAATTAACTTTTATATTTCTAAAGTAACTAAAGGCTATTAACGTTTTTATTGTATGTATAGTTACCTTTAATACTATAGTCTATTAATATAATAAGCTAATAATATATATAGTAAGTATCTTAATTAAGTAAATATCTTAAAAATCCCTTAACCTATATTGTCTTTATTTAATTAATTAATTCCTCACTACCTAATATATTATAAATTAATTATAAGGCTAGAATGCCTTTTATTCCTTAGCCCCTTTAAAATAACCTTAGATTAAGTCTTTAATATACCGCTAATATCTATATAGTCTCTTAGAAGGCCCTTAACTATTAATAAAAGGATATTTAATCTTAATATAATATAATCTAGAAATTATATTAACTATTTAATCTAGAGGAATAGATCTTTCTTTACTTTATTTCTTATTTATATAGTGGCATAAAAGCCTTTTTTTATTATCTTAATAATCTTATCTAAAGTAGTACCTTTTTCTTTATTATTTTATTTTATTTTTAGTTTTACTTCTCTTACTTAAGTAAGGGTATTTATAAATTATTCTAGAGATATATTTTATTATTATCCCCGGTTTATATTATTGTTTACCTTATTGATTATTACTTATTGCGTCTCTATATAATATTTTATTATTAGCCTAGAGCGAGGGGATTAACTCGTGGGCTCGATAGTTATATAACCCGTGGGCCTACGTAATAAGTGCTTATATAAGGAGTATTTTAAGGCTCTTATTAAGCCCCGGCTCTAGTTAAATATATTATCTTTAACCTTATATTATATTTTTTTATAAACTATATATATTATATCTTAACCGTAAATTTAGCCGATAATATTTTAATTAAATAGATCTCTTCTACCTATTAAGGCCTCCGCCTTTATATAGTTATCTTTTTAAATTATTAAAACTCTAACCTTATCTTAATCCTCTAAATAGAATTAACCCCTCTAGACCTCCTCTTTATTATCTTTAAACTAGCTATAGAGCTTAATATATTATTATATAGATACTTAAGTATTCTATATTATATTAAGATAGGTAGCTAGCATTATACGCTATATAATATAGGTATTAATATTAAGATCCTAGATAAACTTTATTTCCTAGGAATTAGGCTCCTAGCCTTACTCTAGCTTCTCTATAAGGTAATATAATAGGTCTAGCTCTCTATTAACCTATCTATATAAGGTAAAGTAATAAAATATTAATAGAAATTAAAGTATAATAATAATTTTAACCCTAAAGATTATAAGGTTAATATAGTATTTATCCCTAAAGTATAAGGTCTTATATTAGATATACTTAAGGAACCTATTATTAGCTCTATCTTTAAGTCTTTATTATATATTAATAGGTATATCTAATAATATATTATTAAGCTCTTTATCGCTATATAGAGGTAAGGTTCTATAGGACCTAATTATATTACCTATATCGTTTAATTAAAGGTCTAATTATAGAGCTTTTAATATTATTATATTAATAGTTATTTTATTAAAATTAATATTTTAATAAATTAATCTTATTAGTTATTAAGGGTTAATAATTAAAAGATTAAACTAAAAGAATTAATAATAGCTCCCTTTAGGGTTTTTATACTCTCTATTTAGTTAAGAGATAGCCTATTTATTTAGAATATAGTTAATTAAGTAAGGCTATTAGTATCTCTAGCTCTTCTTTTTAGAGAGTTTATTAAGGCTAATAGCTAGCGTCTCTAGCTCTTCTTTTTAGAGAGTATATTAAGGTAAGAAGCCTTATTATTAAATTACTATTTATTATAAATTACTTAACTTAATGGATTATAGTATTATTACGGCTATATATATATATAGTAATAACCCTTATTAATATAATATATTGAGATCCCTGGTCTAGGTATGGGCCTTTATTATTTTAATTATTGATAAATATTAGGTACTTTTGCTTACCTTTATAGGCTATAATAAAGTTAAGAATATTAATATTTTATTATTATAATAGATAGAATTAAAATTATATTACTTTAATTCCTTTATATTATTTTTTAATATAATAGTCTTTTACTTTATATAAAAAATAGGGTTGTATATTTAATTATAAGAGGGGGATAGAGAAATACTCCTATTCCTTTTTCTTTTATAGGTATAATTTATAATAATAGTCTTTATATAAGACTTATATAATCTTATAGTATTATAGGGATCTTAATAATATTTTATTATTACTATATAGGTTATATTAAGGCTTTAATAAATAAGGGTTTAATATTACTTCCTTATAATAAGCTTAAATATAAATATCTTCTATATTTTCTACCTTTTATAGCTCTTAAGCTAGTTAAATATATATATTAATATTACTATTTTAATAATATATCCCTTACTTATTAATCTAAATATTATAATCCTTATTCTATATTTATTTATATTATTTAATATTTTATTATATCTCCTTAAGTTCCTATTATATTTATTATATTAATATACTTAATAAGCGAGCTAATTAGATTAATAAGCTAATTAAAAATCCCTTAATCTATAATATTACTATTTAATTAATTAATTCTTAACTACCTAAGATACCTTAATTAACTAATAAGGCTTAAATCCTTCTAGCCCTTTAAGCCTATTAAAATTAATTAAAACTTAGCCTTTAACGCGCTATAAAGATCTATTAAATTCACTATAATATACTCTATAATTAATATATTAATATCTAAGCCTAAGCTAATATTATCCCGAAATTGTATAAGCTATTTAATCTAAAGGAAAAGATCTTTATTTATTTTATTCTTAATCTAGATTTATAAGGATTTCCCCTCTAGCTTTATAATATAAAAAAATAGCTAATTAATTACTTATTAATTAGAATATATTACCTATTAATATATATTAAGCTTATAATTTTATTAGGTAATATCTAGAGCTTAAGATATATTTTTTTTAGAAATATAATTATTAAAGAGCTAAATATAAAGATCTAATTATTATCTATAATTAATTTTAATTTATAATAAATATAATTATAAAATATAATATTTAATTAAATAATATCTATAACTTAAATAAAATTAATTTCTTTATAGATATAATTATAAATAAAATAATAATATAAGCTTAAAAAGGTATTTAAAGCTAAAATTAATATAATTTAAAAACTAAAAATAGATTATAATAATCTAAATAATTAATATAGATAATTAATTAATCTTATTATTTATTATTAATATAGATTAATATTACCTTATTAATTAATATTAAGAAAATAACCTCTTAAGTAATTAAGTTATTATAATAACTTAAAAGAGTAAGATTAATAATAAAATTAATTTTAAACAATTAAAGTATTTTAATTAATATATAATTAAATAATTAAATAATTATTATTATCTCTTAATCCTTAATAGCTATAAGAATTATTATTTTATTGAATTTAAGAGATATTATAATAATAATAAGATTATCTAGCTTTATATATTACCTTATTTATTTTATTTATTTTAGCCCTTTAATATTAAGTATTTTAATATATTAAAATAAATTTATAATTAAGAAATAAAATATTTTATTAAATACTCTATAATTTATATTTTAAAGATTAAATTCTTTTTAGACTTTTATATAATATATAAAGTTATTATAATAAAAAAAATAATAAAGTATTATTTAAAGAGATTAAATTTATTCTTTTTAATCTAGAAAATATAATCTTAAAGCTTAATATATAGCTATAGATTTTAATATTTATTAAGGAGGAAGTTAAGCCCTTAATCTCTTAGGTTTTAAAGACTCTAAAGACTATATTTAAGGCTAGATTTTAATTAAAATACCGTAAAAAATAAATTAAAAGGTATTATAATAACTCCCTAAAGTTAATTCTTAGACCTTTAAAGTCTTTTATAAAGGGTATAATAATAATAATATATAAGAATATATTATTAAGGGCTAAAATTAAAGACCTTTAAGAAATAAATAATATATTAAATTAATATTAAAGGGTAAAAAAGACTTAATTATAGAAAAGAGGGGTTATAATAATAAAGGAAGAAAGGTAAATAATTAATTATATAGATATTAATATATAAATAATAGCTAAATTATTAAAGAGTAATAATTAAGAGAGATTAATATAATTAGGTATTTAATATTATAATATCTATAATAAGTCTAGCTATAATATAAGGACCTATTAAATAATAATTAAAATATATAGGGAAAAATATAATAAATAATTTTAATTAATTAAATAATTTATAGTATTTTTATTACGATCTCTAGCTTTAAGGTTAGGATTTTTAATTAGCTCGCTTATTTAATTAGCTAACTTATTAAGTATATTAATTATTTTTAAGGTATATAATTATTTTAAGTTATTAGTCTTATAAGCTAGTTATTATATTATTAAGTAGCTCTAAAGATTATTTTCTTATAGCTATTATTATTAATTATTCCTTTGTTCTTAAGTTTTAATAATAATACCTAAGATAATTTAATATTATCTTATAAGTTCCTTTTATTAATAATAATATTAATAAAAGACCTTTTTAATAATTATTATGAGATATAAATTTATATAATATAATATTATCTATAGGTAATATTATACTTTATTTCTTTCTTCTTTAGGTATATATAGTAATTAAATATATTAATTTCTCCTTTATATAATTTAGATTTATTATAGTTATTTTATATTATAATAATCTTTATTATTTATATTATTATCTAGGGATTATTTTATAATTAAGTAATATTTATTTATTTATTACCTTTCGGGAGTATTTATTATTTCTAATTTTTTTTTAATTAATACCTCCCTTTAATAATATCTTATACCCTTTTTCTATATATATTTACTTTATAATTAAGCTTATAATACTAAAAGTACTTAATTAGCCTCTAAGTATATTATATAGCTCTTAATATTATAGGTCTAGCTTTAATATTATATAAGGTATTATAATACCTCTTTTTACCTTAATTTATATTAAAGTCAGAGATATTTAATTAATTATTATTAAATCTTAGGTTCTATAGTTTCTTCTATAAGAATTATTAATTATTAATTCTAATTACTTTATTAATATAATTAATAAAGTTATTAAGCTAATCTTCTTAATAAAGTTTAGCTTATACCTCTTTCTTAAGTTTATTAAAGAAAAATAATATTAAGGGCTCTTAATCCTAAGAGAGTTTGAAGGTAAATTAAAGGTATTTTATTTTATACTTAGATATAGATTAAGTCTACTTAAGGGTCTTAATTTCCTTTTTAATTTATTCTTTTTTATTAATTATTCTAAAGCTTTATTAAAGTATAGCCTTAAAGGTATTATAATCTAAATAAATATTAATAATTTAAGGTAAAAGATTAATAAAGGGCATAATAAGGTACTTCTTTATAATAGATTTAAACTATATTATAATATATTTAATTAACTACCCTATAGTATATTATATCTTATTAAATATTATAATAAATTATATTAGATAATATATTATAAAAGCCCTTAATAAAGTAAGAAATAAAGGTAGCTTATATCTTATTCTATTAAAGGGTTTAAATAAGTTTAACCTAAGAATTTCTTTTATATTTTTACCTCTTATAGTAGTAATTATAGGGTTATTAATTATTTAAATATTATTTAAATATTATTTATTTTAAATCTATTAAGAGTTAGCTATTTATTCTATAGTTATATAGAGGTTATTTATTTTAATACTTATAGTAATAATTTAGGCCTTAAGCTATTTAATTTCCTTATTATTATTATTAAAGCTAGAAATATCTTTTATCTCTATATTAATTAAGTTAATTAAAGTAAATATAATAGGTATAAATAGGCCTTATTATTATTAATTATTTATATAAGTAATATATATAATAATTAAGTAAGCTAATTAATTAAGTAAGTTATTTTTCTTAAGCTCTCTTCTAGAAATTATAATAAAAATACTATAAATTATTTAATAAATTAAAATTACTTATTATATTCTTCCTTAGATATCTTAATTACTATTTAATAGGTCTTTATATTATAATTAAACTTATTATTAATATTATAACGCTAAATACTTAATTATATTAACCTCCCTTAATTATTACTTTATAATAATTTAGCTATTATTTATATATTAATATCTATTTAATTAATTATTTTCTTTCTTTTTTTTATTTTTATAACCCTTTTTTTCTATAATTTAATCCTTTTTACCCTCTAATATTAATAAAATATCTTATTTATTTCTTAAAAGTCTTTATTCTTAATAATTAATAAAATAATTTAATATATAATTACCTTTATCCCCTTCTTAAGAGACCTTAGGGCTTTAAGAATTAACTTTAGGGAGTTATTTTAATACCTTTTAATTTATCTCTTAAGGTATTAAGATTAAGATTAAGCCTTAAGTATTATCTTTAAGATCTTTAATATTTAAATAATTAATTAATTTAATACCTCTTTAATTAATATTAATATCTATAGCTATATATTAAGCTTTAAGATTATATTTTCTAGATTAAAAGAGATAAATCTAGCCTCTTTAAATAATACCTTAATATTTCTTTTTATTATAATAGCTTAAAATATAATATAAAAGATTAAATAGAATTTAATCTTTAAAATATATATTATAAAATATTTAATAAATATTTTATTTCTTAATTATAAGCCCTCTTAAGTATATTAAAGTATATAATATTAAGAGGCTAAAGTAAATAAAATAAATAAAATAATATATAAAGCTATATAATTTTATTATTATTATAATATTTCTTAAATTTAATAAAATAATAACTTTTATAATTATTAAGGATTAAGAGATAATAAAAATTAATTAATTTATTAATTATATATTAATTAAAATACTTAAGTTATTTAAGATTTATTTTATTATTAATTTAGCTATTTTAGGTTCTTATAATAACTTAATTCCCTAAAGGTTATTTTCTTAATATTATTTAATAAGGTAATATTAGCCTATATTAATAATAAATAATAAATTTAATTAGCCTTTTATATTAATTACCTAAATTATTATAATCTATTTTTAGTTTTTAAGCTATATTAATTTTAGCTTTAAATACCTTTTTTAGCCTATAATAATTATTTTATTTATAATTATATCTATAAAGAAGTTAATCTTATTAAAGTTATAGATATTATTTAATTAAGTATTATATTTTATAATTATATTTATTATAAATTAAAATTAATTATAGATAATAATTAGATCTTTATATTTAATTTTTTAGTAACTATATTTTTTAAAAAGAATATATCTTAAGCTTTAGGTATTACTTAATAAAGTTTAAAGCCTAATATATATTAATAAATAATATATTATAGTTAGTAAGTAATTAATTAGCTATTTCTTTTATACTATAAAGCTAGAGGGGAAATCCTTATAAATCTAAATTAAAAATAAATAAATAAAGATCTATTCCTTTAGATTAAATAAGCGATATAATTTATTAAATATATTATATTAAGATTAGATATTAATTTATTATTAATATAAAGTATAATAATTATTATATAGATTTCTATAGTGCGCTAGATATTTAGTCTTAGGTTATTTTAAAGGGCCTAAAGGGTAAAAAGGATTCTAGCCTTATAATTAGACTTTAATATATTAAGTAATTAAGAATTAATTCATTAAATAGAGATAATATAGGCTAAGGGATTTTTAGCTCACTTAATTAATTAACTTACTCGCTTATTATATATATTAATAAGAGTAGCTATTATACTTAATATTATTTAAAGTAATATAAATAATCCGCTAAATAAAAGCTCTTACTATATAATAATATAGTAAGATCTAAAGGATAAACTAATTATATTAAGTTTATATTAATAATAGGGATAATTATATAATTTAAATAATATATATAATAAGCGAGTGAGATAAATAAGTAAGCGAGATAGAAATTCTAACCTCTCTTCTAGAAATCGCAATAAAAATACTATAAATTATTTAATTAATTAAAATTACTTACTATATTCTTCCCTAGATATCTTAATTACTACTTAATAAATCCTTATATTATAACTAGGTTATTAATAAATATATAATACTAAATACCTAATTATATTAACCTCCTTTAATTATTACTCTATAATAATTTAGCTATTACCTATATCTTAATATCTATTTAATTAATTACTTCCCTTCTTTCCTCTATTATTATAACCCCTCTTTTCTATAATTAGGTCTTTTTTACCCTCTAGCGCTAGCTAAATATCTTATTTACTTCCTAAAGGTCTTTATTCTTAATAGCTAATAAGGTAACTTAATATATAATTACCTTTATCTCCTTCTTAAGAGACCTTAAGGCTTTAAGAATTAACTCTAGGGAGCTACTTTAATACCTTTTAATTTATCTCTTAAGGTATTTAGATTAAGATTATACCTTAAGTATAATCCTTAAGGTCCTTAAAGCCTAAGAGGTTAATTAATTAAATATCTCTTTAATTAATATTAATATCTATAGCTATATATTAAGCTTTAAGACTATACTTTCTAGATTAAGAGGGATAAACCTAGCCCCTTTAAATAATACCTTAATATTCTCTTTTATTATAATAGCTTAAAATATAATATAGAAGGCTAAAAAACTTAGTCTTTAAAATATAGGTTATAGAGCTTTTAATTATATACTTTATTTCTTAGCTATAAGCCCTCTTAAGAACGCTAAAGTATATAATATTAAGGTACTAAAGTAAATAAGATAAATAAGGTAATATATAAAGCTAGATAATCTTATTATTATTATAATATCTCTTAAATTTAATAAAGTAATAACTTTTATAACTATTAAGGATTAAGAGATAATAAATATTAATTAATTAATTAATTATATATTAATTAAAGTACTTAAGCTACTTAAGACCTATCTTATTATTAGTCTAGTTATTTTAGGTTATTATAATAACTTAATTACCTAAGAGGTTACTTTCTTAATATTAATTAGTGAGGTAATATTAACCTATATTAATAATAAATAATAAGATTAATTAGCTTTCTATATTAATTACTTAAATTATTATAATCTATTCTTAGTTTCTAAGCTATATTAATTTTAGCTTTTTATATCTATTTATACCTATAATAATTATTCTACTCTAAATTATACTTATTATAAAGCTAATCTTATAAAGTTATAAATATTATTTAATTAGATATTATATTTCGCGATTATATTTACTATAAGCTAAAATTAATTATAGATAATAATTAGATCTTTATATTTAATTCTTTAGTAATTATATTTCTAAAAAAAATATATCTTAAGCTTTAGGTATTACTTAATAAAGTTATAAGCCTAATATATATTAATAGGTAATATATTATAGTCAGTAAGTAATTAATTAGCTATTTCTTAAATACTATAAAGCTAGGGGGGAAATCCTTATAAATCTAGGTTAAAAATAAAATAAATAAGGATTTATTCCTCTAGATTAAAGAGCTAATATAACTATAGGATAGTATTGCGTCGAGATTAAATGCCTTACTATCGGCGCTAGAGCTTTATATAAGTGACTTTATATATCGCTATAGTATATTAGACGCTTAGCTTTAGGTTATTTTAAAGGGCCTAAAGGGTAAAAAGGATTCTAGCTTTATTATTAGACTATAATATATTAGGTAGTTAAGAATTAATTAATTAAATAGAGAGGATATAGGTTAAGGGATTTCTATCCCGCTCGCTTATCTATCCCACTCGCTTATTATGTATATTAAAGGATATTATTATATTTAATAATATACTTAAGGGTATTAAATATAACTAAATTATATTAATAATTAAGGTAGCTATTATATAGAAAAATATTAATAATTATATATTATATATTTAGGCGCTTACTTAAGCTAAACTTATAGCGCTTACTTACTTATAGCTCTAAGGTCATTAGGAGTAAGTATTATATAGAAGCGCTTACTTATTCTATAGTGGGTCCCGCTTACTCCTATAGCGCCTTATTACGTGGTGGGGTTTCTGCCGGGCTAGACCGCCTGGTCCGGTACTGGGTCGTGACATGCACTAACCTCGACTCTTGCATGCGCATAGCTATCCCATAAGGCGGCAAGGAGCTCCAGTCCGTCTTTCGCCCCAGTATTATAGTAATAATAGATAGAGTTTAACTATACGGCAAGAATAATTATATCTATTAAGCTATTATATCGCGAGTACTTTTAATTTAGCTAGAGCTAAGTATAAATATAGGTATCTCTATAAGAAATAAATATAATTAATATTATATTTAGATATATTATAATATTAAGGGCTTATATTCCTAGTTTACTAACTATCTTTAAGGCCCTAGCTATAGCCTAACTAACCTATTTATTATAACCTCTTCTAGCCTAATTAACCTATTTACTATAGACCTAGCCTAAATACCCTCTCCCCTCTTAATTAAATAGCCCCCTAAATAACTCTATTATTAAACCCTATTACTAACTTATAGCCCTTAAGGTTATAGTTATTTTATAAGGTTAAGGAGCTTATGAAGCTATAGCTAGCTTTTGGCGCTTTTAATCTTTTTTTAATATTCCTTTTATTTCTTTAAAAGATAGCTATTATTAGCTATCCTCTTAGTTACCTTCTTTTAATAATAAGCTTAATATTAATAAAGATGTTATTATTTAATATTATTTCCTTAAGAAGCTCTAGGTTAAAGATAATAAGATAAATATAATCTTTAGTGCTAAGGAAATTAATAAAGAGATATAAATTATCACTAAAGACCCTATACTATATAAGATACTTATAATAATAGCTATTATTATTATTATTAAAAAGTAAAGGTCTAGCGCCTATATATAACCGATGCATAATAATTACTTTAATAATAAATATTATTTTTAATATAAAGAAATACTAGATTTAGATAAAGGTATTAAGGGTAAAGAAAGGAATAAGCCTTATAGGGCTTAAATCTCTCTCTTACCTTAATAATAAGTAGTTTTTTATCTATTAGGCTTCTTTATTTATAACTTTATTATATTAAGGTAATAGTTTTTTCTAATAGTAGGTTTAAATATTATATTATATTAGAATTATAATTTTTTATAATATAACTAAGTGGCGCCTCTAAAAGCATTATTGACTGAAAATAATATAGATATAATTAAGTCGATACCTCTGTCGTGACCGCCTTAGAGCTCCTTGCCGACTTATAGGATGACCCCGTTCGTATTTAACATTCTAACTAAGACCATCTCTAGCAAGAGCACGGCGTACCTATCTAGTATTTTCTCTAATATAGATAACGCTTTGAAAATATTAATATTAACACCTTAATAATATTAACTGTTTTTATGTATGCACATAACAATCTCGCGCGAGCTGTATATAACCATAACCCAGTTTTATTATGTTGGAATTTTGGTTTTAATATTCTGACTGAAAACTCCCTTGTCTCTTAGATCAAAGCGTCATTAACAGAGATAATAGTACCCCAATTTCCCAACCGTAATGCGTGAATCATCGCCCACGAGTTGATAAACTGGCCCACGGGTCTAAACAATGTAAGGTCCTCGAATGACGGCAGGGCGATCGCCATAATGATTTATACGCCGATGACTGTGCAGGATATGATTAGTCTGATGGATATTACGTTGTTAATGAGTACCTCGATGGCCGACCCGGCTCGGTCGATGTTGATATCGAAGCTGATAATCGAGAGGTTGATGGTGGTGTAGATGGCTCTGCTCTCCGGCCCGACTAAGCTTAAGGTGAGAACCAGAAATGTTGTCTAGAGCCTAGCCAGTACCAGGAGCATTACTACCTATTGACAGCCTGTGGAGTACGCCCCGTCGATGGTGTCGGCTATCACGCATAGGGTGAGGCTTATGAAAATTGATATGAAATGGTTCGATTGCAGGGCCATGGCCGAGCAAAATTATTACGGCTGTTGTTGTCAAGCCTAGGAGAATCGGCGTCCGCTCGGAAGGCCTGACGCGCGTGGTGTGATTTGATGTATTGACCCACGATACCAACCTTATGCATTCTCTCCGGCATCTTTAGGGGCATGTTGGGAAGACTCGTGGAAATGAGACTATGGCTGGTTTGTATTGTACAGACCGGACGTGTCTATTTCGCGAAGCGAGCATTCTCGCGCTGGTATCCATCGACGCCACGGGATGGAGTTAAGAAGCGTGGAGGAAGAGGGATGCTGGCACGGTAAACTTGGGTTATTTGGTTGTAGGGGACATACGCGTCTCCTCATATGACCCTATACCGGTGCAGTATTGAGCAGACATCTAGCTGGCTGCTCAAAATGATGATTCTCATCTGAAAGACATGAATTCATCCTTGTGTTATCCGTCTCCCTTGCTCTAGGCTGAGGGCCGCTGCTATTGCCATAAGCCAGCTAATATATATAATTTTCCTCTCCAATGGGGGGTTTCATATACCCAAACGCGTTAGAATGCGCAATATGTAATCCAGAGGACGCGGTCCAATAGGCCCAACAATACTCACACCTCTCAGAGAGGGACTCTGAATTCGCTACTTCCACAACTACAATATCCCCCATCAAGCAACCTAAGACAACAGTGGATTTCCCGATGACATCAAACAGCGACCCAGAATACCTGCATAGAGTCCAGACTCGGAGGGAGGCCATAGATGTTTCTGCCACCGGGTACTGGATCCAAGATCGATCAGCACTGAGAATTAACTTGTGGCTCGTGTCCAGTACGGCGGTTTGCGCGCATGACAGGCCCCAGTGTAGAAGATTGAGCGAGATGCAGTGAATAAATTGCGTTGGCTTGTGAGAAAGAACTTGTCTTTAGAAGACGCCTGCACTCTTGTTCAACGAACACCGTCCACACGCTGTAAAGAGACTACTATTGTAGGTATGGAACGAGAGGCTGTGCATGTCGCAAGTGTTTTATCAGTCAATAACGCTTTCGAGCTACGCGGCCATATTCTCAAGGAACACCATTTAAAGATAACAGCGGCATTAAATCCCAGTTCAGAAAAATACCGTAGTGTTTGAGCCGATGCAACGAAGTTTAAGTCTTGCGGGAAGGGAATCAAGGGGCCGTAACAAGTGGATGGCATCAGATAGTGGGACTTCCGTGCTTGTCAGAGGAGAACTCCCTTATTCACAGTCAATACCAAAAATACGAGATCAAGTAACGTATATGATAAGCGAGTGAGCCAGTCAACCGAGTGAACCACCTATACTGTACACTAAAACTCTATATTTTAAACCTTAATAAATACCGCAATAAAATACCTAGGGTTAGGGTTAGAGTATTTTTAGCTATTTAACTTATAAATAAACTATATATAATTTTTTTTAGATTTTTAAAAAATTTCCTTTATAGAGAAATAGCTATTTATACAGTGTGAATATAGGTTATTATAAACTCCTTATAGAAGGCTTACCCTAGAGGCTATATAAAATTCTCAAAAGATATATATAGGCTTCTTAAGCTCTTATTAAATTTATATCTATTTTAGGCTTAGTCTGAATTTACTAGAATTATTTAAAGTAATTTTCTCTAAGGTATAAATCACACTATAGGGTATTTTGGTTCACTTAGTTGACTGGCTCACTCGCTTATCACGTACGTTATAGGGTAAATAATATACTTTTTAGCTACTTATTAACCTAATATTAATATATAAATATAGATATTAAAATAAAAAATTAATATAAAGATTAGATTATTTCCCCCTATATCTAAAGAGCGATAAAGGTTAGTCTCTTATACTTATATTTAATCTATTAATCTTATAGGCAGCAGGCTATTACCTAATGCTAGTTAAGGTTATTTATATTTATTATAATCCCCGTCTAACTTTAGCCTTATTTTAATAACTTAATCTTAATAAATTTCCTCTAATAATATATAAAGGTCTCTAGAGCTTAATACTACCTTATTACTATAACTTTCTATATTACCTTATAACTTAAGTAAGATATTATAGCTATTATTCCTAATCTAGTAGTACTTACTATTAAATTAATAGTTTCTTCCCTCCTTTAACTATAATTTCTTATATATCTTCTTTTAAGGTAATTACGTCTTACTATATATCACTGCTATAACTTAATTAGCTGCCTAAAATTAGGCATCTATCTCCTTACTTACGTAAAGACTACCGGGCCGTACTTGCCCTACTGCTAGGGTACTATCTAAGACTGCCGAGGTCTTAGTAAGCTTCTATTATAAGTCTATTGCAATTAGAGTGAGCTAAGTGATTTACTAACCGTAATTAGTTTAGATCCTTACTTAATACATAATAATAATCTTCGCGTAAGTAAGGAGATCTAACTTATTTTTATCTCCGCCCTATATATAAGACTTAACCCTTATAATAGGGCTAATATAGCTATAGCTAATTAAATAAGCTATTAATAAGGTCTTAAAAAGGGTTTCTATTAAAACTAAAAATAATAATAATATTAATATAGTTTTTTCTTTCCCTAGAGGGGAGATTATAGAGATTATTCCACTAGGATCCCTATATAAGGTAAGGTAGGGAAGCCTACTCCTTCCTTTAAGACGATAATATATAGCGATACTTAAGCTCTCTAGGTAGTAATAGATAATAAAGCCTCTAGTCCCTAGATATAGCGGGGTTCTAATAGGAAGGAAGGAGATCCAGTCTGCTAGCGTAGAGCAGCTAATAACTTTAGCTATATCCTTATCTTTAATCACTTCCTCGCCCTTGAGCTTGTTTGTGATGACGTCCTGGAGTTCAGTTTGTTGGATCTTAGATAACTAAGGTGCTATGTATGGATGATGTAAGATTCGAATTAGCCACGCTCAACGCCGTAGAGCAATAATTTTACAGTCAGCTGACAGAGACCCTCTTTGCCTTAGAAATAAGGCAGAACTAGTTCATTTGACGACTGAGCCTCGAGAAGATTTATAAAATGGTTCTACCCCACCCTCGCTCCACATCCCGGCCTCCATCGACCAGAGCCAACTCGCCTGAAGCATCAAGAACATCGCTAAACCCGAGGAAGCTAGAGCTGCGTCATTCGGATTTGCAGAGCCAAAATGTCTATCAGCGGTGTCACCGAAGCTCATGACAGTGGAGCTATGCGGTGGCGCGTTCTTCTCGTCCAAATTCCGCTGGGAAACTGCTTCAAATCTATTTCAGCTGCTGTCAACGGGCTCGTGTCAGCCGATGCTGTTGAAAGCGTCGCATCTACCATCGAATGGGATAGCACTGACACCGAAAGACTTCCATTGATCAAAGCCCAATTCACATTTGTCAGACATTATGCCCTCGCTCTCATTCCAAAAATGTGTGGCATGATAAAAGTACCACTCTACGCGACAAATTCATCCATGCCTTGTTCTGGGAGCACCCAGGTACCACAAACGGGAAGCCTGTCGAACCGAGAAATAGCATCGTATGGGAGATGGGCCAAGTCGAGAAGATAGACGGTGTGCAAGTGATTGGGGATACACATATGAGCCCGCAAGATGTTGGAGACTGTGAGTACCCGCTGACCTAGACTAGTATCACAGATCGCTGATGTAAGCATACAGACTATGAAAAGCTTATGCAAAATTGGGACTACACTCCGCTATGGTGGAATTGCCACGACTTGGCTATTCGATTGGCGTATCTCGTCGTAGGCACGGGGGCTCTAGAGCAGTTGCAGTGGCTGATGCGACGCCTTAAGCAGTCTCTTCACTCTGACATTCTCGCCAAACGATCGGTCGGGTGGAGCACGCTTGGTATAGCTTCATTTCTGGGTGCAACCACAGTGGCACCTAGTGGGGCCCTTGCGTTCATTGGGTGTGGGCTTGCTGAGGCCGTAGGGATGCCAATTGCCGATTATGCGCAGGTAAAGGGACTTCTGCGAAACGTTAACGAGATGGAATCCAGGTTCCCCGATCTGCATGAACTGCATCATCCTCTGCGAGAACTATATTCTGATCCGTTCCGGGCTCTCCTGCAAAAGGTTTCACACACGACAGGCATCGACAGGCACCTAAAAGCCTATCAAAATTATTACTTTGCATTACGAGCTGTAGGGGTCTGTATTAGGGACTACCTAGGAAAAGCCTCAGATCCTAACCAGGGCAGTCAAACTCGCGCAGAGGGTAGTTCCAACTAACGTACGGAGGCAGGGCCAGAAAGTTTTATCCCACGCTAAAAACACTATAAGTAGGGATAGAATTTCTATAGCTAATTATAATAAGGAATATCCCTACCTTCCTTATACTTATTTCCTCCTTTAACTTTAATGATTTTCTAATATATAAGGGTATTCTCTCTATCTAGGCCTAGATCTTCTCCTGCGGAAGCTCCTTTTAAGCTACTTCCCACGCGTAAATAGCTTCCTACTGAGTCTTTAGGGTACCTTTCTTTATAGTTATCCTCTTTAAATATAGCTAGGCTAGCTCGATAGTATTTAAATTAGGCGAATTTAGATATTAAAGAAGCCGCTAAACCTAATAAAGATTATATATCTATTACTAGGCGTGGTAGTTATATAAGGGCGCCTTATCTTCCTATATAAGGGTATTTAGCCTCTCTTTTTAATATTCCTTTATAAAAGGAAGTAGTTTTAGAAAAAGAATAGTCTATTAATACCGCTATTAATTAATACCCTTACCTTTTCCTCTCGTTAGCTTACTATTTAACTTCTTAAACTTCTATTTAGGCTTCTTACCTAAGAGGCCTTATAGCTCTAGCCTTCATATATCTATTATAAGCTCCTACTCTTCTTATATAATTAGTTTAAGCTTTATATTAATCTCCTTAAGTTACCGCTTAGCCTCCTTCCTCTCTTTTATAGTCTCTAGACCCTAATAATAATAAGGACCTTTTTTATTATAGGAAAAGGCGGCCTAAAATATAAACTCGCTAGCGCCCTTCTATCTCTTATAAATATAGCTATAAAGAAACCGCTCCTCTATTTACCTCTATATATAATAGCCTCCTCTATAATAGAGAAGGATTATTAAGGTCTTATGAGACTAAATAATAGCCTTTTAGTCCTTATAGGTCCAATCTTAATAGGTAAGATATTAATTAAGCTATTTTTATTTTATCTTTTTTATTAACTTAAGCTTCCTTATCGGCTTAATCTTTAAGAACCTAGCTTTCTTTAGGATCTCTTTAATAAATAACTTAGAGATATTAATGCCCTAAGAGCTAAATTTACTAGCTATTTTAGCGGCTGATTTTTCCCTTCTATAGCGGTTTTAGCTAACCTTTATAATAATTAGGTCCTTTACTTCTTCTATATATTTATGCGGCTAGCTAGATCGAGAGGTATCTTTAAGATATTTATTATATAAGGAAAAAGGTTATAAATTTAAATTAAACCCTCGCTTAATTACTTATATATAGATATAGTTAACTTAATAAATTAAAAGCCCGGCTATTATAGCTACCTCGGCGGTTATCTTACCGCTATAGGGTGCCTTAAGTATAATAACTAAAGTATATATTATAATATCGGTATTTAGAGCTATAGCTAAGGAGTAGAAGGTTAAAAATATAAGAGAAAGCTAGGAAGGAAGATCTATATATAATGTTAGTATAGAAGCTAATAATATAGTTTCCTTACTTTTTTATAGCGCGCTAATAGGCATTAGTGTCTTAATAGAATAAAACTTTCTAGCCCTGCCTCTATATACGGTTGTATATTACCACATAGGTGACAAAACCATATATGAAAATAACTGGAGCTATTTCACACATAGGCTTTAGGCGTTTATATATAGGGCTACAGTATAGATACGATAGCGCACTGTTTTAAATATAGCAGAGCTAATGCCATACCAAGCGGTGCTAATGCCATTCCATCGGCGCCGAAGCTCCAATAATGCCGGTTCAGAGGGGGTAGGATATTGCAGCTGGAAGCCTTAGAAGGAGATATAAACTCCGACCTCTACTACGACCTCGACCCCCTAGTCTGCGTCTCGTATAATGCTGAGGCCCTATAAGGACTTAGAGCGCATTAAGGACTTAATCCTTAAGTAGCGGCGAGAAGGGCTATCTATTAATACTATATATACCTATCTCCGCGATAATAGGTATATACTTGATATTAGAACCCTAAAAAGGAGGTTAGTAAAATAGGGTGCCTAGGAGTACTCCCCCCTTTACTTAAAGACTAATATTAATACCTTTATCGAGCTAATTAAAGGCTACTTCTACCGATATAGATATAGCGATACTTCTATCGTCCGTGATCTTAAGCGACGCGGTATCGAGATCTCTAAGCGAATTATATAGGAGTATCGTCTAAAGTATAGCATAAAGCAGCGCTTCTGAGATCTAGCTAAACGATAGGAGGCTATTTAAAAAGTAAGAGAATTCCTCTTCTAAGACGACCGTCAGTCTTTAAGTATTAGAGGATTTAATAGGGGGTATCTATACCATTATGTCCGCATCTGTGCCGGCGTCCTTATCCTCTGCCTCTACCGAGAGTGCTAAGCTTATAGAGTCTCGAGCCCGTTTCTAACCTGCGCGGGTCTCGTCCACGTCGCTAGTAATAACGTCGATTTAGTCTTTTACGCTAGCTCTCGGAGGTAAAACTAGGCTTAGAGAGGGGCTTAAGGAGGGGGAGTTAAACTCGCTCTCGATTAATAAGGCTAGCTATACCTTTACCTCGGTCTTAATTAACTCTTTCTTAATTCCCTTCTCCTTTTTAAATAGCTTTATAGCTAACCTCGCTGTCTTAATATAACGAGGGGCCGGGACTTATAGTTAAGGAGGTAATAGCTTATAGAAAATAAGGAAAAGGAGATATCTACCTTCTATTTTACTGAAATAATAAAGGTAGTCCTCGCCGAAAAGCTCTATAGCTATCTATCTCTCTTAGTTAAGGTCGCTTAGCTTTATAATACCCTCTTTAATATAGGCGTTCTAAATAAGTCTCTTATTAAATTAAAGAATAAAAGAGAGGGTAGGCTTATTCTTAAACTAAGGGAAGAAGATACTATTAAACTAGAAGTAGATAGGTAAAGATAGTTCCTTATCGATAAAGGGGCGTAAAGCGACCTTTAGTAGCTCTTTAGCTAAAGATTATTAGGGCTCCTTATCTTTATCTAATATTTCCTATAGGTTAGGCCTTATAAGGAAGATAGTAAGATGCATCGAGATCTTCTATTTACTCTTATTTTAGCTCTATTTAGCTATAGCCTCACTAAGTTACGATGAGCTCGCCCTTATGCCCCTCGCGATCCGACTCTAGGTAAGTTTTATATCTCAATATATAGCTAAGGGCCGCGATATTGCGAGGATATAGCTAGGGCTATCTCTAGAGCCGATAAAGATCGTCTATAAGGGCGTAGAATAATTAGAGGCTATTAGGCCGATAGACTATATAGCGGAGGAGGTAGAGGCTATCTTAATATCTCGAAATAGGACTAGCGAGCTATTAAGGATTAGGATACTTATGGGCTAATATCTGCCGTAATATAGATAAAGATTAGACCTTAGGTAGCTATCGCGGATGAAATTATAGCTCTATTAGTATAATTTAGGGGCTACGGTCTTTAGAATATCGGGATATATCTATAATAGGATATAATCGGGTATATCTATATATAAGATAAGGTTAGTTATATAATCTTATAATAAATAGACCTAAGCTTACTTAGGGAATAGATATAAGGTTATCGCGAGATAGACCGATAAGGGTAGATAATAGATAAACCCCGGCTTACGTTATATAATTAAGCCGGCTAAAACTCTTCTCGCCGGGCCCTCTATAGGAACCTAGTAAATTAAAGTCTATATATTAATATAGACCTATCTTTATCTATAGTTTTACCTTAATTATGCCTATAAGGCCTAATATAGTTATAATTCTTTAATTTCTACTCTTTATAGAAGATTAACGCGGAATTAAGATAGATAGGTTACTTAAAATTATTCTAGGCCCTACTTAAGAGATACCTAAATAACCCTTCGCCGGTAATACGCCGGGAAGTATATATATATAGCCTCTTAAGAGTATTATACCTATTAATATACCTAACTTAATAGACTTAGATAAATTAATCCGCGGGAGTAATTATCCCTATATATTTAAGTAAGGTATTTTTATTATATTTAAAGGGTATTCTTTAATATTACTATTAGAGGATATTACCTACCTATTAAATTAAGATTAATAATTATATTATTTAGAGTTAATATAGCTAATTATACCTCCTAAGAGAGGACGCTTTATATTATATCGCTAATATAACTTATTATTATTATTAAGCTTAAGCTCTCTATTTTACTTATCTTATTAGTTAAGCTATTAATTAAGGTAATTAAGATAATATAATAAGAGATAAAAGAGGCAGGATATTTAGGCTAATATATTTACTAAATTCCTAATTAATTAGGCCGAGATATAGATAAAGATACTTAAGGCGCTAATAAATCGCTTAATAAATATTAATTAAGGTAATTAAGATAAACCCTTAATATATAACTATAAGTACCTTAAAGAGAATACTAAGGTAATTAAGATTATAGACTAACTTAAAGCTATTAATACTAATAATTAGCTATATATTAAAGCGATTAATATATAAAAGATTAAATAGGCTAATAATAAGCTATATTATACTTTATTAACTATATAGAGAACCTATATTAATTATTTACTTAATAAAAGGGAGCTAATATAGGAAGACTTTAAATACTTTATTATAAAGTAATATATTAATTTAAAACTCTAAGAGAGAGAAATAAAAGATAAGCTTAAAATAATTTAATATAAAGAGAGAGAGTCCTTTATATAGTACTTTATATAATAGAGAGCCTTCTATATACTCTTATTAGAGAAATATAAATAAAAAGAGAACGCTTTAATAGCCTATTATTATTTCTATTAATTTCTTCTTTAAGTTAGGAAAGAGCTATAAAAGAGTAATATCGATATTAAGAAGGTATAAGATATTACTTAGGCCGCTAAATATACCTAGGGCTAGCTAGTAACCTAACTATAGAGATAATAATAGAAATAGCCGCTAAATGCCGCTAAACTATTAGCTAAGAAGAGCTTATCCTCCTATAGGGGAAGCTATAGAGTAAGCTATTAAGGAGGTACCTCCTCTAGATATAATACTTTATTAAGATATTTATAAGGCCTATTAAGTTAATCTAGTTAATTAGGCTAAATACTTAATTAATATTACTATAATAAATAAATAGCTATTAAGTACTTTAAATATAGAAGACTAAGCTATAGGTTATTAAAATACCGTCTAGGCCTATAGGTTAATATTACTTCTATAGGGGAAAGGACCTTAATAATAAAGATTAGCTATATTAAGGCTAAAGAGCTGGACTTATTAGAAAACTAAAGTATATAGAGGTTAAACCTAAATTATTTATACCTCTTATTTAAAAATAGGTCTTAATTAGAAAAATTATATCTATTTTTATATTAATTCTCTATAGGCTTATAGAATAAGAGGTTATAGTCTTTATAGATACCGCTTTTAAGATCGATTTAATTAATATAAAGCTAATAAAGAAGCTAAGACTTAAGCCTACTATAGACTATATAGCCCTTAGTCTTAAGTCCTTTTAAGGTAATAAGACCTATATAGGTAATACCTATTAAATTACCTACTTCCTTATTAACTTATATAGCTAATTATAGAAGGTCTAGTAAGTATATATTAATAAAGAAATAGGGAATAATAAATATAACTTTATTATAGCCTATTATTCTATAGGCTAAGAGGGGATTATAATAGACTATATAACTAAGAAGTAATATTATATTATAATAATAGAAGTAAACCCTTTATCCTTTATGCAAGAGATTATTAAAAATAAAGAGAGGGTATATATATTATATATTACTTCCTTCCTTATACCTAAGGAGCTAGCTAATAAAAAGCTTATTAAGTCTAAAGACCTAATATTAGAGATACCTAAGGACCTCCTAGAGGAACTTAAGGGACTTAAGGGGTTTTTTAATAAATAAGTAATAAAAAATATACTTATATTCCTAGAAGTAGTATATAAGATTAACTTAATTAAGGGTAAGAACCTATTATATAGCCCGATCTACCCTTAAAATATAATATAATATAAAGCCCTATATATATATATTATAGAGAATCTAATAAATAGAAGGATTTAATACTCTATAAGTATAGTAGGGGCCTTAATCCTCTTTATTCCTAAGAAAGATAAAGGGTTAAGGCTTTATATTAATTATAGGAGACTAAATAAGGTTATTATTAAGAATTAATACCCTCTCTTATTTATTAGCGACCTATTAAATAGATTTAGCGGTATTAAGTAGATCTTAAAGATTAATATTTATAAAGCCTACTATAGGATCGTAATTAAAAAGGCTAATAGGTAAAAGACTACCTTCTATATAAAATATAGGTACTTTAAATATATTATTATACCCTTTAGATTTATTAATATACCTATTATATTTTAGGATTATATTTATAGAATACTTACTAATAAGTATAATACCTACTATATTATATATATAGATAATATTATTATTTACTTCTAGATTAAGGAGGAATATATAAAGTATTTATATAAAGTCCTTAAGAGGCTTATTAAAGCTTAGCTCTATAGAAAGCTCTTAAAGTATAAATTCTTTTAATAAAGTATAAAATTCCTTAAATATATTATTATATAGGAAAATATTAAAATAAAGCCCTTATATATTAAGTTAATCGCTAAATAATAGACCCTTAAATCCTTTAGGGATATTTAAATATTCCTAGGATTCTATAACTTCTATAGGAAGTTTATTACCTATTATTTAGCGATTATTAGGCCCTTTATTAAGATATTTAAAGGGAGTAAAAATAAAAAGTAAATTAGCTTATTCTATTAAATAAAAGAGGCTAAAGGGGTCTTTTAAACTCTTAAATAAGCCTTTTACTTTATAATTATTCTTTAATATTAAGACTTAATATTAAGGATTAAGGTTAAAATTAATATATCTATTAAAGCTATCTTAGGTATCCTTATATAACTTATAGGTAATATATAGCGCCTTATTATTTATTAATTGAGGAAACTTAAAGACTAAGAATAAAGATAGGCTATAGGCTAATAAAAGCTTTTTATTATTATAAAGAGCCTAGAGCACTAGAGTTACTACCTATAAGGACTTTTAGATAAATTCTTTATCTTAATTAATTATTAAGCCCTTACTAGTATTATAGATATATCGGCGAAAGAGCTTAAAGGTAGACTTATAAGATAGGTATATAAGCTTTCTAGCTTTAATTTTAATATTAAATATAGGGCTAGC
The DNA here is from genome assembly GCA_020883615.1 of Fusarium virguliforme. Taxonomy (NCBI): domain Eukaryota; kingdom Fungi; phylum Ascomycota; class Sordariomycetes; order Hypocreales; family Nectriaceae; genus Fusarium; species Fusarium virguliforme. Next base: position 436,245 of record JAJHJD010000017.1, read on the forward strand.
TTAAAGAACCCTATTAATAGTATCTCTTAAAGATTAAATTATATAAAAGGCGAGATCTTATATAAAGATATCTTACCTACCTTAAAGAAGAAGCTATTATTAATATATAAGCTTCTATATACCGCTTAGTATTATATCGCCGATATTAAGATTAATAAAGATATAAATAATATTACTTAAATATATATCCTAGAAGTTAGGGCTATAATAAGGGGCCTTATCCCCTTTAATAAGCCTATATAAAAATACTATATTTATTACTATATTATTTCTAGTATTATTACTTATAGATAAATAAGGGAGATAGGAGGTTAATCTCTATAGAATACTGAAAAGATAAAGGACTTAAGCTAAGCCTCTAGGGAACTATCTAAAGCTAGGGTTATTATACCGGAATAATATATCTTATATCCTATTATAAGATAAGTTATAGAGGGCGAAATAATATTTCTCTTATAATTAATATATAAGCTTAAGGTATTAATTAAGGAACTATAGAGCTAAGATTAATATTACCTTAAGACTATAGGAAAAATATATAGAACCGCTAATTAATATAAGGGGTATATTATTAAGGACCTTAGGCTACTAAAGTATAAGGGATAATTTATTATTCTAGAATAAAGGGTATTAAGACTAAAAGTCCTTTACCGATATTATAATAACCCTAGGGCTAGGTATATAACATCTAAAAAGATATTAGATCTAATAAAGAGAAAGTTCTATTAGCTAGGTCTCGCTAATAATATAAGAGAGTATATTAAGAGTTACCTTATATATTAAGGTATTAAGGGATTAAAGTATAAGCTATATAGTAAGCTATAATTATTATTATTATTATTATACCTATTTTAAGAGATTAATATAGACTTTATTATTAGATTACCCTTAAGCTAATAAAGTAATAGAGAGGTATATAATATAATCCTTATAATTATATATTAGATAACTAAATATATATTATTTATCTTAATTATAAAGACCTTAAGAGCTATAGGGCTAGCTATATTACTATATAAGTATATAAAAGCTTAGTTTAATATATTAAAAGGTATTATTAATAATAGAGATAAGATTATTATAAGTAAATTCTAGAGGCTTCTTATAAAGATAAGAGAGATATATTACCGGTTATCTATTATATATTATCTATAGATTAATAGCTAAATTAAGTAAACCTATTAAACCTTAATTAAATACCTAAGGGCTTATATTACCGATAAGCTATATAGATAGGCAGTCTAATTACTTAATATAGCCTTTACCTATAATAATAGCTATTATTTTATTATTAAGGTCTCACTTATATATATACTCTTTAGGTATTACTTAAGATATATAGATTATATCTTAATTATTAAGCTAATTAAGGTATAAGGTATTATAGAATATATTATAATATTATAATAGGTTAGAGACTAGGTATATAAATATTAAGAGAAAGTAATTAAATTATAGGCTAAATATTATAATATAAAATATAAGCTATAGGTATATACCTATAGATAGTATATTAATATCTCTATAAGGAATTAATATTTTAAGAACTATAAGTTAGCTCCTTAATTTATTAAGGTTAAGATCCTTAAGAAATATAGTAAATAGGTATATAGTATTAAATTATTAAAACCTTATAAGAGGATATATAATATTTTTTATATATTACTCCTAGAACTATAGAAAGACTATAGAATATAGGGTAAAGATATTATTACTTTATTAAAGCTTAAGGATAAGCCTAATAAATAAGAGATAAAAGATATTATTAATTATAAGGAGATTAATAATAAAAAATACTACCTTATAAAATAAAAAGGCTAGCCTATAGAATATAATACCTAGGAATTAGATTACTACCTAAAAAATATATAAATAATAATTAAGAAGTATTATAAGATTATAAAGAAGGTATATAAGAAATAAGATAATATCTAAGCGAGCTAATAAAGAGTAAAATGTAATTAAGCCTCCTATTAAAGTTATAAAAATACTACCTATAAAATATAAAAATATAAGCAGATAAAATAAGATACCTTTATATAGAGGTAAATAACTATAAAGTAATAGCGGAATATATATATAACTTAAGGGGTATTAATATAAGAGGTAATAATATTAATATTAATATTATTATTATTATTATTATAATTATTAGGGCTATTATTATTATAACCGCTAATACTATAGCTATAACCGCTAATACTATAGCTATAAGAGGTAAGCTATTAGTATTTAGGAGTAGCCTAAATAGCTAGAGTAAAAGGAATATTTATATTATTACCTCTAATATTAATATTATTATTATTATTATTATTATTATTATTATTATTATTATTATTATTATTATTATCTTAATTATTATTAGCTTTATGCTTATTTTTATGCCTAATTAGCGCGATATTAATATACTTAATAACTATTAAGGGAGATTACTTACTTTAGTTATTAAGGATCTCAGCGGTAAGCATAATAAAAAGTTAGTATATAGATTAATATAGGCCTTTTTATTATAAATAGTAATAATCTTAATAGTCTTTAGGCGAATTAATACTTACTTAAGGGCCTAGGTCTTATTATTATTATAGGTATAAGGAGGCTAAATAGCCTTAATATAGTTCTTAAAGTTAATAAGGTTCTAAATAATATTAGCCTATAAAAGAGATTAATAAAGGAATATTAAGTAAATATTAAATAATATATTTTATAGAGGGTAAGGGTAGTTATAATCTCGTGATAAGATTACTCTTTCTATAGGTTATATAAGGTAATATTTATCTTATTAATATTAATAATAGGGTTCTCTAGGTATTTAATAAAGGTATTTTAAGTAATATTATATTTATCTAAGGCCTAAATAATATAACTATAGGCGATAAAAGTAAGAGTATTTATTAAATTTATAGATATTATAGGGTTATAAAAATAAAAAATAATAATAAAGTTTTAATAGAATTAAATAATACCCTAAAGCTTATAAGGGATCTAGAAGAATATTAATAGGTATATTAATAGATATAGGGTAAGATTTATATTATTATATTTAATATTCTATAAATTATAATAAATATAATAGCCTTAATTCTTAGTCTTATCTATATAGGTTATATAGAGTAATAAGCTATCTTTATATAGGTTATAGATATAACTAAAGTAAGGCTTATACCTAGGCTCTAAATCCTTAAAGCTATAGTTTAAATTAAATTAATAGCTTTAAAAGATATAAATATAGGAAATAAGGGTAAATATCGCGGGGTTAAGGTAGAAATATTATAAAATAGGCGCTATTATTATTATTAATTATAAAGGGATAGAGATAAAAAATAATAAAATTAAGTTAATAATAACTAAGAAATATAAAGGAGATTATAATATTTATATAGGTAATAATAAGGTATTACTATAGAGAGGCTATAGCTATAAAAAGTAAATATTAATAATTAGCTATTAAAGAACTAATAAGTATATTTTTATTTATTTATATATAATAAAGATATATTTAATAAAGGTAATAAGGAAATTCTTAGAGGAAATTTATCTTTATTATATAAAAGTTTCCGCGATATTAAAGGAAGCTATTTTAAGAATAAATAATTATTAAAGGCCTTAAGGACTAAGGCCTCTAGAGGGGAGGTAATTATAAGGTTATCGCGAGATAGACCGATAAGGGTAGATAATAGATAAACCCCGGCTTATATTATATAATTAAGCTGGCTAAATCTCTTCTCGCCGGGCCCTCTATAGGAACCCGGTAAGTTAAAGTCTATATACTAATATAGACCTACCTTTATCTATAGTTCTACCTTAATCGTGCCTTTAAGGCCTAATATACTTATAAAAAAATATATATAGTTTATTTATAAGTTAAATACCTAGAAATAATCTAACCCTAACCCTAGCTATTTTAATGCGGTTTTTATAGAGGTTTAAAATATAGAGTTTTAGTGTATAGTATAGGTATTGCACTTGCATAATTATTGCACTCACTTATTATATATATTAGGCCTTTATTATTTTAATTATTAATAAATATTAGGTACCTTTAATTACCTTTATAGGCTATAATAAAGTTAAGAATATTAATAATTATAAATATTATTTCTCTAAGTCTTTTATATTCCTTTATTAAATTAAATTAATTTTTAATTAATTTTATATATATATAAATAAGACTCTTAATTATTAAAAAGTAATATTAAATTTATTAAGTTTTATTATATATTAATTATTTCTTTATCTTTAACTTCTTAATCTCTTAAGATTACCTCTATTAATTTAATACTTCACTAATATATTAGTGACCTTTTTCCGCCTCTAATAAAGCCTATATGCCTGGCTTATTTAATATTATTAGACCTAGTGGAGTAGCTATAGCTATGAAGATAATAATGAGTCGGTGGCGGGATTCAGTGGCCTAGGGAGGAGTTATTCGGGCCGGGTTGGGGCCGGGTTGGGGGTCTAGGCTTGATCGGGCTGGGAAGGAGGAGTCAAAGGCCGACGGGGTAGTCGGGCCGGGGGCCGTGAGCAAAAGTTAAACATGTGGAAAATGCAAGTCTTCTGTTGCACAATGGAGTCGAACACCGTGATGGAGTCGAACACAGTGGTCCCTGGCATCCCAGCTCTCAGAGGCGGACTGTCCTCTGCAGTTGATACTTGAGCCTGGAGGACTGGCTATCTCCTGACTTTGTCACTCTTCCTTTGCGCTCTTTATTGCGCTCTTGACAAGGTCTCACAGATGAGGGCTGCTGCTTCCATAATGGAGGCTCTTGGGCTGGTGAGAACGAGACTTCAAGCGTCGAGTCCAAAGATGATGAGCCCACCGACATGGGGCAGATTACGCAGGTCTAATGCGTGATTCAGTTGACTTGGACCTTGTTTCGCGACCGTCAGTGGCAAATCAGCTGGTCGACCTTACTGCACAGTGGATTTGGTGCTCCCGCCTGTCGGATGCAAATCCCAATAACGGACTGCATCATATGTTAGCTCGATATTTGATGCAAAGATGGTAAACCGCCTTGACTCGCAGCTGACAGGAGGTGATGGACAGGTTAAAGACTCGGAAAGTGGCAGAGGGGGCAGAGGGGGAAGATCATCGGGCGGATACTGTACGCGTCGAGACGCGCTGGTGATGAGAGGCTTCGAGCCAAGGCCGGGCCTCCTGCATGGCATCTTGCCAACTCAAGATGCACTCATATCCCAAGCTTGTGAGGCGAGAGAAGTAGACGCCCGACCTTCTCTCGCCCGAATGCACGCTTCTGCTCGGCCAGGCATGCCTCATCACTGGTCCTTGGTCTCACCGTCCGCCGCCCGGGCATTTTGACCACCCTGAATGACAGTCTTCATGATGCCGCCAAAAGTATCCGGTCCAGGCGATCAATAGAATTCTCACTCTCCGCGGCCAGTTTCAAGCAGGACGGCGCTAATGACGGCGAGGGGAGGCGTGCCCAAGCTCACAGGCTCACGCGCAGACTCTCGCCTATGGGAGCCATGTCATGGTGGGCTTTGAGCAAGGGTTGGAAGAGTATCCGACGTCACCACGGTTCGTGAAGGAGGGACGAATGGTATCTTGAAGGTGGTCGTATGGGTTCTTGGGCTCTTCGCTTCAATGTTTCGAGCGCTTCCCAACGGCCAATGTCTTGCCAGAAGAGTCAGATAGCAAGTTAAAGACGCTGGTATATGAGGGGCGGTGTTGAGGAGCAAAAGAGAACAGGTACATGTGCTGCATCGACTGACGTTGTCGCATCTGCCGTCAAGCTCGCCCCATGCCTGGCGACGCTAGTCTCCATTTCCTGAAGATGAGCACCTGATGTTCCCCAAGCTGCTGCAGGCACTTCCTTCCAATGCTTCTATCCTGGCAGCAGAGTTTCCTCCTTCTAAGGCGCGCGTCACAGACATACTCTGGGGTTGCTCGCCGGCAGCTCTATGGGAGGGCTGACATGCAGCCTCACAACTTCCGATAGCCTGCCCGGCCGAGAGTGATCGGTTGGCTTTGTCCTTGATGTATTTACTGGCCGTCTTTTCAGGCGGGAGTCCTCAGCTGGGGATGGTATCAGGTTCATCGGGGCACTCATTCAACCTGGAAGTTGTGCCACTAAATTACAGCGCCTCACCTCAAGGCTCCAGCGGACACCCCACTGAAGGTTAGCGCTTGGCGACCAACCCTCAGCGCCCCGGCAGCCCCCCGGCCCCTTCACGACGTCAACAATACAAGACAAAGCTTCAGCAGCTCAGACCCGACATTCATCCAAGAGCCAGAGATGCCATAGATGCCATTGAATAATATATTATACCTGCTCTCGGGTCATAGACTCATTCTCCGATAAGACACCTTCCCTTCGTCTCAACACCACATCGCCCCTCGCACACCTCCTCGCCCCAGCGCCCTCAGGGGCCAAGAAGACAACCCGGATGGGGGCATACAGGATTGGGCTCAGCCCGCGCAAGCCCAGAAGGTTGGCCCTTTGTCACACGAGGCGAGGCGAGAGGAGGCAGGAGGGCCGGAGCTTGGTAAGAAAGGACAGGACCGGCCGGAGCCAACAAACCAGCCGGGGTCCTGACGTAAGAGCCGGGAGAGTGGATACATGAGCCGGGGGGTAGAGGCCGACACCGGGGAGATGCCGACATGGGCCCGGCCATCATCATGGCGGCCGAGACTTTGTCCAATTCCGGTGCCCACCGAATTGACCGCCAGAAAGGTCTGTAGATGTCAGAGGCAGAGACGAACATCCGTGGACAGTATACCCATGGCATTGAGGCCGTCAGCAGGATGTTGAAGCAGCAAAGTCGCTCAGCTCGACAAGCAAAGGAAGAAGGCTGATGCACGGGACTATTTGCTGTTTGCTACTTGCGATAGCTGATTGCAAGCAAGTGGTGCACAAGAATTGACGGACTGGGGTTTCGGCAAGATAGCAGATGAGTCGTCAATTGGAAGGCCATGTCAAGGCGGCCGGCCCCATCCTTCATTTTACGTATATTCCCTGGTCGAGGGTTCGGTTCCAACGTTCTGATTGCCTTGCCGGATGTCGCTCTTAGGTCAACCATACTCGCTGCTCGCCTTATTGATGGTCGCGAGTTTCCTTTCCAGCCACCACTTTGTTCAAAGGGGCCACTTTAGCATGTCCAGCCATCAGCTGGATATCATAGCCTGCGCGTGAGCGCGCATACTCGAGGTATACAAACACCAGAGGATTAGATAGTCAAGACGGATAAGAGAGAAGACTCGTCAAGCTGACGGCCCGTGTCCTCGTTTCAGGGTCCGTCATGTTTTTCCCTCTTTGCCGCCCCTGTTTTCAGGCTTACGGGCCCTTCTCCTGGCCCTTACCCTCGATCAATGTCTCTCTTGACTCCGCAAAGCTTGTTTGTTCCGAATCTGCCACGCCAAGGCGCCATCCATCCCGACGGGAAGGCGTCTAAGCGCTGCCCATATGAGGATGACCTCTTCTCTGACGTCACTGAGGCAATGGCTATATTGTATCCGTCTCCATGCCGAGCTGATTTCTCGGGGCATTGAATTCTCTGCCTTCATCTGGGTGCCTGGTCGAGCCGACGGGAAGCTCGGAAAGCCTACCTCAGCCTCGATGCTGGGCGGGATCGATATCTGGACCGCGGCTGAATCGATCTATGAATGCCTATGATTGGAAGTCTTACCTGTGATATAAGCTGACGTGGGGAGGCAATTAAGCTCAAATTTGCAAAGATTGAGTCAATACTTGGATAGAAATCTCGGATCTGGGGCTAGCTGTATGCGAGAAGCCGGGAGATATTTGCAGATATCCACGACCACGTGCGAGAGATAGAGATAGCGCCTAGGTCTTCCCGGGCAACCGACTTGTTCACTTCGGCCTGCTGCATAGCGACGGCCAATCTTACCAGCTGGCATCGAGCGTATTTACGTTTAATAGGTCGTTGGATACGTTGGTCAGGCATCCAGGAGAAAAGGGTCCGAGGCACAGTTTTCCGAGTCCCTAATGTTTATTCATAAATAGTCACCTCGATGCCTGTCTCTTATCCCCCTTCACCTTGATCTATCATCAGCCTCACCCTCCCAGCAAAGACTTCATTGCCTCTGGGGCTTTGGTACTCCCCGACATCCCTCACCCTCGGTCTCGTACTGTTTTTCCTCACCCTGTCCTCTCTCCTACAGAGGCTGTTGACCTCGCCGCCCAATTGGAAACATCACGCTTTTGTCACCCTTGATCCCCTACGCTCTCGCTGGAGGCCTGGGCTTCTCGGGGCCGGCTCGCGAAAGTATGCCGCCCAAACGAAAGCGTTCCACAGCTGGCAGCAGCCTCGGCTCGCCGGAGTTGACTCGCCCTGCAAAGATGACGCAGGTACGTCGGCCATGACCCCGATTCCCCATCATGGGCTCCTCGCTACATTGAGAGACTAACCTGGTAGCTAGACGAGGTCCGGACGCCCGGTCCCAGAACCGCAGACGCCCCCCATCAAGGCTCGTTCTGGCGCCGTGGACGATGCTGACGAGGTGGAAAGCAGCCTCGTGGCGGCTGGTCATCGGGAAGATGGAGAGGAGGGAGACAGTGATCCTAGAAGATGGCCTTGAGTTTTCGAAGAGAGGTTGAAAGAGTTCGTAAGTATCCAGAGCCCATCTTTTCTGATTTGACCATGGCACATGGCTAAGAACAATAGGATCAAGTGCCGCGGGGCCAGCTTCCCACGGAAATCGACACCGAGAGTGAACAGCTCATAGCTGTCAATCGTCGCTTTCCGGAGAAGCTTCAATGGTACAAAACTGAAATGGCGGAAGATAGGGCTTTGACGGTAGCACATGAAAACCGCGTTCAAGACCAGATGACCATTGTCAACGAAAGATCTGGCTCTTTGGCCAAGATCAAGATGAGTGTTTCCAACTTGGAAGAGGCCATCCCTCTTCTCCGCACCGCAGCCGGAGACATTGGTCCAGGTGCTGAGGCGTGCTTCAAAGATGTAATGAGAGCGGCTCATGACAAGGCTAAATCGGAGCAGGCCGCCGCATCTCAAGATCTGGGTGAGGCCCGCAACACTCTCGAGGAGCTCCGGGCCAGCCTCCTCAGCCCCGAAGAGCAGGCCAACAAGGAAAAGGAATCAGCACTCTTATCACGGACGCTGGAGAATTTGATGGGGAAGCACCAGGGGGCTTGAAACGAGTCGCCTCCTGATTGCAGTGTGGATGAAGTCTCTAGGCGGGAACGATTGGAACTACTCGGATCGGATAGTCATAATCAAGGTAGCCATGCAAGTGTCCGAAACTGTTTTCGCTGCTCTGCTTGTAAATCAGCACCCCGTGATCGTTTAATCGCCTATGAGGCACTCTGCCTTGCTCGGTTGGCCGTGAAACGTGGTAGAGACTGGCCTTAAGGTGAGGGGGTTGAGGCGAGACCAGCGATCACGCTTACTTGATGGAGGAGAGCTCAACGTGAATGATACGGATGACTGGCATGCATCTCTAGCCCATATGGCCCTCTTAAAAGTCATGGCCACTGCCGTTGGCCTGCCTGCTTGATGATGTTGTCTCCATCAACCGTAATAGGGTGACCTCGGACCGCGAGTGCAGGTCCTGTTCTGCCGAGATTATCTCTCAGGTGTGAATTGGAATATGCAAGAGAGACACTGAGGGGAACTATCTACTTGAAGGTATTGGTCTCCCAGGTATAGGCTGTCGCAAAGATATATGAGCATCCGGCGTGAGGGATGGGCAGTGCGTGAGTTGACCTGAAGGTATCATTCGCACTTGAGGTCGCGTGTCTGATAATTATTCCCGAAAACGTGTCAGGGAATTATCGCACACCGTGGTCCTGCCAGATGAAGGCTTGAAGAAATGGGGGCGGCATCACAGGGGCTCCAAGTGATGGTGACGGCGGACGGACCTAAGGGGCACGCACGCCTCGGCAACACTCCAAATATAACAGGTCATCTGCTTGGTGAAACAACAAGAAAAGCCATTCATAAGTCGTGCCGTGTTACAAGTAGCTGCAAACGCTTGACCCATGGTTGCCATACACGCAGAGCCGGGTGAGTCCTGGCCAAACGATGGCTTCTTGGCGGTTCACACAGTCAAACCATGACTTGAGGGCTACGGAGACAGCATCATCTTGTCAGCGTTTGATACATGTTTCTTGGGTGCTCAAGTACATCCTTTTCGCTTCGCATCTCCAGTTGGCATGCTCCGCCTGATGGGGATGCACCTGTTCACTATCGCCGTCACTCCATGCTCATCCCGGCCCTGACGCAAAGCCAATTAAACTGAACAATACAAAAACAACAAAGATCTACATACTGGGAACAATATATACAACTCTTGCATGATTAAAAATGATGTCCCAACAAAGCACCAGCTACCAAAGCATCAGACAGCCACGATGTTCCTCCGTCATCAACGCAAAGCACACTGAACACCTTCGATCCCATCCAAGCCCATCAAAAACTCCATATCCCAATGCCTCACAGCTTCCGGTTCGGGACACGACAATTGCGACGCTCCGCTCTGATTCGTTCAAGTTCCGGAAGCAGAGCAGCATGTTCTTGCGACAGTCCATCCACCTTGGCACGATTCTCTGCAAGTTTGTGCCACAGCCGTTCCAGCTTTTCATCCGTCTTGTCCGCCTTTTTATCGGTGGACTCGAGATGCTTGAGGAAGTGTTCTCGGTCCCCGCGATTGAGCCCGACAATGTATCTCTGGCTGGTGATGACACTGATGTCACAATCATCCATGACGTTCCAGAGACGTCGTCGCTCTTCTCGAAGGTTGAAGGATTCGGTGTGTCTCTTTTTGACCTTGTCCTGCACCGCTTTGATCTTCTGGAGGAGGGCCTCTTCTTCTTCTTCGAGTTGTTTCATGATGGCTTCTTGACGCTCCTGTTCGGCTAGGTCTCGGGCTTGGATTTGTCGGTGACGACTCAACGCGGCAGCGGGCTTTGAGGCTGCAATGTGCTATCAGCACGTTGCTCAGCAATTGAATCTGAGCCTACAACCTGCAGATGTCCCAGCCTCGGCACGACGAGTGCGCTTCTGAGCTGGCTCCTTGACAGGAGTCGGCTCCCGTTTTCGAGGTCGAAGAACACGTCGCGGACCATCTGCATGCTCAGGCGCAGTTTCCAGAGCAGCAGGTTGGTCTGGAGGAGGCATTGGTGTCGACGGGGCGGGCAGCTGGTTGCTGGACAGCTCCTTGGAGTCTTGGGTAGCCATCAAAGATCAGTGGGCGGCGTCAAAGCAAAAGAATGCGATGGGAGAATGGGGAGAATGGCAAAAACAACAAGAGAAGCATCCATTGAGCTCCCTACTTATGCCAATACAGAACTCGGGCCATCCCCCCTGCGTCGTGTCCAGGCAACCGGGAACGAGGTCATCTCAAACGGCGGTTCTTGGGCGTTTGCTGCGTGGGGTGGGGAAGCGACAAACGGGCACGATGAGGCCATCTCAACGGGGGCATCTTGGGCGTTTGCCGCATAAACTTGAGACGCAACAAACGCGTAGCGTGGGGTATTTGAACGGCAAAATGAGACATCGGGTCAGACTGGAATAACTGTTAATTCAAGGGAATTAATTAGTTGGGTAGAAGTGCAAATCAGGCTCAGAGGACGGAAGCTTGAGCTGGGTAGGACGGCTCAGATTCTGTCCGATTTTGACTGCTCCCTCTCTTGACCCTTCTGGCGACCCGCTCTGTTCAAACTCGGGGACTCGCCCAGCACGGAACTCACGACACAAACTAATATATCCTAACGGATCATGTCAAGGGAGTGGTGGCATTGGCGGTAGATGTCTGGCTCCAGGGTAGGTAGCCTGTAAACACCACGACGCCAACAATTTGGAGACACGCTTCGCTTGGTGGCGTATTGTCAGGTTCGGTTCTGTGTGCAACTGGAGAAGTAAGCAAATAACATCGGGTTATCCGAGTAGAACCCTCATCACCGATAATCTTGCCCCTCTCCGAATGATGCATACCACCTAGGTAGGTTGGCAGGGCTGCTGGTGAGCTCACGTGACGTGGCTTTGCCCACTTGTTGATTGTCGAGATTGAAGTCTTGCTTTTCTTCACCTGCCTCAGCTGCGCAGGAACTCGTCCAGATCATTTGCCCCTGTTCGGAACCCTCAGCCCGCGATACCTTTCCTCGCCTCGAACATGTACCGACCGCCCATTTGCAACCACGCCCTCGCATCGCGAAACGTCTAGATCCCGAACGACTTGTCCCCGATGCCTCGATCGTCCCTCTGCCGAATGTAATGCTTGTCGAGCCGAAACGGATAAGCAATCTTTTCATATGGCAACGGCCAACAGCTTGCGCCTTGTTTGAGGGGACCAAGATGCCTGAGCCCGGCCCATCACCTTGGATGGGAGGAGGACTAGATGAAGCCGACGCGCAAAACGCGTGTATCTCCATCGTTGAGGGCTACGGGCTCTCCGAGACTCTCAAGCTTCTGCCCGCGATAGCCTCATCTGCTCCAACGAGCATGGGAACGTACACAGCCGCCCCAGATGACCGTGCAGCCGTGGAACGGACCGCCGCCAATCGCCTGGTATCGCGACCGAGCCCCATGGCGACCCCATGGCGACCCCATGGCTGCTGTCACCTCGTTGCGGCGACACTCTGCCATGTATGACATGTACCCAGCGCAGCCCAGACCTTGCCACGGCCCCCATGCTAGGAAGTAGCCGATGTGACATTTGATGAGTACCGGGCCTGAATAGGGACATGCCCTTCTGCAATGACTGCGTTGACACGGTGGATCCGGCCAGACACGGCGCTTCCTCTGCTGCAGCTGTGCGTGTTTAAAAAGAGGCACGAGACGGGGGAGGCTGCTGGACAAACCTTGCCAACGTCAGGCAGTGTACTGTACTGCACCGGTGTAGGATCTTGTTTGTCAGTGTTGATCCATGGCTGGATCTGCCCGCCTTGGACTTCTCGATTAACAACCCCCTCGACCATTCTGTGACCCGCCGATCATCTTGATCCTCCCCATCTCCAGCATACGCCGTGACACGACAGTTGAGTCTGACAGCATAGTCTCATTGTCGCCAACCCAAAGAGCAGCACCGTTACCATCACCACGCCACGCGTTGCAAGACGGCGGTGCCTTTGCCGTTTACCTGCTGCGCCTCTTGGTCACTTGAAAGCGACATAGCCATCAGCGGCAGACTCCAAAGTCTCGTCAATTGGGCCAACAATGTACAGGATGCGGATGCATCTACCGGAGAATCTTGTCTCCCCTCTCGGCGGCGGAGGCAGGCGTCGTGATGCCCGTCACGCCCGTGTGGCCTTGCCTCAATGGACGCACTGGGGCTGTGGCGGCTGCAACCAATCACAGCGATTCAACTGACGAGCCATAGCAATTAACTTGTCATGATTGGCCAATTGCCTAGCTCAGCCACTGCATCCGATGCGGGGTCGGAATCCTTAGCGGCGGAGGCCTTGTGGGCCGGGCTGTTGGACGCGTTGGTGTTTCATGGCCTTTGAGGATCCCCGGGGTCGGATTCGGAGTAGGCCTTGACTGACTTGATAATTGCATCGATGCACGCGCTCAAAGTCTACGAGCGGTAGAATTGAGTTCTTTGACATGGTGGCCTTTAAAGCGTCATCAACATCAAGAGGAATAAAAGCATCTCGTGTTGTCAAAAGGCGATGGAAAGATTGGCTTGACGTTTTTAAGCCTTGGTTGGGCATTTGTTCTAGGTGGTCTTTCAGGAAGAAAGAGTCATTTATTGATCCGATCGTTCAAACCATCGAGGAATGTATATCGCCAGCCAATAGAGGCCTTCTTCGCGGCTATTCATGACGGATTCCTTTGGGTTTGCCGCTGCTTCTTTTGCCACTCCCACTTCTTCCACTAACCATGCCCCTTGTCTCACGCTCTGCGACTTGATGTCGACATATGTGATACTCTAATACTTCTGTAGTTGACTCTCCTTTTACTTGCTACATGACGCAATTATAAACGTGGGAAACATCTAGGAATGCAGCCAGCTATACTCTTCGAGGTCGCTGGGCGCATCCAGCTGTGAGGGTCCGCAAGGAGGACCCAGCTTGAGGTTGAGAACAATTCTGTGGCCCATAGTGGGTGCGTTTATATATTCACCCGAGCTGTTGGAGCAGAAAAAACGACGAGGTTGGAATTCGTCGTGGCTTCATCCTCGACGCTGTTTCGTTCCCGTGTCCAGATGACCGAGACAACTTCTTTATCAATGCCTTCTACCCACCATCGTCCGCATCAGGAGCCGCATGAGAAGAAGTTGACAAGAAAATATAACCAGGTCGAGGCTTGATGATGAATTTTGCATTTGGACTCATGAAAGTCATCGAGTAACCTCGTTGATTTGACTCTCGGCTGGCAAAGGCCAGCACTTGTATGAAACCAGCCAGTACAAGCAATCATCGCAATCGTATTAATATTTGGCCACGGGAATCTATCTATGCCAAATCTCACAAATTCATCCAGAACGCAGCCACCACATAATCAGCAGTAAACTTCAAAAATAGGCATCTGCTCATCGGCCCCAAAGAAGAGCCCGTTCCTCCCGGTCAATTGCCCGCAGGGCATAAAATGGGTAGCCCATGGGTAGGATTTCGAGAATAGTGACTTCTACTAATTTTTTTGGGTAGTATATTCTAGTACTATTTATATGGGGAGTGACTACCCATGGGTACCCACGAAAGTACCGAAATTACCCATGGGACCCGAAAAAGCAATATTTTATGCCCTGATTGCCCGTAGCTCGTAGAACCTTTGCATCCGAGCCTCTGCCAGTCTGTCCATGCGGCTTTCCAACTCGGCCAGTCCGAGTGCTGGGCCCGAGGCATCGCTGACGGCCTTGCTCCATGTTGCGATGGACCGGGGCGCTGGCCTTTGTGGCGGGATCGGTTCGAGGTCGGGATCGCTTCGGACGTCGTCGAGAGGACGCCCGGGCCTAAGGGTTTGTCAGTCAGGCCTGATAAGGAGTGGCGGCAAAGCACACTTGCTCACTGTCTTTCACTCACGGACAGGGTTGGGAGATCGGCTTTGGTGATATCGTCGCTCAAGCTTAGCTGGGAGGGCTTGCTTCGGTCAGAGCGTCGCTGGCGGAGCTCCATCTCGAGCTCGCCAGCGAGAGCGGCTTGCCGCGTCTGTGTTGAGGAGATGCCCGAGGAGGCGGCCGGGGCGCTGCGGGTGTTGGGTTGGTACCAGAGGAGAACTGGCTGACCTGCGAGTTGAACCACTGCCCGGCCTCCTCGTCGCTGCCGAATCTGCGGCCGGGCTCATCCGGCCGGCATCTTGACGATGGCGCCAAAGTCGGTGCTCTTTCTCTGTATCCACTTGACGAGGTTCTTGAGGGCTGCAAGAACGAGACGATCGTACCGACCCGACTTGTTATCCTTTCTATGGTGTAAGTTATAATGCTGGATGAGGTTATCTAGTCTCTGGCTGATGACGTCTTGGGCGAAACTGGGGGCCTCGGACGGGCGGTTGTCACGCTGATCAGCCTGTTCGGCTTGGAGGAGAAGGGCGTTGAGGACGGCGCCGCGGATCTCGGCGCAAAAGTGGACGTTGGGCTTGCCGCCTGCTTTCTGCTGGGCGAGATAGTCGGATATCGAGATGCCGCAGACCTTGGTGACGGTGCTGGATACACACATGGTGGCGGTTCAGGGGAACCACGCGGGAGCTCCTGACAGGGAAAGGAAGCCAGATGGGGAGGGAAGACGAGAGTTGGCAAGGAAGGATACGTAGAGATGGAAGAATAAGTAGGGATGGAAGAATGAGTAGAGATGGAAGCCGTATGCCTTCAGGGAAGGCTCCTGAAGGGCCTTGAGCGGAATAGGCAAGACGTGCGATCCGATACACGCGTCTTGCTCTTTGTGTCGGCAAGTTGCTGCTGCTGCGTGGAGTCTAGATGTCGGTATCGTTGCCTCCTTTATTATTGCGCATGGTTTGCTGCTTGGAGAATACCCGACTGGCATGAAAGAGTGCAGCCCCGGCTTGACCAAAGAACAAAGGGAGGCTCTGCCGTTTCACGCCTCTTCACCCGTGATGATTATCCTGTGTCGGCAAGGCGATGAGATTGATCAAAGGAGGTCATCACGATGAATCAAAACACTTCATGTCCGTGTCCTGCCATCTTTATCGGACACAGTTCCTTGAGCCTCTTTGCCGCCGGGCAAGGCTGCCGGCAACGCAAGCGTGATGCCTAGAGGGTAGATATTCGAGCGTCTGCTGCGTCTCGATCTCAACCTTGGTGTCTCTGAGCTGGCACAAGGGCCCAAGCAGGTTGCCTTATCTTGTGGTTTCTTTCTATTCCATCGGATCTCACGCGCTTTGATGAGATACTTGATGAGCTCAATGACGAAGACACCAATGTTGATGGGAAGAATGCACCCAGGCAGCAGACGTTGTTCACAAAGACACTCTGCTCTTCTGCAACACGAAATACAAAATATCCTTCAAATAAACGGCGTAGATAAATCTCCAAGTCTGACTCCCATAAACAAATCTACCTACCCAGCAAATCATCAAACCAAGATCCACCACCACAAACTCCGAAGCCCTAACCGGTCCCCATCTGTAAACCCAACCTTTTCCTCAATAACCTCCTTGATGACCCTCCCAGTATGAAAGAGCTCGTCCATTGTGCGTGTCAAGTCCTCGACCAACCCGGCATCACTCTGCGTCGAGTCCACCTTGCGTGCCCAGATGGTATTTCCCACCATGCGGTTGACCACCTCATCCAACACCTCGTAGAGCTCCTGCAGAGGCCTCTGACGCATCTCCCGACGGACCCGCTCGTATCTGAGAACCCCCCGTGTGTGGGCCGGAAACTCGCCCGTCGGAGGATGGCGGCGCACGCCTGCCACAGACAAAGAGTCGCCCGGGGCTACAGAGCCCGTATCCTGGGTGAGGTCTACCCAGTCAACTCCTATCGCCGGGAGAGGAGTCTGGGCAGAGAGGCTGTGGGGAGTGCGGGAATGTGGGTAGAAGGTAAAGGAGGCAAGGATATGGGAGGAGTAGGAGGCAAAGATGGGGGAGGAGTTGAGGGCACCATGATGCGAGCTCGAGTCGGTTTTGGCGTCGGTTTTGGCGTCGGCTTTGGCGTCTGAGGTTGACGAGTGTCCAGTGGGGGAGCTACTGGCCACGAGTTGCCATGCCAGTGGTGATGATGCCTGTGAGAATGGTTGTGATCGTGTTTGTGGGTGTGACCATGGCCATGGCCGTCGCCATCAACTTCGGGTGCGTCTGTCATGATGACATCAAAATCGTCGTCATCTGCCTCGGCGTCATGCTCGTCTTTGACTGTCTGAATGTCGAGATGCCGAAAGCTATTATCGACCTCAACCTCGCTGTCGTCGCTGTCGTCGCTGTCATCGTCAACCAGAGGCGCGCCTCCGTGAGAGCGAGAGCCCCGAGAGGACGCTTCTGCTTCCTGGTATCCTCGGTTATGCGTCCCCAGGATGCCCATCAGCTTGGAAGCGTTGATCCCACCCTGGATGCCAGCGCTGCTCTTTATTCTGCTGCCGTTGATGATGGTGTTGGCTTCGACATGGAACGTCTGGTTTGGAGGGTGCGGGCCTGAGTTGCCCCCGGGTTGAAGAGGCGGCCTGGTCAAGTTGTTCCTCTTGGCCTTGTTCTTGGCGAGCTCGTTTCCGTGCCTAGCGCTGTAGTTCCTGATCCATCCGGGTTGCCCCAGAAAGTTGTCGGCATCAGCACGCCAGACATGCGTCACGACCCCTTGGTCAAGATGCGACTCGATGAGGCCACCTTTGGTCATGTCGGTGATGCGGGCCCTGACGTAGTCTTCGACCTTGCTCCGCATGAGACCTATCATGAAGTTTCCGTGTTGCGTGAGATGCATGTCTCGCATCAGATGGTCAAAGTTCCTCCGCCAGGTTAAGCTCGTGGGCCTGTTGCGGGTGGTGTGGTCCTGGATAACGGTTCGGCATTCTGGCCTAAAGGTGAATCGGGTGCCGGGGACGAGTAGGTGCCGGAATCGCTGTCTGCAGACGGTCTGTAAGTGTTAGTATGGGCTTATCGCCTGGGAAATGGTATATGCTTCTCGATCGTTGTCGGAGCATCTGATGGCGATCCAAGCAGCAGCGGTGATCAGTAGAAAGACTAGTGGGGTATGGTATCGTGTAGGTCGGAGAATCTTGAGGTCAGGAGGTGCTTCCTAATGTATTGAAGGCGTTGCAAAGTTGGGGATAAAGAGCTCTTCGGAGAGGGGAAGAGTCAAGAGAGTCATTGGAATGCACCAGGATCCGGGGGTACGAAGCGCGATAAAGGCTGTTGGAGGTTGAGACGAAACATGCGTAATCAGGCATATGAGAGGCTGCGTTCTTTGGAGCTTCCCATGTATGTCGAAGCATGTGTGAGCTTGTGTGAGGCATCCAGCAATCTGGCCAAGTCGGGAGCCGGAAATCAAGATGACGCCCAAACATCAAGATATTCATGCCTTGGAAACAAGCGGGTCAAATGTATCCTGCCCGACAAAATTACTCTCTGCCGAGACCCTGTGAATTAGACGTCAATCCTTGGTTATACCGTGGGATGCCAAACTCCAGGGGCATCGCCATCATCAGACAGAGATTCATCTGCCCCATGAGGCGCCATCATTGTGAGAGCCTATGCCTCGCCTCCGCTGACAATGAAGGCGAGTGAGATAAAGACCATGATTGTGAGCTCGGGTAGTGAAGTGCATACGAGAGCACGCATGAGTTTGTTGATGGTCCCTTTGTTACAAATTTGTTACAATATGGTAGCCTAGAACCACCACCTGGGCTGGTGAAGTGGGTTGACGTCTCCAAGGTCACTCGAGGTTGGAATTACTGATATCTGTTTTAAAAGACTCTCTATCTCCGTCTCAACTACCGCTCACACACACTCACACCATCAGCGCCAACTCACAACCACAATGGTGACCCTCTCGGAAAAGTTCACTCCCCAACAAAAGAACACCATCCAGGATGCCCGCAAGATCGCCTCCAACAAGCCAAACCACCTCAGCGCAGAGGACCGCGACTCCATCATGTCGGCTGCCCATCACATTCGCGACCACATACCGGGAAAGCTGGGCCTCACTGGCACTGAACTCGAAATTCTCCTCTTCTACGTCGGCCGTATCACTGCAGAGAATCGCCCTGCCCAGCTGGTCAACCTGGCCCACCCCATCGTCGTGAAGCGTCCGCAAGACGCCATCACCGAAGCCGATATCGAGCTCCTAGGAAAGGCCAAAGGGCCATCATGGAGCTGGACAAGGAGCTGGAACAATGCACTGACCAAGAGAACGACATCATGGCATATGACCGTCTTCGGCCGGATGGCCTCTTCGACGTCACCAGCTCCGACGACTGCACGGAACGTAGATGAACAAAGCCGCGGAGGAGCCACATCAGTTCTGTCTCGAGCATCGCAGGTTGATGCCCTGAGAAACTTTCGAAGCCTGGATTTCCTCGGCCGAGTTTTGACCCATCGGATCTGGAAGCCGACGTGGCCCAGGATTTGGCCAGATTCATGCAAAACAACCCGTCGCACTTCCATGACCCTGCACATAAGAAGAACGACAAGCTGCCGGGGCTCACCAGGGGCCCGATCCTGCCTTGATACGGCGAGGTCAGATAAGCTCAGCTGCCAAAGACTGTGGCGGATATCGACGCTGAAATCGACAGGCGGGTCAGTGACCATGAGTATCTCCTGCTCCAGCTGATCCACAATGATGGGTTGCTCTGGAGACTGAAGAAGGAGAGGATGAAGCTCTCCTCTGGGGGTTCCTAAGCCGAACATTCTGGTATTGGAGGGTGTCCGGGCCGGCATGCCATGGTTTTGTGGGTTTCTTTTTACGCGGCGAGTTGGCAACACAAGCGAGTTTAGGAGAATGGGTATTTCTGGGTCTTTTGTTCTTGATAAGCATTCCAAGCATCCCGCCCTGCTGCAGGTCTAGTCATGAGCAACAATGCAACACGATACGATGAGCACATCAAGTAAGCTTTCAACTCGGTAGTTATGGATTTGGAAAGCCATAACGAACGCAAGAGGCAAGAGATAGAGACAAGCAGTAATGACAGGAGATGGAGAAAGAAATACAGATGAGGAGTAGAGATAATAAATAGAGACGGGGATAAAAGAAAAACGACATCAGAACTGTTTGAAGAAATCCCCAATCCCGAATGGTCTTTGCGGTCGAATGTCGAAGTAGTCGACGAGGCTCCCTGCCCCTACTTGGTCCAGCTGACGCGAAAACGCTTTGCTGGTCTTTACTAGAAAGTCGAGCTCCACGACTATTCAGCGATCCATGAGGTGGCGTGTCGTTATAAGCCGGCAGCTTGGAGACCCGAACGAGTACCACGCCGTCTTGTTCCCCTGCACACATTCGAACTGCTCTGTTATGCCACCTTTGGCCTCCATCTCCCTCCAGTGTTCGATGTGTACCAACATGGCTGAGTCGATGGCGTTGACGGCCCTGTAAGCACGCCCAAAAGCAATGGGGATGACCTGGGTGATGATGCCGACGTAGTACTTTCGGATAAAGTCGGCGGCGTCGAGAAGGTTGTGCATCCAGCCGTATTTCTTGGTGACGGGTGATATTTGTGATTCGATCTCGTCTAGTATGGGCACCAGATTTTGGCCGATAGTGTCAGGACGAGCTTTCATGGTGTGCAGATGCGAGAGGAGCCGTTCGTTGTCTTCATGGCTGTGCTCCCAGAAGCGTCGGACAATCTGTATAATTTCTTGTGTAGAATCCGCCGTGTCAAGCTCCCAGGCGAGGAAGGCGGTCGAGGTGCAGCTGATTGGGGAATGGCAATATTGGGACAGTTTGCGATAGTCCTTCCACATGGGAACGAGCGCTTCGTAGGTTCTATTCACGCGCTCGACGAGAGAGAAGCATTCAGCGCCGGAAGACCCTCCCAGCTGCCGAGCATATGCTCCCACAAGAGTACATCCGAATCCACTCGATCTAGCTCCTCCTCAAAGGCACCAAGCATTTGATGAGGCAACGATGGAACCGGCATCGATTCATTGAAGAGTACAGGTGCGAAGAGCGCGGGGAGCGACTGCTGGTAAGTGCGGTGTACAAGCTCCACCGGCTGCCAGATGACGAGGTCGGCAGTCTGATTCACGGTCGTGGTTGAGATGGGACGACGGTACGTGATGAAGGCGGGGAGCATGGCCAGAATGGCCACCAGGGCAGCAACAAGCGGCCCAGATAATAGTCGGCGGCAAATCCGGCTGTAGAGGCTTCCTTCACTCTGCGCCCGAATCGATTCAAACAGGTGTCCCTGACCGCATCGCTCAACATGGTCCTGCCACAAGTCGGCGGGCTCATAGTCTACACGAGCAAGCGGCGGCGCATGGAGAGAGGTGTGTGAGACGAATGCCCTGTCGCCCACGAGATGAACAACGCTGTCCTCGAGGGGAATCCATTGGGAGTGGAGACAGATCCGGAGGAGATAGGGCTCAGCGGGCGGAGGGTCAATCTGCAGCGGAAGGACGAGGTGGTGGCAGTACGAGAGGTTTGCTGGTTGGGGGTAGCGGGGGCCATATGGGCTCCGGCTCGGGGGATGGCGATGGAGAGTGGTTGTCGGGAGAGGGGCTCTCGAGGTGACTTATGGTGTATCCGGTGATAGTTGTTTTTGCTCCTGTGAGGAAAATGACCTGCCAACCTGCAAGTTAAGTAGATGGTCGAGGACAAAGAAAGATGGAGTTGCTGGACATTCTTTGTTTGCCTACCCTTCAAAGCGGGGGTGACACACGGAGCGATGGAGTAGACGGAGGAAATGTATGACCGAGAATCCGAAGGGCACGGTCCAGCAGGAGACGATTTCATCTTGGAATCATTTGCAATGGGGGAGATGTGACTGATGTGATGCTATTCAGATCTGATCGAGACTCATACTAACAAGTTGATCAAGTAGCAGGCTGACTTTCTTCATGGAACCCCCGCCGGGCCTTTAGCGCATCAACCGCTGTAGATCACCCCACTAACCCCGCTGGGTAGGCATGTACTCCCCTGTAAGATGCCCGGCTACCGGTCCCCCTGTCCCTGTCCCTGTCCCTGCCCCTGCCCCTGCCCCTTTCTCTTCACCCTTCTCTGCAGAGCCATGAAATGACGGATGTTCTCGGCCGTCAAGATGGGATCGGGTTTCTCTTGGGCTGTAGATGACCCCACCTGCTGCCTCTTGTTGTCCCCAAACTTGGGCTTGCGCGTGGCTTCTCCTCGGCGTGTCGTCTCCTGCGATGCGGCAAGTTCCTTGAATGGCTGCATCGGGGCAAGAGGTGGCAAGGATGGTTCACGTGGCCGCGGTTGGAGACTGAGCCTTTCGAAAGCCTTCGTGTCCTTGTCAGTCAGCATTTGTTGGTTAGAGCGGCGGCTGGGCTGGGTGTCGTAGTCGTAGCTTCGACCGGAACTCTGCAGGCCTCTGGGGTCATCTCGTATATCCGCAAAGGAGGTCTGGGTGACAGGGGGGGTCTGACGAGCTTGACAGTTCGGACCCAAGATAGAACCCAGTATTCCAAGTGCGCCGCGGGGCCCAAAAGACTCACGGTACTCGCACGGCTGTCTGGCAGGCGGACTCAAGATCCTCTGCCGGGTACGATTGTTCTCAAACAAGCCAGGTGGACTTGCAGGTGACCACTCTCGATGACGCTCCTTGTCATCAAAGTCGTCGTCAAAGTCGTCGGAAGACAGATGACTCGCTCTGAGCTTGCGCCGCAACGTCTGGACTGCCAAAGGAGACATCGGTTTGTTGGGCCCTGAAGAGCATCCGTGGGGCAGGCGGGATAGCCGAAACATCCGGGACAGCTGGACTGGTCGGCGTGATGGTCGTGGCGGCCGGGGCATACCGAACCTCGCGGTGCGGCGCAGCAGACTCTTTCTTGGCAGGCCGGGCATGCTTGGTGTGCTCTTCTTTGGCTGGCTGGACAGGCGGGGACGCTTCTTCAACGGACTCTTCCACGTCGAGTTGGGGATCCACGTTGCCCGCTCTCGAGCTGTCGATCAACGAGTGGGCGTTCTTTCGGAACGGTCTCATGGTAGATCGCAAAGACCCCGACTTGATCGTCCAGTCCCTCGGGTACTTTTCTTCACCTTCTGGGATCGTTTGCCAGCTTGGTTCAAGCGTGTTGGCAAGATGGACGTCGTCCTTGGTGTAGTCGTGGGAGTAGGGCAGCTCGGCTTGGCCTGCGCCTCTCCGTTGTCGATTCTCGGCGTCCATGCGCTGAAGCTGTCGGGCTCGCCGGCGGCAGTTCTCTTCAGGAGTCGAGCGAGGCATGTTGGGTAGGCAAGGCTCCGGGCGGGCTCGACAAGATTCCTCAGGGGAGGCCAGGAGTCGATGGGTATTGGGTTGATGGAGACGTGCGCGCTCCACAGCTGACGGGTGTAGCTATCAAGAGCAAGGTCTATATGAGAACGAAGAGTCATGTGAATACAGGACAAGGTGAATGGCTAGATACCATGGGTGAATATACCAAGGCTTGGTTCTTGTGCCTTTGTTAGGGTCCGCAGGTCGGTGAAGACTGCCTGGCCTTTTCACTGACGGGTCGAGAGGCGGCTCTTTAATCGACGGGCCGATTTTCAGGCAGACATGGGCTACGACTAAAAGTAATCGTCTCCAAGGCAGGCGTCTGCGAGGCGAGTGAATCTCTGCTCACACCATTCACGCATGTCTTGAAGTTTCAGGCATCCATCTTGACGGCGAAACGCAACAAGCCCCTCGTTGCCCCTGGGATCAGAACACCAGGGGAATATATCACAACTAGCAAAAGGAAATGTCCCGCTCCTGTCTCATAGATGTACCCTCAAAAGGCAGCAGATGCTAAAACCTGTCTGACTATCCTCGCTACAGCCTTGATCGGCCCTGTCAGGCCCATCTCTCCCCACACATGTCCGGGCCCATCAGAATCTCCGACATGGACTTGCCACTCTCCAACGGCTCTCGCACCTCGGAGTCATAGACAGCCCGGATCTCAGAGTCCAACAGCACAGAGCCCACCATGTTCCACACCTCGATGGCCTTTTGCGCCTTCTTGTACGAGGAGCCCCCCTCTCGCTCTCCTGCAGAATGCGGTAATGCCCCCGCGTCTTGCGATCGAGGCCAACAATGATGGCGCGGCGGTCGATCGTCTCGGTGGGTTTCGGGATGGGGACGTCAAGAATCGTGTACAGGAGAGGCGGCGATGCGTAATACGGGGTGTGTGATCGTATGAGTGCTTACAGATGTAGTTTCGCGCATCTTGGAGGCAGGCTTGGTCAGTCTGGCATCAAGCCGAGGGCGGCGGAACTTACTGGCGCTGTTGACACGGACAGGAGTCCTCATGTGCTTTGGAAGCTGTGGGGGTGAAGATGCCCATGGTCTCCAGCATACGAGTATCAGCAGGAAACCACCGATGATGATGACGGTCGACCGTTTCACCATGGTTGACGTGCGGGTGCGCGGTGATGCTCGTGGGATTAACCACGGATAGTGATGATGGAGATGAGAAGAAGAGTTGCCGAGAAGAGCTTTTCTATCGCAGAGCTTCTTGTGCGTTGCGTTGCGTTGTCTTTGTGATGCTGTGTAACGATGGCCAACCATGCCGACTTCAACCTCTTATATGTGCCTGGATCTTTCAAAAGCTTTCCATAAGCTAGGTAGCTTCGGTCAAAGAAAGCTCCCTTCCTTTATCCTTTTATCAAGGCATCTCCGCTAATCAGTCGCTGCCTAGTCCATTGCGGTCCCATTCTTCCTTCTTTGTTCCCATAGCGCCGTAGCCATGGCCCTGGTGATGGCGAATACTAGACGCCTGTTCCATCTCTTTCTCTTCTTCCAACTGATGTACTCTACCAGCAATAGCGCCACTGCCTCTGAGACTCACTGTCCCTGAGACTCAGAAACCGACTCCATCGCCATGGGTCTTCTCGACAGCGCCAACGACGACGACAGAGTTCGTGCCTACGAGCGAGCGAAGCGTAAGCACCGTCGTCATGAAGGAAAAGAAACGAAACACGTCGTGGCTCAGAAGGACGACGATGAGCCAGAGGCTGCGCCGCCAAAGCCTCCCAAGCCTCCCAAGCCGAGTGTGAAGCCGCCAAGGCCGACAGCATCGCCCGCAAACCCCAGGGTTTCTCCTGTACGGCCTCAGAAGGAGACCAACCAAGATCCTAGCACGCCGCTCCCATCCACTGCTCCATCGGCCACTCCCGCCTCTGCCAACACAGGTACGGACAATCCTAGTCCGGCAACGCCAGCAGAGGGCCACGGTACACAGAGCATGGCCCAACAGATCATGCCATTGATCGCCGATGCCTTCGAACAAGCCACGTCGGTCACCAAGTTTGTCTGGGAAGCTGTCCGCTTTGCCACGCCAGTCTTTCTTGTCCGCTGGATTGTCAAGAGTATCATGGTGTTCCTCATCATACTGGGAATGCTAAAACTTGTCGCCAACTCGGGCATGAACCTCTACTGCACCATCACCCCCAGCTTGGCACCTCCATGGGTATCAGACCTGGTTCCCAACTTTCCCCCTGGCTGTTCCGTCCTCGGACCTATTACAACCCAGGGATCTACGCATGACCTCGAAGAGACCTTGGATGGATATGCGCCTCTGGTTCCTCCCGTGTATCAGTTCCTCAAGCACAACCTTGAAAATGTCAAGGGCAAGCTGAGTGCAATGTCAGACCTGTCCACCTTTACCCAGGTTGACTTTTCCGCAGAGCGACTACAGAAGCTCGGCGACAAGCATCAAGAGGCGGCCAAGCAAGCGCAGCTACTGGAGGACAAGATTGTAGCGCTGCAGACGGCAAGTTGGGAACTGACCAACCGGTACATCCGCGACTTCCATAAGCCGGGGCCCTGGGGTTGGGGGCGGCTCTGGGATGCGAAAACAGCTGATGCTGCAGCTCACAACAAGCATCTCATTGAGATTATGGAACTGGTGTCCAACAGAACGCAGACTCTCTTTCAGCAATTTGAAAAGAGAGGGGAGCAGGACGCCTTTACAGATCTATTCGACGACGACGCAAAAGAATTCCGAGAGGATATAGGCAAGATCATCCGCCTATAGAAGTTTGACCCGGACGATCTAGGCAGCAGCTCGACAGTGTGGTTAGAGAGCAGCGACTTCATCTCAGAGCTTCTGACCGACCGCAGGGCAAAATTGAAGGACGATACTAAGTGGTTAAGGAGGAAGTTGACAGATTTAGACCATGATGCCAAGACACTGCGCGGCGGTGGGCGTGGGGATGGCGAGTCTGAGTGGGAGGCCAAGGTCGACAAGATGGAGGCGAGGGCGCTTCAGACTGCCGCTGATTTGAGAGCTCGGCTGAAGAGGTACTTTAGAAAGGAAGGATAAGTGATGGGTGATTGGACTTTTGCCATCTTGGTTGCGATAGACGATGAGTTGTTTGGTATTCCACCTGTGGTCAGGACTTGAGAGGTGATGGGAACATGAGAGAGATGCTTGTGGCTATTTGATTCTGCCTTTTGATGTGTGCTTGCAATTTCCGTAACCAGGCCGGGTTGAGGGCATTAATATCACCCGCTTTTGAGACCGAGAAGTCATATTAGTACCCTCATCCGGGGTCTCTATGCCTGCCCAGCCAGCCTGGCTCCCGTCCTCCTATTGACCTTGAATGAGAAATGTCATCAGCTCCAAGGGAATAAAAGAAGACCGGTCTTGCGCCATCCAGTCACGTTGATGCTTCTGTAGCGCTGTCCAAGTCCCGGCGTTGACGGAATTCGTCACGTCCAACCATTTGCTTGTACAATCCTCTCGCCTGGTTCAATCTTGCATCTTTTAGAGGGATTATTGAGTCGGTATTGGATATACTACCACTTGAAAGCCTCAGAGCAGGGAAATGAGTGCCGGACAAGTTGAATTGGCTGGAGCGAAGCCGCAGAGGGGCGGCGGATAGAGCTATCGGGCGCATCCATCTAGGCATCCAGGTTGCCCGTTGTCACGGTCGCTAGCCACGGGCAGGGACAGTCCCTGTGGCCTCTGTAGCTTCAGCGGCAACAGCGTCCAAGCCCGCTGGAGCACTGATGTTTCATGTCTATCGGTCACGAGTGCTGGAATAACAAGGACCAACAAGCAGACCTCCATTGGAAACGAAATGTAGAATACGTGCAAATAAATCTTGACTCATTGAGATGGCTCTCCTTATTAGCCGGGCGTCTCGCTAGATCTGGCCGATAGATGAATGTTGAGGAATGATACCATATCATGCCAACAGTGATTAAAATCCAGAGCAAAGAAACCCCATGCGCTCATAATTTGCCAGACTTTCGTATGCCTCAGGAATGCCACCACGAGAGGCGGGGTGCACATGAAGCCATCTCGAAAGTGGCCTGTAGCCGCGGATGTATTTGGCCTGGTGTTGCAGCCGACGCCCTTTATTCTGTTTCAGCACCAATAAGATAACCTGCCTGGGTTTATAGAGCCTCTGTTGCTTTTCCCGGTCCAAGAATAACTAAGATTGATGACTTGCCTATGGCAACAGAGAAGGGAGAAATGGCGGGCGAGAATGTCAGCGAGAAACTCGCATCCGCCTGTCTTTAGAGACCTGGGTCTCTCTGAGTCCTGCTGCCGTGCGAAAAGTCGCATCCATGGGGTGGAAATTGAATGCTAGATCCTCGGGCTCCCAGACCACTTCCACGAGAAGTCTTGCTCTGCTATTATGTGGGGGGGGGGGATTAAAGGTCAGCCAATCAGACGCAATTAATGCTCGCTCTTGGCACTATTGAAAGCCCCTCATTGGCTAGCTATCTTGCACTAGGACTCTTTCGGCCAGCCACGTGATGCTGCTGTTTCTAAGGCACGTTCTCTAACCCAGGTTGTTAAATAATATTGGTACTTTTTCTCTCTCTTTATTTTGCCCTAGCCAGAAGTAGCTCGAGCCTGCTGGAGCCCGATTTGTTAAAACCACTGTTCTGTTCCCAGGTAGTGTTCCATGAACGATGAGGCCCGATAAGACAGATAACTAGTACATGTTTCATGCGGCGGGGAACCCTGGTTTAAAAATCACTGCCGTTACTGGCACCAAGGTGATCGGAGTGAGCAGCCAAGTCAGTCGAGAAATAATCAAGACTCTTTTGGCTAGGACGCCACCTGCCAATCAAACGCAAATGACATAAACTCTCTGTGATATTGAAAGCCTCTCGTTGGCTGCCGGGTAAGGCCTGTGCAACCTCACCACAGACCAGCCTGCCGCTGGGGTGTTGCAACTTGTTGATCGAGACTGACAATTGTGGAATACCACCGTTACTTGGATGTTCGTGGACCTACTGATCCTATGATAAGGACCAATGGGCAAGTGGCCGGAAAGCTTCTTGCATGTGCGTGCGCCATGAGTTGATGGAACTCAATGGACAAGGACAGCTGCTCACGATCGGATTCGTCAGGTCAGGATGGAGAGCCAAGGGTGAGTCACTGGCTACATTCTACTTGTACACATCCAATTGCATGTCCAACTAAGCTTGTCGCAGGCCTCAACAACGTGGTCAGCCTGTGCCACTCGGCTGAGACATTCCCTCAACCACATAAAACCACATAAAACCACAGACCCAACCTGATATCATAGCCTCACTTGCTCGCGGATTCCTTGCGCTCCAAGATGCAAACCCACGCTTCCTTGGTCTCTGCAGCGACCAAGCACTCTTGCGCCGCCCTCTCAGCATTCTCAACCTCGATCTCAATCTCTGCCCGTCGTCGCTTCGCCTCTCGGACCCTGTCTTGAGTGTCTTTCGCTTTTGTCATCTCAACCAGCGTCTTCTGTCGAACGAGCGTATTATTGATGTCGCCCTCGGCTTTTGAGATGCGCTCCTTGACCTCCGTGATCTCATCAGCCAATATCTGAGGATCATGGCCAAGGATGACCGCCCCATGTTTCTTGGCAAAGTCGATGTATGATTGCGCCGCCGTCTTCATCACTCCGCGGAGCAAATCGTCGGTGTCGGGAACGTCATCCAATACGATGCCGCTGTCGTCGTGGCTTCCGTTTCCGAGCATGCGCTCCATGCTGTTGTCGAGATTTACGACAAACTGGTCGCTCTTCTTCTGCCGCTCGTCGAGACCGTCCTTTTTGCGCTGCAGCGTTGCCAGGTCACGGTCTGCGACCGCCTTGAGGGCTTGTGCGTCGTGAAGCTCCTGCTCGACTGTCTTCATGGTTTGGTTGATGTCGTCGGGTGTCCAGTCTGCGAGGAGGCTTCGGAGGCGCACATCTCCGGATGTGTCGTCGCGGGGTCGCTTCAGTGTCTGTCGCGGAGGTGTACTTGGCACCGGTGTGCTATTCGGACTATGGCGTGCCATGGCCCCCGGGTCTTGCGACATGGGACTTGCCGCTGGGGATGCCTGGGCGTCAAAGAAGTGATCGTCGTCGTCCGAATCGTGGAAGGGACGGTTGTCGCCTGGATGGTCTCGCTCCTCCTCGGCTATGGATCCAAGATCATCCAGGCCTCCCCCTTCAAACTCGCCAAGCTTGTCCAAGTCGCCTTGATCACCGGTCGACAGCAGCGACAGCGTTCCGTTCTTCAGGCCCTTGACGATTGACGAGGCAGTTTTTCCCGATAGTCGGAGCATGGGCGACTTCTTCTTGGCGCGCTTATCCTGATGCTTAGCCACAGTGTCTCGCAAGATGCCGTCCTCTTCCCAGAGCAGACAAAGGTCGAATTTTTGCGCCTGAGCCACCTCGGTGATGCTCCTCAGCGCAGTAACAACTTCGGCACTCGGTTCGGCGGCGACTGTTGATGAAAGACCAGCGCGTATGACTTGCGGAAGCCAAGAGGGTCCACGCCACTACTCCGTCAGCCAGGCAATATTCTCGGCCCTCTTCTTCTCGATCCGTCCGCGACGGGCGACTGCTTGATCGAAGCGGGGGAGGAGAGCTTGCGCCGGTGGCAGGTCTGGGCAAGAGTCGGTTTCTGGAGGATGAGGCCGCGGAGGATTGCCTGCTGTTCGGGCTCGGTGTGGGCTCGGAGGACGTTCGCGAGATGGCCAGAGGCCTCGTCTGGAGCCTGGCTCAGTGTGAGGACGAAATCGAGCGTGTCGATGACCTGGAGAACTGTTATTGGGAAGTCCAGGTGCACTGGTCCGCTGCCGCTCACCAAGTTCAAAGGGCCGGGGGGCTGGTTGTTGGTAGATGCGTGACTGCGAGGGCGGGTGGGCGATGGCGATGGCGAGAGCTTTGGCAAGATGGGTTGGGGCGTCATGGATGATGACGACCAAGGCAGCCGATGAAGTAGATGAGGGAGATGAAGGAGGAGATGATGAAGGAGGGAAGGTGGCTGGAATTGGCAGTCGCATCTTGGTCGTGCCTTCCCAGGGCCGTGTTGGTGGAGCATAGGTATGCATGTTTCCGTCTTTGACGGGAAGGTACCTACGCGACAGCGCTGTAGGCAGCAATTGAAGCGTTGAGCTTTGAGTCGACTGAAAGAAAAGGATTAATTCTAATCAAGAGAACCATGTTGCTCCAGAGTTCAAGTCATGGCCCAGCTCAAGTCAGGCCCAAGCCAAGTCGTGGCCAGTCAACACCAGCGAGATCAGGGTCGTCAACGCCGTCATCGACACCTCCATCGCGGTCACATGAAACGCTTCACCAGATACTCACTCGCATGGTAAACGCCCAGGGCAGTTGTGTTTAGAATTGGTGGATGCTTGAAGACTCTCGGATTGCTGGGATATATGTTAAATGCCACGTGGATGTCGTCTATGCGACCTGAAGATACTAATTGTGCCCAAGTATGAAAGGTCGTACGGGACTATTTCTAAAGATTGGAGGAGAATAGACCTTGATACGCTGGCGCTGGTGGTCTTGGTCAGTCGGGGCACGGGGCGTGGCATCCGCAACGGACTCGCTCTTCGAAAACGGCGTATCACTTGTCGGCATTGTCGATATTGTTGAGCAGGCTTAAAGATATAATAGCTAATGGATTAAGCTGTGGATATTTATCAGTGAGGGGGCTGGAAGACGACCCAGAGTTGTCATGGGGTTGATCCACCAGATCTATCCGACCAGTACGCATCTCTCGCATCGCGGCATCAGACCCGATGTTAGTGGCCGATAAGCTATTCTATACTGCTAATGAGGAAGAATATATTAGTTCGAGTTGCTATAGAACCCTTTGCACTTTATTTATTAATGAACTGCATAATAAGCGCTGCAACTGAGCAGAGATGCCCGGGGAGTCCTCTAGCACCGAAATAGCTTACTTATACCCCCTTATCGTTCCTTCTATCTCCCCTTCATAAGGTCAGAGTTGCAAGGTGCCTCTGCATCGCTTAATATTACTTGGGAGGGCATTCTCTTCCCCCATGCTATTTATACCTGAATCTAAACTCTAACCAGCCCAGATATCCACTCCTAATAGGATGTCCAATAACGATCAGATATAGTCAGGATGCCTATACCACAGTTTAGATTCATTGGCAAAAAAGTAGCGGTTCCATAGTTGGATATCTATTTCCCTTCCGTCCTTAGCTCGGCCGATGTTGCTACTCGTACGAAGAATGCAATTCAGGGGTAAAACAGCACCCACGCAAGGTATCAGGGCAGCGTTGCTCGGTTTGGCCATAGCTGAGCCCCCTAATGTTCTCCTGGTATTGAAATAACCCATCTTAGGCCTTGATTTACTATTCTGGGAATATAATATCGTCTAATCCCTTCAACCAGATCCGAGTTGCCTCATCATCACATGGTTACGGCCAGCGCCTTGACATTAGTCGACCGAGCCGTTGCTTCCGGCTCAATCACTGACTTGCTTCCGCTATTGCAAGGGCCTCAGCTGCGCTCGCTGTCTCTGTACCTCTCCCGCTGTTTCTCATTGCCCTAAGTCTTGGCGAGCTCCATGCTACCTTTCTGGCGCCCGAGATCAAGCCCTGAAGCACTAGTTTTCAAGTTCTTAACCACATAGCGAGGAGCATGGAGCTTTTCTTCTTTTCCTCTGTCTCCTAAGATGTCTGCAGCGGGCTGCGATTGGAATTCAGGGGCTTGTGGAAGGTGAGCCGTGAGTGTTTTGCGTTAAACACGTTGGTGCGGGAGATGCCTGGAAATAATGACGTCGATCATGGAACCTTCTTGGAAGGTCGAGTTCTTAGGCTTCACTGCTACGATCCTGCTCTGCTGATGTGTGTCCCTTGAAGCGGGCTCGCGATCCCTGGCGGTGGATGGTGTGTGCGTCGACATGCGCTTGTTATTTTTCCTTGTAGATGGCAAAGATGACTTGGAAAGCAGCTGAACTCTATTTGGAGGGTTAAGTAGTGATCTCGAATGACTCTTGGCTTGTTCTGAAGGCGAGTCCCCAACTCGGTTGAGGCTCCAATGCACTCGCTCTGCCGTAGGCTTCGCTCTAGTTGGTGTATTAGACGGCTCATCGTCATCCTCCTCGTCTGACTCGAAAGTCACTTGTTTGTTTGCATCGTTCCACTTTACCATCCTTCTCATGGTTATTGTTTTCATTTTAATCCCATTTCCTTCCCGCATACCCTCCTCACCCTCGAGTTCCGAAAGGCCCAGGATCTACGCTGAGCTCTCAAAACTACCAGGATATGGATACAGCTGTGGTACAGAATACTAGGTTTATAGGCTAATCTGGGCCGTCACTTTGGCCTACTACGTGATATCAGTTCACGTGGACCCCTGAGGGATGCTTTCACAAAAGGTGCAAAACATCTGTGAATTATTCTCTCCTTTACGGGAAAAATATGCCATAGATATGTATTTAGCTTCGAGACCACGGGGTAATGCTCTCAATCAGCTTCAAAGAGCGTGATATATATATAGTCAAAGAGTATGATAGTCACCAAGTCATTGTTATACTCCCTGGTATCGTCCGTAATGGAGTAGCTACGGACTTGTTCTGAGGAGCTGAAACTTGCCTTGTTAAATAGTATGTGCTTAAAGACCCCCCGTGAGTGGTTCAAGTTCGTGCCGCACACTATGGGGTTTTAGCAACGGCCAACTTGCCGATAGCCCCCGCGCCGGGGAGGCCGCCAGCGGTCTTGGGCTGAACCTTGACTGTGACTGAGCCCAATCGGCAGAAGCTATCGAGTTATCCAAGGCTGCACTCGCTCTAATCCCTTTCTTCGCGGCTTCTCCTGTGAGTCCCTGGAGGGGAAAGCCGTAACCCATCAGACAGAGGTCTTATTTTGTTCGTTTTTGTCATGCCCCTGGGCAGCATGATCGCCCTGATATGGAAAATTTTATGTCACCGCAGAGGAAGATACTTGGTTAAGTGCGTGCCCAACGTAGATTTCGTTCAGGGACAGTTGGCAAGTATGCAAAGGCCGACCTGTGACGGGTTGAATTCTGCGCGTTGACACTTCGCTTCAGGACTGCCAGCTTAGCCTTTGCCCGTCAGTATAAACGGAGGGACATGCGACGACGGAGAGGGCCTGGCACCTGAATGTGAGGTTGATGGTGGGCTGGGTGCTCTGCAGCCGAAACCGATACTACTCGCAGGAAACTGAATCCCTGTCTGTCCATGGGTTCGGCGATTTCAGCAGCCTCTGCGCCGTTGATATTATGAGGGCATGTATCGACGCTCAGCTTGACCTGGAGGCTTCCAGAACCAAGAGGGCTCCCAAGTTGCTGGACGGGCGGGACAAGATCGAGCGAGCTGGATCAAACGAGATGAAGTTTGGCGCCTTGGAGGCCACTGTTGATCGCAAGTATTTAAGATACTGCGGTGGGCCCTTGACCATTGACGGCCATTTCCCTGATTATCTGGAGCATCCAACGTATTGTCAAAGGCATTTAAGTGGCTTCAGACTATGTCAGTCAAGTATATACACTTCGCCGTTGTATTATATTTGCACCCTGAAGCTGATCCAGCACTGCCCACTACGACAATTGTGTTTCTAAGCACAGATGCAGAGCGAAAGTCTCAGCGAGGCAGGTAGAAAGAGCTGACTGGCAAGTCTCGCCAGTCCAACCGAGGAACCAAGAAGGAAGTTTCTCGAGCGGACTCACAATGGAGGAGATTCATTCCAAGTCCAAGATGTTCAAGATGAGATGGTGTGTCTGTATTGACTGCTTCAAGTGACCACCTTTGATAGAGATACCAAGATCCCGGAAATGGATGAAGAGGCGAGGGACGACGTTGTCCACCTACAGAAGGCCAATAGCCCAGCGCATCGTTCAATTGCTGACTCTTCTGGCTCATCTCGACCAAGATCTCAACAGCTCGGAATATCTATAACTGCAAAGTAAAAGTTATTCAATCAACTTGGACTCTCGAGTGTGTTCGTGGGCGCCAAGGGTGGTAATAGATAGGAACACATGAGACCCAATAGAGCTTGGGAAGCAGGAAGAGGCAAGATTGAATGATTCAAATCGCTCATGGCTCTCAGTCTAGGCTCTCGATCTAATTGCAACATTCAGATAACGCCAGACACCCTCTAACCATCTAGAAAACATGACTTTTGCAGGTATAGGTCCCAGTCAAATGCGCCGTCTTCCCAACCATGGATGCAACAAATTGATAACAGCATTCTCTCCAACCCATACCCAAGACTAACCTCGTGATGCATATTGCTCAGACACATCGCCCACAAACTGCGCCGCTTCCGGATGGAAATCATCCCAATTCTATCATGGTCAGCATCATGATAGCAAAACAAGTGTCAGAGCCATTCACCAAGCATACCAATAATCTTGCCGGCAGCCTCCTCTCCGCCGATCTTGTCGACAGAATTCTCCTTGACCCTCTCTCGAACAAGCTCCAAGATCTCCCGGCGCCAAAATAAGCCGCTTTCTGGAGTCACGTCCTCGTTGGTAAGGTCGATGTCTTCCTCTTGCTGCTTGAGGACATGCAGCCACCGCACGAGGCCGGACCACTGCAAGACGTGGCCCCGATGGCAAGGGTCTGGTCTTGCTGATCCCGGAATACAAAGTGTATGGTTCCTGGAGGGAAGTACACTGTCTGCCCAGGCCTCAACACAATACAGCGGTTTCTGCCTCCGTGATAGGTATGGTCATTCTTCCAAGCAGCCCAGCCAAAGTCCTTGTCCGGGAGAATGTATCCAAAGCCTATTCTGCCCTCTTGCACGGTAATCCACGTCCCGAGTCCGTGGCTGTCCGTGTGGGCGGCCGTATGATGCCCGCCTTGTGACATGAGCGCCCATTCAGTCACGCATCGCCACTTGTTCATGTTTTCGACAGACGCCTGCTCTCTCTCACCAGAACCACGTCCCAAGACACGCTCACGAACACGCTGGATGAGCTGGCAGTTCGGTCCACTCAGGAACTTGGGCAAAACGCATGGCGGCAGAGGATTCGCCAGGTCGAGCAGGTTCCATGGGTCACCGGTCGGTTCGTTTGCTATAAACCGGTCCCGGACCTGACGAAGGGTCTTGAGTTGGCATGATGAACCGTCGGCGGGGAGAGAGGGGATCTGGACCGAAACCTTGCGCTCCAGGTCGACAATCCAGTCGTCGTTGAATAGCAGCTCGATGGGACGGTGGAGGTCAGACCATTCGAAAGGCTGATCCCCATTGACAACGATGGGTGCCTGGGTTGCTCCGCTGTCGACCAATCTCCGGGCCTCGCTGGAGGTCACAAAGTGTGCCTCTGGGGGCCTTTCTCAGGATCGATATTGGCGAGGCGGATGTCGGATAACAATGCTGTCATTTGCTCGCAAGTGACCTCGCCCCTTGAGTGAGGGTGCTTGTTCGAACGTTGATATCTTTTTCGAACGTCTTCGAGCTGCGTAAGGATTGTTCCGAGGAATACTCTGTCGCGAACGGAATTTACCGCCACCGTGTCCAAGTTCGTGCCAGTGGCCTGTATTATGGGGGAAGAGGTCGTTTGGTTGGGTGTCGCCGGTGAATCTCGCTCGATATCCTGGTCGTCTTGAGGCCCGGGGGAGGCAGGAGAAACATCGCCGACGGATCTGGGTGGAAGGTTTGTTTGAACCGAGCGAGTCTGTTTTTGATGTGCCCTGGAGCAACCCCGAGCTGATGTACCTCCATAGTCTACCCTCGCTCGCCGACGAAGGCAATGCGAAATGGGACTCTGTCGATCATCGTGTCGTTCACCATCGATCTTGTCGGCCTCGTCGTCCTCGTCGTCCTCGTCATCAGCGGGCCGCTTGCGTTTTCCCGAGTTCACCTCCTTGTCTTTCTCAGCAGCAGCAGGGGCAGCAGGGGTAGCATGAATAAGCGGCAACGAGGAGTGATGCGGACTGTCGAGTGATACCAGCAAGCCGTGTTCGTCCAGTCCGTGAGAGGGTAGCTCTTGGAAGGATACAGGCTGGTAGGGAAGAGGCTCGCTGGCTGGCTTGCCCGCATCCTGATACGCCGTGCAGTCGGGCCATTTCCTCAAATGGGCCAAGTCGACCGATCGGATGAGGGACTGGCCCGGAGCGATGGGCACCTGGCCCACAGTCTGATGTCTCCTCAACCTGATCTGGTTGAGCTTGATGACCGCCTCCTCCCATCGAGGCACCTCTCTAGCACCAGCCGCCAGGTTCCTACAGAACGTGAGGGTCTCGGCAAACCACCCGTAGTACTGCAGTCTCTCAGTCCCCTAGTACCGAGCGACGGCGCACAACGAGGTTCGCTTCTGTTGCCACGAGTCAACAGATGCCCGGGCCTTGCCGATGAACTTGTCCCATTCTCTCTTTGGGTTGGCCTGCGAGTTTCGACATGCGAGGTTTTTGTATTTGAGGCACTCTTGTAACATTACCTCATGGGATCTTGCCAGACGATAGAGATGGGTTTGCGAGCTCCTGACCAAGGAGTCTCGCACCTGTACGCAGGCTCTGAACCGCTCGGCGTCTGTCGAGTAGGATCGGAGGGTAGCACGGAGACGTTCCATGTCGGCAGTCTCACTCTCCGGTACGAGCTGGGCATCGGAGATCTCTGGCTGGGTTCTATTGTGGCGCGTTAGCAAGATGGCGGTTGATTCGGCGGCAGGGGATATGTACCTTGACGCCGAAGAGATGCTTGTGGCTATCTCAGCACCAATTGGTGACGTCGACACCGCCGCCGACGTCATCTTGGCTCATGTGCCACTGTCGGGGCGTAACCGGTGAAGATAAGCGAGACACGGTTGAAATGTCAATGGTTCGTGATGTTGTTGTGACATGGTAACGCCTCTTGGTCAACGCCTCACGACGGAGAGACTGCGGGGGGGGGTGGAAGAATAGAATCTCCGGTCCATGGTTACACAAACATCTTGGTGCGATAACAGAGCTTTCCCGGTCTTTCTCTCCCTTGGTGACTGGGCCGATCCAACAAGATGCAGTGGAAACATTGTCTTGTCTTTGCAGCTTGTTTACCTGCCTTGTTCTATGAGCTTACGAGATAGGTCCTTGATACGCACTCCGTACGCACGTGCAGGCCCAGGCCCATATTTGGCCCCCAAAACCTGAGGGCCAAAAGTGGAGCCATCGCAACCAAGCTTTACCAGTCAGCCAGTCCTCATGACTAAGCACACCAGCCTAAGGGGCGCCTCATCCGTGTATAGCCGGCTATGCGAATAAAGTCACGTGTTTTATATAGCTGGCTATACAAATAAGATCTATTAAGTAAATACTAATATAGCCTTTTTATAATAATATAATATATCGCGAATTACTTTATATAATTAACTTACTTATAGCTTATATAACCTTAATTTAAGGTCCTATATATTTATCTTATTGTTATAGACTTAATTAATACCCTATAATCCTTCCCTAGTGATATACTTCCGCTAGAATATATAAAGGACTAAAGGATTAGACTATAAAGTCCTCATAAGGTATAGGGTAGGTAATAGAGATAGGAGGTAAATAGGTAGTAGAATTAGTCCTTATGAAAAGCTAATTAGCTAGATAAGGGATTATATAGCTGGAAAAGTAGGTTAAAAGATAGATAAGGTTAAAGAGGAAAAGGAGAGCTTTTAATTAATAGTCTTATTAGTTCTATTATATAAGAGGATATAGATCTAAGAGAGGTTCTAATTCTAAGAGAGTTCTTCTTCTTTTATAGAAATTACTTAGAACTTATTTATCTAATTTAGCTAAAAGTTAGACCGCCGGATAGCCTAATTTCTAGGCTATCTAGCTATATAGGGTAGGCTAAAACTAAATAATTAGATCCCGAGTTATTATATAAAGAAGTATATAACTATAAAGGTTTTATATTAAAGTATTTAAAACTAAATAGAAAATACCTATATTTCAAGCCTAGCTTTAATAGTATTATTAGGCTTATAATAAAGCCCTATATCTAAGGTTATATGACTTACCCTATAGGGTAATATTACTAAAATTATATAATTTTAGGATTTTTATATAACTTTCTAATATCTTACTTATATAAGTATATATTACTTATATAAATATACCACTATAAAGCGCTAGCTTTATACTATATAGTAGTAAATTCTTATATTTATATCTTATAAGCTAAATTTACTAGAATTACTTATAAAGTCCCTTCTATATATTATAAGGTCTTTTATAGAACATAAATACTATACTTAATAATAGCTTATCGCTATAATTAATACCTAGGTATAGCTATAAGGGTATACCTTTACTATTAATAACTTATAGACTACCGCTAATAGCTAGCGCAGTATTATATATAGCTATAACTGCGGATTAAGGTATATACCTATGAGCCTAAAGTCACTATTAAGCCCCTTAAAGGGCCGGCGGAGGTAGACCTTATTATAGTATATAAGATACCTCTTCTTAGTTATCGCGAAAGAGAGTTAGTATAGAAATATCTAGAGCTTTAGGTATCGCCTTAATACTTAATTTACCTTATATAATTATAAGCTGAGCCCCTATATTATAGTATATTTAATTTATTTTTAATTATTATAATTAAATAACTTAATAATTTAGCGGCTTATTAATATTAGTATTATACTATAAGATATTGTATTTTATCTAGATATAGAATTAAATACCCTTACTATATAATAGGATATTTATAATTATATTATATATAGTAAGTATAACCTTATAAGGGGCTAAAGTAATATATATACCCTCGCTAAATAGCTTTAATATAAGGGCTTTTTAAGCTAAATTCGCCTTAATAATAATAGCTAAGTTATAGCTATATTCTTTATATATCTAAAGTTATTAAGATATCTTAAATTATATCTTAAAGTATTTATATTAGACTATATATATAAGATTAATAAGTAGAAGATATTATTTCTTAATATTATTAATATTAATACCTATAATTAGTCCTTCTATATTACCTTTATATTCCTTAATAGTGAGAAAGAAAGTAACTTTACTTAGGCTCTTAGGTAGCTATAGTAGATATATTAGCTTTATGATATATTTCTTTTATTTATTATACTTATAGATCGCTATTTAGCCTATATAAATACCCTTACCTCTCTAGTCTACTTCCCTAAGTTACTTATATTATTATACTTATAGTATATTAATAGGGCTATTATAGCTTAATATATATTAGTATTTATATAGGATAGATTTAATAAGGAAAGGAAAAAGGCTTAGGATTAATTCCTTTCCTTTTAATATAAGATTATAGCCTTAATAATTAAGGATATCTATAATAAGTAGCTTAAGAAGCTTAAGAAGTAATACCTTCTTAATTATCTTAATAAGTGTAAGAGCTTATACTCTATAAAGGCTTAAGCTCTTTAAGATCTTAACCTCTATAATATAATATAGTGCTATTAATACTATTCGCACTATAGGGTTATATAATAGCGATTTCTCTCTCTTCTTTAGAATTTAGAACTTAGACCTTTAATTAACGTACATATATAGCGAGCTAGATAGTAAGCAAACTAGACACTTTTTTAAACTTTAAGATAGAAATTATAATAAAAATATAATAAATTATTTAATTAATTAAAATTACTCACTATATTCTTCCCTAGATATCTTAATTACTACTTAATATATTCTTATATTATAACTAGGCTTACTATAGATATTATAATATTAAACCCCTAGTCGCGCTGACCTTCCTTAATTACTACTTCTTAATAATTTTATTACTCCTTATATATTAATATCTATTTAATTAATTATTTACCTTCCTTCTTTTATTATTACTTCTCTTTTCTATAATTAGGTTCTTTTTACCCTTTAGTGCTAACTTAATATCTTATTTACCTATTTAAGGTCTTTAACCCTAGCCTTTAATAAGGTAACCTTATATATAACTATCTTTATTCCCTTAGAAGAAGACTATATAGCTTCTAGAATTAACTTTAGGGAGTTACTTTTATACCTTTTAATTTATCTCTTAAGGTAATCTAATTAAGATTAAGCCTTAAGTATAGTCTTTAGGGTCTTTAAGACTTAAGGGGTTAAGGGTTTAGCTATCTCTTTAAGCAGTATTAGAGTCTATAGCTATATATTAAGCTTTAAGACTATACTTTCTAGGTTAAGAGAAATAAATTTAGCTCCTCTAAAGGCTAACTTAATATTTCTTTCTCTTATAATAGCTTAAAATATAGTATAGAAGGCTAGGAAGAATTTAGTCTTTAAAATATAAGTTATAGAGTATCTAATTAAAAGCTTTATTTCTTAGCTATAAGTATTCTTAAATATATTAAAATACCTAATATTAAGGGGCTAAAATAAATAAAATAAATAAAATAAATAAAATAAATAAGGTAATATATAAAGCCTAATAATTTTATTCTCTTTATAATATCTCTTAAATTTAATTAAATAATAATTTTTATAGCTATTAAGGGTTAAAAGATAATAATAATTATTTAATTATTTAGCTATATATTAATAAAAATATTTAAGTTACTTAAGATTAATCTTATTATTAGTCTAGCTATTTTAGGTTATTATAATAGCTTAATCGCCTGAGAGGTTACTTTCTTAATATTAATTAATAAGGTAATATTAGCCTATATTAATAATAAATAGCGCGATTATTTAGCTATCTATATTAATCGCCTAAATAATTATAATCTATTTTTAGTTTTTAGGCTATATTAATTTTAGCTTTCTATACCTATTTATATCTATAATAATTATTCTACTTTAAATTATATCTATTATAAAGTTAGTCTTATTAATATTATAGATATTATTTAATTAGATATTATACTTCGCGATTATATTTACTATAAGTATAAACTAATTATAGATAATAATTAGATCTTTATATTTAGCTCTCTAGTAATTATATTTCTAAAAAAATATATCTTAAGGTCTAGGTATCGCCTAATAAAGTTTAAAGCCTAATATATACGAATTAATAATATATGGCGGTCAATAAGTAATTAATTAGCTATTTCTTTTATACTATAAAGCTAGGGGAGAAATCCTTATAAATCTAAGTTAAGAATAAAGTAAATAAGGATCTATTCCTCTAGATTAAATAGTCGGCGTGAATTAAGAATAATATTAACTTAGGCTTAGATACTATTATATCGGTTAAAGAGTATTAAATACTTAATTTAGTAGAGCTTTATAGTACCTCTAAGACTTAATTTTAGTATATTTTAATAGGCTTAAAGTATAAGAAGGATTCTAGCCTCTTTATTAGACTATAATATATTAGGTAATTAAGAATTAATTAATTAAATAGAGATAATATAGGTTAAGGGATTTTTTGTCTGGTTCGCTTGCTATCCGGCTCGCTATATATATACGTTATCTTAAT
This sequence comes from Fusarium virguliforme, assembly GCA_020883615.1. NCBI lineage: Eukaryota > Fungi > Ascomycota > Sordariomycetes > Hypocreales > Nectriaceae > Fusarium > Fusarium virguliforme. The sequence continues at coordinate 477,780 of JAJHJD010000017.1, forward strand.
TTATATTTTTCCTTTTAAGACTCTTTCTAGCCTATATAAGCTATCTTTACCTAGCCCTACTTTTCCTAGCTTACTAAGTAGCTTACTAAGCCGCTTATGAAGCAGGTTCTTTTCCCCGCCTTTAGCTTAATTTATTACTTAGTAATCTTACTAATTAAGCAGCCTTTTCCGGCAGCTTAAATAAGAGCTCAGTCTCTTATAATAAGATAGGCTATATTATATAGACCTAGCTAGACCTATATGAATAGAGATTTATTAAGGCTTAGGTTTATTAATATCTTTATTTTAATTAATTTATTATTATAAAAGACCTTATAATATATAGAAGGGACTTTATAAATAATTCTAGTAAATTTAGCTTATAAAATATAAGCATAAGAATTTACCACTATATAGTATAAAGCTAGCGCTTTATATCGGTATATTTATATAAGTAATATATACTTATATAAGTAAGATATTAGAGAGTTATATAAAAATCCTAAAATTATATAATTTTAGTAACATTACCCTATAGGGTAAGTTATATAATCTTAGATATAAGGCTTTATTATAAGCCTAATAACGCTATTAAAGCTAGGATTAAAATATAGGTATTTTCTATCCGGTTTTAAATACCTTAATAGAAAACCTCTATAGTTATATACTTCTTTATATAATAACTTAGGATCTAATTATCTAGTTTTAGCCTACCCTATATAGCTAGATAGCCTAGAAATTAGGCTATCCGGCGGTCTAACTTTTAGCTAAATTAGATAAATAGGTTCTAAGTAATTTCTATAAAAGAAGAAGAACTCTCTTAGAATTAAAACCTCTCTTAGATCTATATCCTCTTATATAATATAATTAATAAGACTATTAATTAAAAGCTCTTTTTTTCCTCTTTAACCTTATCTATCTTTTAACTTACTTTTCTAGCTATATAATCCCTTATCTAGTTAATTAGCTTTTTATAAGGACTAATTTTATTATTTATTTACCTCCTATCTTTATTACCTACCCTATACCTTATGAGGACTTTATAGTCTATATCCTTTAGTCTTTTATAGGTTATAAATCTAGTTGCTTACCTTATATAATCGACTATAATAAGCCTTTAATTAAAGAAGCTAGTTTTTCTTGAACTATATACTATCACGACCTAGTTCTAGACTAAGCGGTCTAACCCGGCAGAAACCCCACCACGTGATAAGGCGCCATAGGAGTAAGCAGGACCCACCGCGGTATAAGTAAGCGCTTCTATATAATACTCACTTATAATAACCTTAAAATAGTAAGTAAATAAGCACTATAGGCTTAGCTTAGGTAAGCGCCCTAAGTATATAATATATACTTATTAGTATTTTCCTATATAATAATTACCTTAGTTATTAATATAACTTAATTATACTTAATACCCTTAAGTATATTATTAGATATAATAACCTATTTATTATTTAAATTGTATAAATATCCCTACTATTAGTATAAACCTAATATAACTAATTTATTCCTTAAATCTAACTATACTATTATATATTAATAGCTCTTATTAAATAAATTACTTTTATTACCTTAAATAATATTAAATATAATAGCTACTCCCGCTACCCCTATAAATAACTAATAATAATAAGGCCCACATACCTACTATACTTACTTAAGATAACCTAATTAATATAGAGATAGAAGATATTTCTAGCTTTAATAGCGATAATAAGGAAATTAAATAGCTTAAGGCCTAAATTACTACTATAAATATTAAAATAAATAAGCTCTATATCACTATAGAGTAGATAGCTAACTCTTAATAGGTTTAAAATAAATAATATCTAAATAATACCTAGATAATTAATAACCTTATAATCGCTATTATAAAAGATAAAGATATAAGAGAAATCCTTAAGCTAAATCTATTTAAACCCTTTAATAGAATAATATATAAATTACCCTTATTTTTTATTTAATAAAGGGCTTTTATAATATACTACTTAATATAATTTATTATAATATTTAATAAAGTATACTATACTATAGGGTGACTAATTAATATATTATAATATAATTTAAGCCTATTATAAAGGAATACCTTATTATACCCTTTATTAATCTTTTACCTTAAATTATTAATATTTACTTAAATTATAATACCTTTAAGGCCGCGCTTTAATAAGCCTTTAGAGTAATTAATAAGAAGGGTAGGCTAAAAGAGAAATTAAGACCCTTAGGTAGACTTAATCTATATCTAAATATAGGATAAAATATCTCTAATTTACCTTAAAGCTCTTATAAGACTAAAAGCTTTTAATATTATTTTTCTTTAATAGACTTAAGAAGGAGGTATAGGCTAAACTCTATAAGGAGGACTAGCCTAATAACCTTATTAATTATATTAATAGGGTAATTAAAATTAATAATTAATAGTTTTTATAAAAGAAATTATAAAACCTAAGATTTAGTAATAATTAATTTAATACCTCTTACTTTAATATAAACTTATAATGGAATTAAGTGGCATGCCGATTAAGCTAATAGACTAAAAGATTAACTAGTTTAGGCACTTTATACTAGAACTATACTATACCCTTATATATAAGGCCTTCCACTACCGGCTCTTATAGCGGCCCTTATAGGGGTCTCGCCGGCCTCTATAGATACCTTATAAAACTAAAGTAAGAAAAGGTATTATAATACCTTATATAATATTAAAGCTAGACCTATAATATTAAGAGCTATATAATATACTTAAAAACTAATTAAATACTTCTATTATTATAAGCTTAATTATAAGGTAAATACCTATAGAAAAAAGGTATAAGATATTATTAAAGGTAGGTATTAATTAAAAAGAGAATAAAAATAATAGATACTTTTAAAAGGTAAGAAATAGATAAATTTTATTTATTCTTAAGATAACCTCCTATATATAACCTAAATAAAAACTATCGCTATAGCATAAAGTAACTATAATAAATCTAAACTATAGAAAAGAGAAATTAATATACTTAATCGATATATATACCTAAGGAAGGAAGAAATAAAATATAATATTACTTATAGATATTACTATATTATAAGTTTATATCCTATAATAACTATTAAAGAGGTCTTTTATTAATATTATTAATAAGGGAAACCTATAAGATAATAATAAATTATCTTAAGTATTATTATTAAAACCTAAAAATGAGGGGATAATTAATAATAATAGCTATAAGAAAATGATCTTTAGAGCTACCTAGTAATATAATAATTAGCCCATAAGGCTAATCGCCTAAAATAATTATATACTCCTAAAATAGCTTATATAATAAGTATAAAAAGAACTTAAGGAGATATAATAGAATATTAAATATTACTAATAGATATAAAGTAAGGACTATAATATCTAGACTAATAAATAAGAGATATATTACTAAAATAATAGCATTTATATATATATCTAATTAACTTAGGAATAATAAAAGGTAGAAGATATAAAAGATATCTATATTTAAGCTTATTATAAAAAAGTAATATTAAACCCTTATTTACTAAAGCCCTAATATAACCTATATAATAATAATAAGATATTATTAAAATACCTATAATACTATAAAATTATATAGGTCTTATATAGAGACTACTACTATAAAATATCTATATAAGAAAAGGGAATAAGATTATTTTCCTATCCCTCTTTTATAATTAAATATATAACCTTACTTTTTATATAAAGTAAAAGATTATTATATTAAATAATAATATATAAGGAATTAAAGTAATATAACTTTAATTCTATCTATTATAATAATAAAATATATCTCTAGAATAATTTATAAATACCCTTACTTAAGTAAAAGAAATAAAATTAGGAATAAAGTAAGATAATAAAGGAAAAAGAGCTACCCTAGATAAGATTATAAGGATAATAAAAAAAGGCTTTTATACCCCTATATAAATAGGAGGTATAATAGAGGACTAAGAATAATACCTCTAATAATAATAATATTAGAACTTTACTTATATAGAAAGAAACTATACTATAAGAGTATATAGAATACTTTATTAAGTTAAAGATACCTTAAATAAACTTAAGCGCTAAAGAAGAATAATAATACTAAGAATTACTCTATAGCTAAGATAATAAGTATAACTATAAAGCCTATAATAATAGTAAATATAGTAAAGACTATTTAGAAAGGATACCTTTAAAAAACTAAGATATCTACTTATTATAGAGCTATAAGTAGATAAAAAATAGAAATAACTTCTATAAAAGGCTCTATATATAACTATAAATAGTTAATAGCTGAAATACTTTAAACTATAAATATAAATTAAGGGAAAATAAATAAATACTTTAATAGATAATAGAATAAAGTAAAATTACTTTAATTTAATAATAATAAATAAGCTTAAGCTACTATAGAGGTATAAAAACGATCCTTATTTAATATATAACCTAAAAGAAGAAAGATTTAATTATAATAATAAAATTATTAAATATAAGATTAATTACCTTATAATCTTTATTAATAGAAAAAACTAAAGAATCTTATTTAATATTATACCTATATTAAGATATTATTTAGGACTTAAGTACCTATGATTATATAGGTTTAACCTATATCTTAATTAGCGGATTAATTAAATAATCTCCTTTAATAAAGAGATACTTTATTAAGGAGATAATAACTTATTAGATATAAGATCTTAAACTTTTACTTAAGATAATAGAAAAGTTAAAAAGAGGTAAATATAAGATATCTCTCTACCTAAAGAGATATAATATAAATAATATAAAAGATAAAAGTTATAAGAGTAATAAATAATTATAAGTATTATAAAGTAATTCTATAAATTAAAAGAAAAACCTTAAATAAATTAAAAGGAAATTATAAGATAAATAGCTTAAGAATATCCTATTATAATATTAGATCTATAAAAGACTCTTTATAGAAGAACTTAAAACTACCCTATTACTATATATATATTATAACCTAGAAATTAAATTTATTAATAGAAAATAACCTAACTTTAATAAATACTACTTACTTAATATAATATAGTTATTAATATTAAATGAATATATTAAAGATATAATATAGAAAAGATATATTAAGGAAAGTAAGTTATTTATTAAATACTCTATTATATTTATTCTAAAGAAAAATAGAAAATAGCGACTCTATATAGACTTTAGGGTATTTAATATTATTATAATTAAAGACTATATACTATTACCCTTAATTAATAAACTAAAGGATTAATTATTTAATATAAAATACTTTATTATACTTAATCTTAAGGGAGCTTGTAACCTTATTTAGATTAAGGAAGGATATAAATAGAAAACCGCTTTTTATACTAAATATAGATTATTTAAGTACCTTATTATACCTTTTAGACTTATTAATATACCTACTATATTCTAATAAATAATTAATAATATACTATAAGAATATTTAGATATATTTATTATATATTACCTAAATATTATCTTTATCTTCTCTAAAATAAAAGAAAAATATATAAAATATATTTATAAGATATAATAAATACTATAAGATATTAATTTATTAATAAAACCTAAGAAAAGTAAGTTCTATACCTTAGAAATAGAATTTCTTAGATATATTATCTCTTATAATAAGATATATATAGACTCTAAGAAAGTTATAGTAGTTAGGGATTAAAAAGAATTAATAAATATTAAAAAAGTATAAGCCTTCCTTAATTTCACTAATTATTACTATAAGTTCCTTAAAAGATTTAGAAAAATTATAGTATTATTAACTAATTTAATAAAGAAGGATATATTATTTATATAGAGAATAAAGTATAAAAAGCCTTTAATAAGATTAAGGAATTTATCTAAAGTAAATTAATCCTTAAGATATTTAACCTATCTTAATTAATTAAGCTTAAAATAGATACCTTAGATTTTATATTAAGTACCTAGATTAAATATTAAGATAATAAGGGACTTTTATACTTAATTATATTCTATTTCTATAAGTTTTATAAAGTAAAACTTAATTACTCTATCTATAATAAAGAATTCTTTATTATTATTAATACTTTTAAGGAATTCTAATATTATTTTATTAAAAGCCCCTATTAAATTTAGGTCTATATAGACTATAGAAATATCTTATATTTTATTATTAGAGACTTAAATAGCTAGTAATTATATTATACTAAATACCTCTTAGAATTTAACTATATTATAATCTATATAAAGGGAAAAGAGAATAAAAAAGTTAATATTATTAATAAATAATTAGACCTTAATATAGAGAAGGTTAAAGTAAATAAATAATTACTATAATATACCTTAAAAGGATACCTTAAGTAGAAACTTATTATATAAATATATAAATACCCTTCTAGCTTAATAGAGTAACCTATATAATAGGATAAGGTAACTTACTATTAAAATAAATTCTAAAATATAATAAATAACTCCTAGATAATAAGAAAATAAATAAATAATAAATCCTAGATAAACTATAATATAACTTTATATATAAAATATATAAATACCCGCTATATAGATATTAAGGAATTAATAAAACCCTAGAATAAGTTAAAATAATATTTACCTTTCTAAATATAAAGAAAATAATAATATAAATTATAAATAAGTGCGACTTATATATAAAAATAAAGATATAATACTATAGACCCTATAGGAAATTATAACTACTCCTAATTATATAATAACCTTAGGAATTAATTACTATAGATTTTATTATTAAATTACCCCTATTAAAAGAACTAGCTATTAGAAACTTCTATAATAAAATTCTTATTATTATAAATAGACTTATAAAATTTTCTTATTTTACTCCCTATAATAAACTAATAAATATTAATATTCTTAACTTCATTATAGCCCATAAAGGCGATCGAAGGTGCCTAATATTCAGTAATAATTAAAATAGTTAAGGCCTATACCTAGACTAAGGATCTTAATGTACTATATTAGTAAGGGTTATTACTATATTATATATAGCCGTAATAACGCTATAATCCATTAAGTTAAGCTATTTATAATAAATAGTAATTTAATAATAAGGCTTCCTACCTTAATATACTCTTTAAAAAGAAGAGCTAAGGATATTAGCTATTAGCCTTAATAAACTCTCTAAGAAAAAGAGCTAGAGATACTAGCGGCCTCACTTAACTAACTCTATTCTAAATAAATAAGCTATCTCTTAATTAAATAGAGAGTATAAGAACCCTAAGGGGAGCTATTATTAATTCTTTTAATTTAATATTCTAATTATTAACCCTTAATAACTAATAAGATTAGCTCGCTAAAATATTAATTCCAATAAAATAACTATTAATATAATAATAATAAGAGCTCCGCGACTAGACCTTTAACTAAATAATATAGGTAATATAGCTAGATCCTATAGGACCCTACCCCTATATAGTAATAAAGAGCTTAGTAATATATTATTAGATATACCTATTAATATATAATAAAGACTTAAAGAAAGAGCTAATAATAGGTTCCTTAAGTATATCTAATATAAGACTTTATACTTTAGGGATAAATACTATATTAACCTTATAATCTTTAGGGTTAAGATTATTATTATACTTTAATTTCTATTGGTATTTTATTACCCTACCTTATATAGGTAGGTTAATAGAGAGCTAGACCTATTATATCGCCTTATAGAAAAGCTAAAGTAAGGCTAAAAGCCTAATAACTAAGAAATAAGGTTCCTCTAGGATCTTAATACTAATACCTATACTATATAGTATATAATGCTAGCTATCTATCTTAATATAGTATAGAATGCCTAAGTACCTATATAATAATATATTAAGCTCTATAGTTAGTTTAAAGATAATAAGGAGGAGGTCTAGAGGGGTTAGTTTTTAAGAGATTAAGATAGGGTTAGAGTTTTAATAATTTAGAAGGATAACTATATAGAGGTATAGGCCTTAAGAGGCAGAAGAGATCTATTTAATTAAAATATTATTAGCCGAATTTACGGTTAAGATATATAATATATATAGTTTATAAAAAAGTATAATATAAGGTCGAAGATAATATATTTAACTAGAGCTAGGGCTATTCTTAGTAAGAGCCTTAAAATACTCCTTACGTAAGTACCTATCACGTGGGCCTATAGGTTATATGACTCTCGAGCCTATGAGTTAGTCCCCTCGCTTTACGCTAATAATAAAATATTATATAGAGACGTAATAAGCAACAGTCAATAAGGTAAACAGTAATATAAACCGGGGAAATTAATAAATATAAAAGAATTTATATACCTTTTTTACTATAATATTATTAAGATATATTTGCTACCCCTTAAGATTATCTTAAATTAAGGACTACCCTTTATATCTAAGTTTTAATAAGGATTAACTAGATATCTTAAAATTAACTATAAACTCTCTATAATATACTATAAGGAGATTAATAAATAGATAGAATAAATAAACTAAATACTAAAATAATACCTTTAATACTATATTAACGATAAATAAAATAATTAGGTTAGGAAGCTATTAGCTATATAGCTAGCCTATAATATAGTAACTAATAAAAGTATAAAGATTATATTAGCCTATATTAACTTTAGATTTACCCTAGATACTTATAGATAAGCTCAAAATATAATTATTAACCCTAAAGTAATCTTTATTAGTAATTAGCTAAAGAATCTATATAAAGAGATATAGATAGAACTTAAATTTATTAGAAATAGAATAAGTAACTATATTAATAAGAAAAGGATTAAGGGATTAACCTTATTAGAGGGAGATATAGTCTACCTTATAAAAAAATATCGCAATAAGATAATAAAATAAAAAATCTCTTAAAATAACTATAAACTAGACTTACTACTAAAGGTTAAGCTCTATCCAGTCTTTTATATTTTACTACTTAAATTAATAGAAAAAACTATTTTTAAGACTAATAATAGACTAAAAGCTAAAATTAATAGACTAAAAGAATATATTATAGAAGCTATCCTTAACATAAATAAGATTAATAGTAAAATAATATATTTTATAAAGTAAAAAGACTCCCTAGATTCAGAAAATATATAAGAACCACTAAGATACCTTATTAATATATAATACCTTCTAAAGGATTTTTACTAATAACTTTAAAAGAAAGTAAGGAAAAATTCCCTAAGTCTAGAGAACCCTAATTAATAAAGTCAGAATATACTAGAGACTATATATCCTACATAGCTTTAGACTCTATTACCTCTAGTTTATCTAAGTTTTCTATTAACTTAAGGTTCCAATAAGTTATTTTAGCTCCTTTTAAAATTAAGGAATAATATTACTTATATAAGCGAGATAAATAAGCTAGGGATTCCTTTAGCTTTTATTAATAAGTAGAAAGCTCCTTCTATACCTATATTAGGGACTTACGGCAGGCTTATAGAAGCTCCTTTACTACTAACTCCTTAGCGTTAATCTATTTCGCCTTAGAGATAATTCTTAATATTAAAAGATAGGTTAGCTAATGCTTAATTATAAAAAGAAGTATATATAGGAGTTTAGGGGGACCCCTATTATATCGTAAGAATAGCTAAGGTAAGTATATAAACTATACTTCTTACCGCTATTAATTATCTTATAGATAGCTCCCTAAGCCTAATAATAAATATAAGGTATCACTTTAAAACTAATATACTTAATACACTCTATAGAAATATACTGATAATAAATTAAATTAATAATCTTAGAATTTTTAGATTTCTTTTATTTTTCAGAAATATAGCTAAATATTATATTAATATATATTAATAGAGATAAGGAAGTAAAATAAAGGGATTAACTAAAGTAAGGATAATAGCTACTTATGCGGCCTTAAGGATAAGACTGATAGAGGGGAGGTATTATATTATAACCTAATTCTTAACTAAGCGGTCTAACCTAATAGAACCCCCATTATATAATATGGCGCTATAGGAGTAAATAAGACTACCTACCGCGGTATAAATAAGCGCTTCTATATAATACTTACTTATAATAACCTTAGAATAATAAGTAAGTAAGTATTATAGGCTTAGCTTAAGTAAGCGCCCTAAATATATAAATATATATTATTATTTTTCCTATATAATAGCTACCTTAGCTATTCACATAACTTAATTATATTTAATACCCTTAAGTATATTACTAGACGTAATAACCTACTTATTATTTAAACTACGCGACTATCTCCACTACTAATATAAACCCAGCACGACCGGTTTATCCCTTAGATCTAACCATACCGTCATATATACCTTCTAACTATTCACGGAAAATCAAGGGTCTCGGCTACCCTATACCCCTCTCTTTCTCTATATAATAGAGATATCCTCTTTTTAAGTTTATATAATTTCTTATATAAAGAAAAGCTTCTCTTAGAAGAATACCGTTATATTAGAGACTTAATAAATAAGGATTGTATATTAGCTCTAACTAGCTAAAAACTAATATAATCTAATAAAGCTAGGATAAAAGCTATATAAAAAAAGGCTACTTTTAAGCTCTTTTTTATTAAGTCTTAAAAAGGCTTAAATAATACTTTTTATAACCTATTTAAATCTATAAAATAAGTAATAATAAATATCATATATCCTCTCTTAAAGGGAATAAAAATTATATAACCTAGGCCTTGAGAATAAAAGCTCTTTTAATTAAAGAAAAGCTATATATAACTATATCCTAAGAAAATAGCCCTATAGCTAAAAGTGAGGAAGCTCTAGCTATTATATACCTTTACTTAAAAGACGGCTTACTTTTATAAATTAAGTATATTAAAAATACTTATAACGTGCATGATAAGCATGCCGGTCAAACAAGCTTGCCGGTCAAAAATTATCACCCTCAATCTAGAAATTAAAATAAATACACAACAAAGCATCTAATCAATTAGAACTAATTGCTATACTCTTCCCCAGACATCGCAACAACTATCTGACATGTCCTTGCGTTATGCCCGGTCTTGCCGCATGTTCCACAACGCCTTTCCTTCGTCGCGCTGACCCTCCTTGACCACCACTTCTCGACGATTCGGCCGCTACGTGCGTATTGGCATCCATCTGATCAATTGCTTCCCTTCCTTCACCTAGAGTCATCTTCCCTCTATTCTGCAGGCGGGTTCTTTTTGCTCTGCGCCGCTTGCTAAGTACCTCATTTGACTGTCGAAGGATCTGGTTCTCAGACTTCAGTAATGCTATCTGATGCATTATTGCCTTCGTTCCTTTCGAAAATGATTCAAGTGCCTCAAGAATAGATGCCGGGGAGCTGCTCTGGTGCCTTCTAATTCGCCTTTTGAGGTATTCAGACTGAGAGCTAGCCTCAAGGACGGTCTTTGGGGTCTTTGAGACCCAAGGGTCGGGGAGGTTCGCCTCCTCCCCACAGGTGTTGGAGTCCGTAGCTGCACATCAAGCTTTGATATAATACTTTCCGGGTCTAAAGGAACAAGCCCGGCCCCTCTAAAACCTCCCTTGATATTGCTTTCTGTCATAGCGCTTGGTGGGCGGCGTAAAACGCTGGAAAGAACTCGGTCTTTGAAATGTGGGTTATTGAGCATCTGATCAAATGCTCTATTTCCCGGCCGTAGGCTTTTTGAGCGGTCCAAAGCACCCGACATCAAGAGGCTGGAGTAGATGAGACGAATGAGGGGGCATACAGAGCGTGATGATATTGTTCTCCTCGCAATATGCCTCGAAGTCGGCCGAGTGGTGGCTTTCATGCCCATCGAGGATCAGAAGGCGATAGCCACCGGTTGATCGGGTCTTTGTGTGCCGATCAAAGTGCTTGATCCACTCAAGGCCCGTCTCGTTGTCGGTCCAGCCATTTTTGGTCGTGACGATAGCCCAATCGCCCGGGAGGTTGCTTTCTTGGTACCAGCTGGAGAGGTGATATTGCCCCGCGACCACGATAAACGGCTGGATCGCCCAGCCTTCCGCATTGATAGCCTGGATGACTGTAACCCATTCCCGATTTCCGGGCTGGACTGATTTCGGTCTTCCACGCCTTTCTGCGCCTGTGACAACCATTCCGCTTGCAATCAGACCCATCATAAAGCCAGTCTCATCAAAGTTGTAGATATCAGCAAGGTTGATACCATACTTCGCGATTATGTTCTCCACAAGCCTGAACCAATCGCGAATAATAGTCGGATCTTCGCATTTGGCTCTCTGGTAGTCGTACTTACGGAGAAAACGCGTCTTGAGGTCTTTGTGTCGCCTGACGAAGTTGGAAGCCCAGCGCTTGCCGACAGGTGGCGCGTCGCGGTCAGCGAGCAGTCGGTTGGCCATTTCTTCAACACCACGCAGTCGTGGGGGAAATCCTCGCGAATCCAAGTCGAGAATGAACTGAACAATGATCTGTTCCTCTAGATCGGATAGTTTACGAGATTTGGGGATCCAATCGCAACGAGCAGTGACGCCATTCTCTCGGTCAAAGAGAGTACTATACTTGACTTGATAGATCTTTGCGGCGCGTCGGAGACTTAATTTTGGGTCATTTCGATAGGCTTGAAGCGCAAGAAGGATATTTGCCTCATTATTTGATCGTGGCATCTTGAATGGTTGAGAATTGATTGATTAAGTAGGAAGATGAAAGGTTGAGGGATTTTTGACCGGCAAGCTTGTTTGACCGGCATGCTTATCATGCACGTTATAGCTTAGGAAGCTTTAAAAAACCTATATAATTCTTCTAGATTTACTTCTAAATTTCTACTTATAAAGGAATTCTTTAATATCTCTTTATCTAATTTCTCTAATAGAGAGGATTATTTAAATAAGATAAAAGTAGTAATTAATAACTTAAAAGCTAAGGAAATAGCTATACCTAAAAAGGTATCTATAGCCTAGATTTTAAATAATCTAGATAAAAGCTATAGTAGCTATATAACTAATATTTCTTAATCTCTAAGAAATAACCCTAATACTTATAATTTAGAATCTCTTTCTTCTAGCCTTATAGATAAATCTAAAAGGCTAGATAATAAAGAAAACCTAGTTTATTTAGCTACTAAAAAACCATAGAAAAAAAAGAAAATAGTAAATAAATACTCTTATTATAAAATAAAGGGATATTTAGATAAAGGTTACTATTTTTTATACCCTAATAAGGCTCCTAAGAACTTTAGAATTAAGAATAATAATAAAGTTAAAAAACCCTATAAAAATCCTAATAAAAGCTCTAAGTTTAAAAGGAAAGAAAGAGAAGAAAAAGAAATAAAGCTATTTATAGCTAGGTTAGCTACCCTAGAGGCTTCTAGCCCAATAGAAGTCGATTTAGATATAAAAAGCCCTTTTAATACTAAAAAATCCCCTTTTAAGGTATATAACCCTCCTATATATTATCTTCTATAAAGAATAAAAAAGCTAATAATATATTAGGACCTATAACTATTTATATCCCTTACTTAAAAATTCTTATCAAAGAATTAAAAAGGGTAAAAAACTATAACTTTAACTATAATAATAAAAATATAACTAACTTTATATATAATATAGGTGCTATAAGGTATATAGTATTTAATAAAGAGTCTCTTATTAATTATAAGCTAGTTAACTATAGGGTAACCTAGAGAAAAGCTAGCTATATAAATATTAAAGGAATAAGAGATTTAGTTATAAGGTTCCTAAATAATAATAAGAATTATATTCTTAGAAATTGCTATTTTATACCTAAATTAAGTATAAATTTATTAAGTTAATCTACTTTAAAAAATACTACTTCTCTTATAAATAATAAGTCTTTATATTTATTTAATAATAAAGGAGAAATATTAAGTATTAAAAAAGAAGATACTAACTTATATATTCTTCCTATTTCTATTAAAAATAATAAAAAAGGAAAGCTCTATTTATAATACTTTAGAAAGTAAAAAGAATATAGATATATATATAAGGTTATCGCGAGATAGACTAATAAGGATAGATAATAGATAAACCCTAGCTTATATAATATAATTAAGCTAGCTAAAAGCTCTTTTTATTAGGCCTTCTATAGAGACTTAATAAATTAAAGTCTATATATTAATATAGACCTACCTTTATCTATAGTTTTACCTTAATTATACCTTTAAGGCTTAATATATTTATAATTCTTTAATTTCTACTCTTTATAGAAGATTAATATAGAATTAAAATAAATAAGTTACTTAAAATTATCTTAAGCCTTACTTAAAAGATACCTAAATAGCCCTTCACTAATAATATACTAAGAAGTATATATATATAACCTCTCGAGATTATTATATTAATTAATATACCTAATTTAATAGACCTAAATAAGCTAATCTATAGGAGTAATTATCCCTATATATCTAAATAAGATATTCTTATTATACTTAAAGGGTATTCCTTAATATTATTATTAAAGGATATTATTTATTTATTAAATTAAGATTAATAGTTATATTATTTAGAGTTAGTATAATTAATTATACCTCTTAAGAGAGAATACTCTATATTATATTATTAATATAATTTATTATTATTATTAATATTATTATTAAGCTTAAGCTCCTAATTTAATTTATTGTATTAATTAAGCTATTAATTAAGTTAATTAAGATTATATAATAAGAGATAAAAGAGATAGAATACTTAAGTTAATATAGTTTATTAAGTTCTTAATTAATTAAGCTAAGATATAAATAAAGATACTTAAGGTATTAATAAACCGCTTAATAAATATTAGCTAAAGTAATTAAAATAAACCTTTAATATATAATTATAAATACCTTAAAGAGAATACTAAAATAATTAAGATTATAAACTAACTTAGAGCTATTAATATTAATAATTAGCTATATATTAGCGCGATTAATATATAGAAGATTAAGTAAGCTAATAATAAGCTATATTATACCCTATAAACTATATAAAGAACTTATATTAGCTATTGATTTAATAAAAGGGAGCTAATATAAAAAGACTTTAAATATTTTATAGTAAAATAATATATTAACTTAAAACTCTATAAGAGAGAAATAAAGAATAAGCTTAAAGTAATTTAATATAAAGAGAGAGAGTCCCCTATGTAGTATTTTATATAATAGAGAGCCTTTTATATATTTTTATTAAAGAAATATATATAAAAAGAAAGTATTTTAATAGCTTATTATTATTTTTATGAATTTCTTCCTTAAATTAGAAAAAAGCTATAAAAAAATAATATAAATATTAAGAGGGTATAAGATATTACTTAAGCCGCTAAATATACCTAGGGCTAATTAATAACCTAACTATAGGGATAATAATAAAAATAATTATAAAGCTTTATTAAATTATTAATTAAAAGAAATATATTCTTATATAAGGGAATCTATAGAGGGAATTATTAAGGAGGTAATTTCTCTAGATATAATACCCTATTAAGATATTTATAAGGCTTATTAAATTAATTTAGCTAATTAAGCTAAATATTAAATTAATATTATTATAATAAATAAATAGCTATTAAATATTTTAAATATAGAACATTAAGCTATAGGTTATTAAAATATTATTTAGGCCTATAGGTTAATATTATTTCTATGAAGGAAAGAACATTAATAATAAAAATTAGCTATATTAAGGCTAAAGAATTAAATTTATTAAAAAACTAAAATATATAGAGGTTAAACCTAAATTATCTATACTTTTTATTTAAAAATAGATATTAATTAATAAAATTATATTTACTTTAATATTAATTCTCTATAGGCTTATAGAAAAAGAGGTTATAATCCTTATAGATATTACTTTTAAGATTAATTTAATTAATATAAAGCTAATAAAGAGGCTTAAGCTTAAGCTTATTATAAACTATATAGCCCTAGATCTTAAGTCCTTTTAAGGAGATAAAATCTATATAAATAATACCTATTAAATTATTTATTTCTTTATTAATTTATATAGCTAATTATAAAAGATTTAATAAATATATATTAAGATAGAGATAGGGAATATTAAGTATAACTTTATTATAGTCTTTTATTTTATAGGCTAGGAGGGTATTATAATAGACTATATAATTAATAAATAATATTATATTATAATAATAAAAATAGACCCTTTATCCTTTATATAAGAGATTATTAAAAATAAAGAGAGGGTATATATATTATATATTATTTCCTTTTTTATCCTTAAGGAGCTAATTAATAAAAAGCTTAATAAATCTAAAGACTTAATATTAAAGATACTTAAAGACCTCCTAAAGGAACTTAAGAGACTTAAGGGGTTCTTTAATAAATAAATAATAAAGAATATATCTATATTTCTAGAAGTAATATATAAGATTAATTTAATTAAGGGTAAGAACCTATTATATAGCTTAATTTACTCTCTAAATATAATATAATATAAAGCCCTATATATATATATAATAGAGAATCTAATAAATAAGAGGATTTAATACTATATAAATATAATAAGTACTTTAATCTTCTTTATCCTTAAGAAATATAGAGAGTTAAGGCTTTATATTAATTATAGGGAATTAAATAAAATTATAATTAAAAATTCATACTCTCTTTTATTTATTAGCGACCTATTAAATAGACGTAATAATATTAAATAAATCTTAAAGATTAATATTTATAAAGCTTATTATAGGATTATAATTAAAAAGGCTAATAAATTAAAGACTACCTTTTATATAAAATATAAATACTTTAAATATATTATTATACCCTTTAGACTTATTAATATACCTATTATATTTTAAGACTATATTTATAAAATATTTAATAATAAGCTTAATATCTATTATATTATATATATTAATAATATTATTGTTTATTCTTAAATTAAAGAGAAATATATAAAGTATTTATATAAGATCCTTAAGAGGCTTATTAAAACTTAACTTTATAGAAAGCTCTTAAAGTATAAATTCTTTTAATAGAGTATAGAATTCCTTAGATATATTATTATATAGAAAGGTATTAATATAAAGCCTTTATATATTAAATTCATTATTAAATAATAAACCTTAAAGTCCTTTAGAGATATTTAAATATTCCTAGGATTCTATAACTTCTATAGAAGGTTTATTATTTATTATTTAGTAATTATTAAGACCTTTATTAAGATATTTAAAGGGAATAAGAATAAAAAATAAATAAATTTATTTTATTAAATAGAAAAGGCTAAAGGGGTATTTTAGGCTCTTAAATAAGCCTTTTACTCTATAATTATTCTTTAATATTAAGACTTACCATTAAGGATTAAAATTAAAATTAATATATCTATTAAAGCTATCTTAAGTATCCCTATATAACTTATAGGCAATATATAATACCTTATTACTTATTAATTAAAGAAGCTTAAAAATTAAAAATAAAAATAGATTAAAGGCTTATAATAGCTCTTTATTATTATAGAAAGCCTAAAATATTAATATTACTATAAGGACTTTTAGATAAACTTTATTTTAGATAATTATTAAATCGTTATTAAGATTATAAATATATTAGCGAAAGAGCTTTAAGGTCGATTTATAAGATAGATATATAAGCTTTTTACCTTTAATTTTAATATTAAATATAAGGCTAGCTTAAAAAACCCTATTAATAGTCTCTCTTAAAGACTAAATTATATAAAAGGTAAGATCTTATATAAAGATATTCTCTTTACTTTAAAGAAGAAGTTATTATTAATATATAAGCTTATATATTTTATTTAATATTATATTATTAATATTAAAATTAATAAAGATATAGATAATATTACTTAAGTATATATCTTAAGAATTAAGGCTATAATAAAGGGCCCTATCTTCTTTAATAAGCCTATATAGAAACACTATATTTATTATTATATTATTTCTATTATTATTATTTCTAGATAAATAAGAGAGATAGAAGGTTAACCTTTATAGAATATTTAAAAGGTAAAAGACTTAAGCTAAGCCTTTAGGGAATTGTCTAAAGCTAAGGTTATTATACCGAAATAATATATCCTATATTTTATGATAAGATAATTTAGAAAAGGCGAAGTAATATTTCTCTTATAATTAATATATAAGCTTAAGATATTAATTAAGAAATTATAGAGCTAAGATTAATATTACCTTAAGATTATAAGAAAGGTATATAAAGCTATTGATTAATATAAGGGGTATATTATTAAGGACCTTAGGCTATTAAAGTATAAAGAATAATTTATTATCTTAAAATAAAAAATATTAAAGCTAAAAGTCTTTTATAAATACTATAATAACCCTAAGGCTAGGTATATAGGATCTAAGAAGATATAAGACTTAATAAAGAGAAAATTCTATTAATTAAGTTTTATTAATAATATAAAAGAATATATTAAAAATTACTTTATATATTAAGGTATTAAGGTATTAAAGTATAAGCTATATAATAAGCTATAATTATTATTATTATTATTACTTATTTTAAGAGATAAATATAGACTTTATTATTAAATTACCTTTAAGTTAATAAAATAATAAAGAGGTATATAATATAATCCTTATAATTATATATTAAATAATTAAATATATATTATTTATATTAACTATAAAGACGTTAAGAGCTATAGGGTTAGCTATATTGCTATATAAATATATAGAAGCTTAATTTAGTATATTATAAGGTATTATTAATAATAGAGATAAAATTATTATAAGTAAATTCTAAAGGCTTTATATAGAAATAAAAAAGATATATTATTAATTATCTATTATATATCATTTATAGATTAATAACTAAATTAAGTAAACCTATTAAACTTTAGTTAAATACTTAAGGGCTTATATTATTAATAAGCTATATAAATAAATAATTTAATTACTTAATATAGCCTTTACCTATAATAATAGCTATTACTTTATTATTAAGGTCTTACCTATATATATATTCTTTAGGTATTACTTAAGATATATTAACTATATCTTAATTATTAAGCTAATTAAGGTATAAAGTATTATAAAATATATTATAATATTATAATAAATTAAAGACTAAATATATAAATATTAAAAGAAAGTAATTAAATTATAGGCTAAATATTATAATATAAATTATAAGATATAGGTATATATCTATAGATAATATATCGATATCTCTATAAGGAATTAATATTTTAAGAATTATAAATTAGCCCCTTAATTTATTAAGGTTAAGATCCTTAAGAAATATAATAAATAGATATATAATATTAAATTATTAAAACCCTATAAGAAGATATATAATATTTTCTATATATTACTCCTAAAATTATAGAAAGACTATAGAATATAAAGTAATGATATTATTACTTTATTAAAGCTTAAAGATAAACTTAATAGATAATAGGTAAAAGAAATTCTTAATTAAAAGGAGATTAATAATAAAAAATACTACTTTATAAAATAGAAAGGCTAGCCTATAGAATATAATACCTAGAAATTAAATTATTATCTATAAAATATATAAATAATAATTAAGAAATATTATGAAATTATAAAAAAGGTATATAAGAAAGAAGATAATATCTAAATAAATTAATAAAGAGTAAAAGGTATTTAAGCCTTTTATTAAAGTTATAAAAATACTACCTATAAAATATAAAAATATAAGAAAATAAAATAAGATACCTCGATATAGAGGTAAATAAATATAAAGTAATAATAAAATATATATCTAGCTTAAGGGGTATTAATTTAAGAGTTAATAATATTAATATTAATATTATTATTATTATTATTATTATTAGCTTTATACTTACTTCTATAGTTAATTAATATAATATTAATATACTTAATAATTATTGAGGGAGATTATTGACTTTAGCTATTAAGGATCTTAGCGGTAAGAGTAATAAAGAAGTTAATATATAGATTAATATAAGCCTTTTTACTATAAATAATAATAATCTTAATAGTCTTTAGGTAAATTAATACCTACTTAAGGGCCTAAGTATTAGAGAAATAAGTGCAGAAGAGAGTAAGGAAGGTAAGCAGCTATAAGGCTTCTTAATAATAGGTAATAAGATATAATAGTCTTAATTCTTACCTTACTTACTATATATATATTCTACCTTATATATCCTATAGCCCTTTAATCTCCCTTATCTCGCGCTACTTCCTAGCTATAAGGGTATAGCTTCTATCTTTAGCTATAGCCCGGCCTTTAATTAGCCGCCTTAGGCTATTATAAGCTATTACCCTTAGCTATTATCGGCCAATCTAGGCCAATAATAAGTCAGGCTATTATATTATTATAAGGACCTATAATAAGGTACTCCCTCTTAATTAGCTTATCTTTAAGCTACTTAAGTAAATAGCTATTATAAGGCTATATAGAAATTACTTAAAAGTAGCTAAAGCGCCGCGCTATAATTAATTACCTTTTTCTCTTTAATTAAAAAACTCCTTTTATAGATAAAGTATTATAAATAAAGAGGAAATAGCTATAAATTATAAATAAAGAGCCTAAAAGAGGTATTTTTTATTATTTCTTCGCTTTAGCTATAATTCTCTTTCTCTTTTTCTTTATTATTATTATTATTAGCTTCCTTTTATTATAAGGCTTCCTCCTTAAAGTATAAATCCTTTATTTAAGCTATTAATTACTAATAATAATTTTATATTATATCTTTAATTATATTATCTCTCTTTTTTACCTTTATCTTTCTTTCTTTTATTATTATTATATAAATAAGCTATATTATACTTCTTAGAAGTTATTAATAAGCTATTAAGCCTCCTTATAAATATATTATTACCGCTATATCCTTTACTCCTATTAGCTATTATTATTATTTAAATTATATAATAATCTAGCTTCCTTTAAAAAAATAAATTAAATATTTCTATATTTATATTAATTCTTTATACCTTTATTAATAAATAGCTTCTTTATTTCTATTTATAGGCTAATTTTTTAATAAATTAATTCTTTTTATTATATTTATTATTAAAATCTAAATAAAGAATATATTAAGGTAAATTCCTTTATATTATTAATATAATATCTATTAACTCCTTTCTTTTATAGATAATTATTAAATAGAAATTAATATATTAAAATCTATATATAGCCTTAATAATTATTAATTAAATTAATAATATTATTTATTTAAATAATTAAATAAATATCCTTTTTCTTCTTTATATAATAATTATTAATAAGCTATAATAAGATATTATAAAATATTATATTTATATTACCTAGATTATTATTATTTTAATCTATAATAATATTATATAGAAGGCTTATATTATTATAGCTAAGGCTAAAGC
The DNA here is from genome assembly GCA_020883615.1 of Fusarium virguliforme. NCBI lineage: Eukaryota > Fungi > Ascomycota > Sordariomycetes > Hypocreales > Nectriaceae > Fusarium > Fusarium virguliforme. The sequence goes on from JAJHJD010000017.1 coordinate 498,969, forward strand.
TAAGGTAATATATATTATTAATAATATTATTACTTATGAGATATTATTATTAAAGTAATAAGTTTATTCTTTAATTAATATTTTAAACTCTCTTTATAATTTTATCTTAAACCTCTCTATATTTATATATAGTAATTATAATATTATTATTATTTAAGGTATTATCCTTAATTATATTAATTTTAAGGCCTTTCTTAAGGAATTAATTATTATTAATAAAGATAAAGATTAATCTAGGTATTATATAATTACTTATTTATTATATTTTCTCTTTACTTTATTTATTATTAAGTTATTTATTATTATATTAAAATAAGGTTATATACTTTTAATAATATCTAATTAATATACCTCTATTTTATTTTAAATTAAAATAAAATACCTTTATTATTTATATTTTTAGGCTTTATTTTTATTATAAAGGCGCCTCTTATATTATATAATAATATCTTAATCTATAAAGTCCTTATATAATACCTATAAATTCTTAGAGTAATTAAAGCCTTTTTATTTAATAAGAAATTATTTATTCTTAAGGTTACCTTTATAATTAATAATTTATTTTATATCTTATATATTTTCTTTACCTAAAGGGTTATTTAATTACTTAAGGGCTTTATTTTTATTATTAGTATTTCTTAAGGGTAAAAATAGAGAATATATTATAGATCTATATCCTTAATAATAATTCTAGCTTATATATTATCTTATAGTTATTAATTACTTTAAGTACCTTATATAATCTTAGGTATTTAATTAATAGCTTTTTATTAAGGTACTTTATCTTAATATTCTTTATAGAAAATAAAATATATTCCTTAACTTTAAATTTAATTAAATTATCCTTCTTTTTATTATATTATTTCTTTTAATCTTTTTAGGCTCTTATAAAAAGCTATTTAATTATTATTCTATCTTATTTTATTATCTTAGCCTTATAATTAGCTATTTTAATAATCTTCTAGAGAGGTTCTTTTATATAATAAGATTCCCTTAATATATATCTAAATAGCGCCTTAATAAGGCTTTTATTAATTAAGGTATAATAATTAATATTAAATAAATTAAATAAAATATAATTAATTAATTTAATTAAATTAATTATAATTATAAAAGATTTTTAAGTAATATTTTAATATTTAATTTTAATATTTAATTTAATTATTAATTTAAGGATAAAAAGTCATATTAAATAGCTATTTAATAATAAGGTAATAATAAAAGGGCCTTTAGAAATTTCTTATAAAGAGGCTACCTTTATTAATAATAATATTATTTAAGAGATTATAATTTTTAAAGATATTTTCTAGAAATAATACTATAAGGCTCTCGCTAATAAGGTACTTTATTATAGAGATATATTAAATATATTTAATAAACTTATTAATAATAATAAAGATATTATTATATATCTTTTTATTTATTTATACCTTTAATAGGTCTATAATAAATTTATTAAGATCTCTTTAAAGAGGTAAAAAAGTAATAATAAAGGTATTAAGTTATTATATAGGCGATATTACTATAGCTTAATTTATTAATAAATTATATAGGTCTTAATATAATAAATAATATCTCTCTTTATAAATAATTAATAATATTATATCTAGATCTATTATAAAGTTTTTTTAATACCTTAATACCTAATAATAATTATTATATATAAATAATATAATATTTTATAAACTTAATAATATATAAATCTATTCTTTATATTAAAGTATATTTTAATTATTAAATATTTAATTAATATTTTCTATTTTCTTACTTTAAGGCTATTTTTTAAAAATATTTATTATTTTATAATAAAGAAAGAGTTAATTTCTTAAGCTATATATAGGTTCTTTATAAAGGGGTTTTCCTTAATAATTTTTATTTTAATTATTATTATTTATATTATTTATAGCTATATTATAAGGTTAATATAATTTATTATCTTTATATTTATTATTTATTTTAATATAATTAAAATAAAAATAACTCTTATCTCTATAACCTATAGCCTTACCCTTAAGTATATACTTTATAGCTTTTTAGATCTTATTATTTATTTAAGTATAATTAAAATAAGGTCCCCTTTATCTATATTATTATAAGTAATTAAGTCTTCTTTTCTTAAGAGTTTTAGGTTTTTTATTAAGAGTTTTAGCTTTATAATTAAAATAATAAAATTAATACCTTTTTATTTATTACCTTTAAACTTAAATAAAAACTCCCTTAATATTAAGGCCCTTTCTTCTATAATAATTAAAGGGTCCTTATAATTAAGTTATCTTAAGAGCCTATCTATAGGGTTAAATACTTTAAGTTAATATATAATTATAAAGTTATATAGATTTAGGTTATCTATAGCTTTAATTTACTTAAAAGAGAGCTTTAGTTTTAAAATAAAATAATAATAATTAAAGTAATTAATTAATACCTCTATATTATAGGTTATATATAATAAAATCTTTATTATATTTTAAAAGCTTTTAAAATTATAAAGAGCTTTATATTTAGGGCCCTATAGGTCTTTTTAGCTCCCTTAAGCTTATATAAATAATATATAATTAGGTATTAATAATCTCTTTTCTTTTATAATATAATACCTTTAATAATAAAGCTAGATTTATTAACCTTTAGTTAAATTAAGAATTTAATATTAAAATAAGATAAAATAAAGATAATAATAAAGATATATTTTAATTATTTAAAAGCTATTTATACCTTAAATATAAAATAAATATACCCCTTAATATTTTTAATAATTATATCTATTAAGGGTATTATAATCTTATTATTAAATCACTATAACTCTATAGTACCTAAAGGGATTAAAGTCTCTTAATATCACCTAATAAAATTAATAATAATAGCCTATACCTAGACTAAGTATCTTAATAACTTAAAATATTAATTAGTATTATTACTATATAGCATATAGAGTTAATAGCTCTAACGGCGAGCCTATTTACCTCTATAAACTCTATTTAAAAAGAAGAGCTAGAGGTATTAGCTGCCTCTCTTAACTAACTATATTCTAGATAAATAATATATCTCTTAATGGGATAAGAAATATAATAACCCTAAGGACTCTTAAGGGGATACTTTATCTATCTAACCTTCTTACTATCCCTTAACGCCGGTAAAGAGGATCACCCTCTAAGTATACCTTTATAACTATTATAACTATTATAACTAAAAAAATAACTATAACCTAAATATTAATCTAGGTTAATCTATAAAGTATAGATTATATTAATATTACTATTTTATATAGAAATAGCTTTTATTATAATTAAATAGATCTAGCTATAACCCTTATAGTAATACCTAGAAGGCGCACTAGAGGTTCTAGAGGAAATACTATTATAGAGCCCTTAGAAAGATCGGGCTAAACCCTATAGCGATAATTAATAACTAAAAGGTCTCGCTTATTAAGTTTAACTATAAGCTCCTACTTATTATAAACTTTATAGCCCTATTACTATAGCTATACTATAACTTAGCGCTTAAAAATTTTATTATTAATAAAATTTACCTTCTTAGCTACCTTACTTAAAGGGTCTTAAATAAACCCCTCTCGGCTATTAAATAGGCTTTTATAAATAATATAAATAATAGAGCCTATAACCTATAGCTTATATAGTTAGTAGTTAAGCTTAAGGCGATCTAAGTAATTTAATAACTATATAGACCTATAGGAACTAAAGATATAAACGGGAAAGAATATAGAGGAGTGAGGGATTTTAGGTTCTTAGGGGGATTAATTATAGTATAGGGACTATAGTATTAGATTTTAGGGACTAAATAGGATTAATACCTATAGTTAGATAACTCTTAGGTAAAGAGTTAATATATTTAATTAAATTATCGGTTAAAAAATATAATATTAAATATATAATATATATAGCCCGTTAAAAATATAAGAATATAAGGTATAAGATAATATATATAATATAGAGGTTATTGCTGCCCTCAGCGAGACCTCGTCTAAAGACGGCGTTAACTCTCTCACGTCACGTGATACACATTAAAATGCAAGATAACCACTCAGCAATAGTTAGTAATTTCAATAGTGATTTTAATAATAATAATCTTATTATAACCCTTAATAAAGTATCTATAGTATCCTATAAAGCCTAAAAATTATAATATTTCTTTTATATAAATAAATAATAATTATTTTTAGATAATAATTATTCTCTCTAGACTAATAGATATATCTTTAAGGGTAATAATAAACTTAAGGTATTTAATCTTTATAATATTAAAGATATATTTTTTAAGATTAATATATAAATTTATCTTTTATAACCTCTTAAATACCTTTTATATATTTTATATATATTTTATTAAATCGCTATTATAAATTAAAATATTATTAAGGTAGATAATATAGATCTTATTTAATAAATTACTTAAGGTATTATTAATAAATTATTAAAAGGTAATTAAGGTATTAATTAACCTAAAAGATATAATTTAATATTTATAATACCTATAATAATATTTAAAAGCTATTTTTATTTATTACCTTTATAAATATATATCTAATAATAAATATCCTTAAGGTTAAGCTTAATAAAGATCTTTATTTTAAAGAATTAATTAAAATTTTTATTAATTAAAGGTAATAATATTTAATTCTTTATAATAATAATATTTAAATTATAATAATTAATATAAAATTATAGCTTATTTTTTTTTTTAAATATAAAAATATTAATACCTTAATTAAATTAATTAATTATTATATTTATTATTTTTATAGCTTCTATAATATATTTATAGAGTATTTATAGCTCTTATATAGCTAAATTATAAATAAATCCCTAAGGTAATATCTTATTTAGCTTAATATTAATAATATATATTTATTTATTTAATTATTTTAGGTATTTTATTTCTTTAATTAAAAAGATATCTTAATAATCTAAATATAAAATAAAATATTCCTTAAAGGCTTTTTCTTTATAGTCTCTTTTTTTATACTCTAGAGGGTATACCTTATATAGCTATAATTTATTATCTATATTTAGCTTAAGGGTATAGACCCTAAAGGTAAATATTATTATTATACTTTATATTATTTTTTATCTTCCTTTTTAAATAATAATAATCTTAATATTTTCTTTAATAATAAAATATATTTAGAATTTATCTTTTTATTTAAAAATATAAGATTTAATTTCCTTTAATTAAAAATACCTTAAGAGAAAATCTTTATTATTAATATCTATAATATAGAAATCTTATTTCTATATATAAATAATTTAAGTATTATTAATAATTTTAATTAATATATTAATATATCCTTTATAATATATTAATTTATTATTAATTATTTTATAATAGAGGTTTTCTTAATAAATAATATATCTTTTATCTTTTAGGCTTAAGAATTAAAGATAAATAATATTAATATTAATATTATAATTTAATAATAATTTAAGACCTCTTTATTAGCCCTTTAGCTATAGAGATACTTTAAGGTATATAAAAATATCTCTTTTATAATTAAGCTTAATTTAATTTTTATTCCTTAATTTTAATAACTCTTAAGTATAATAAATTAAAATTAAGGTCTTTAAAAGTATTATTTATTTTATTATATTAATAAATATTAATAATATATTAAATAAAATTATAGATTATATAATTAAGCTATATATAGAGGGGGTAAATATATCTAGCTATATTATATTTATAGTATTTTTAGGGCTTTTTTTTACCCTTTAGGGTAGCTAAATTTTAATTAATAATTACTTAAATTATAATATTATTTATAAGAGAGGTCTATAATTCTATATAAAGGGCTATAGGTATTTAATAAATCTTTTAAGGTCTTTTAAAGATAATCTTTATTTAAAGGTTAATATTAATAAACCTTAATTAATTATTAAAGATTTTATAATTAATTAATTATATTTTAAAGGTAGAAAATAGCTTATTAATAATAAAATATACCTAAAAGGTATTTAATAAAATAATAAATAATTTAGCCTCTATAAGTTTATAGTAATTAATAAAGTTCTTAAAGGTCTAATTCTACTTTTAAATATAATTAGCGAGCTTTATAGTAGCTTTATAGTAGTGGGTTATTATTATAGGTCCTTATAATAATATAATAGCCTAACTCGCTATTAGCCTAAATGAGCCGATAGTAGCTAATAGTAATAGCTATAATAGCCTAAGGGGGCTAATTAAAGGCTAGGCTATAGCTAAAGATAAAAGCTATACCCTTATAGCTAGGAAGTAGCGCGAGATAAGGGAGATTAAAGGGCTATAGGATATATAAGGTAGAATATATATATAGTAAATAAAGTAAAAATTAAGATTATTATATCTTATTACCTATTATTAAGAAGCCTTATAGCGATTTACCTTCTTTACTCTCTTTTATATCTATTTCTTTAATAAATTAATTCTTTTTTTATTATAATAAAGAGAATATTAAAATAAGTAATTATACTCCCCTATAGAAATTAATAGCCCCTTATTAAGGCTCTTACTTAAATAAATAATAGCGAGAATAAAGCTATCCCTAATTATTAGGTTAAGACTTAAACTTAGACCTAAATTATTAATAATACCCCCTTTAATATTATTATCTTAAATACCTTTATTACCTTTAAAGAAGAATAGCTTAATACCTTTATCTATAAACCTTAAATATAGCTTTACTTATAGTATAAGAGAGCCTAAATTAATTATTAATAAAGGCTATAATCTAGGGTTTAACTTTAATAATAATTAAGCTATAATCCCGACTATAATGCCTACCTATAAAGATAAACCTATTATAAAGTATATTTATTATAATACCTAAAGTAAGCTTAATATACTAAAGCCTAAATATATAGGGAAATTCTAATTAGAGCTTTAGATATATATCTATAACTTTAAAAATAACTTTAATATAACCCTTAATCTCTTTAGAGAGGACTATTATAAGGTATTATTTATTAATTAATACCTAAAAGGGCCCTTAAAGTAATATTAGACCTTCTATATCTTAATTAAATAATAAAATTAATAAAAGGATATCCCTTAGCTTTATTTCCTTAAGTAAGTAAAATTAATTATCGAGAATAATATAACCTATTACTATAAAGCTACTATAAAGCTTATTAATTATATTTAAAGGTAGAATTAGACCTTTAAGAACTTTATTAATTATTATAAACTTATAGAGGCTAAATTATTTATTATCTTATTAAATACCTTTTAGGTATATTTTATTATTAATAAATTATACCTTACCCTTAAAGTATAATTAATTAATTATAAAATCCCTAATAATTAATTAAAATTTATTAATATTAGCCTTTAAATAGAGATTATCTTTAAAAGACTTTAAAAAACTTATTAAATACCTATAGCCCTTTATATAAAATTATAGACCTCTCTTATAAATAATATTATAACTTAAATAGCTATTAATTAAGACTTAATTACCTTAAAGGGTAAAAGAGAGCCCCTAAAGTATTATAAATATTATATAATTAAATATATTTATCCCCTTTATATATAGCCTAATTATATAATCTATAATTCTATTTAATATATTATTAATATTTATTAATATAATAAAATAAATAATACTTTTAAGAATTTTAATTTTAATTTATTATACTTAAGGGTTATTAAGATTAAAGAATAAAGGTTAAATTAAGCTTAATTATAAAAGAGGTATTTTTATATATACCTTAAAGTATCTCTATAGCTAATAGGCTAATAAAGAGGTATTAAATTATTATTAAATTATAATATTAATATTAATATTATTTACCTTTAATTCTTAAGCTTAAAAGATAAAAGATATATTATTTATTAAGAGAACCTTTATTATAAAATAATTAATAATAAATTAATATATTATAAAGGATATATTAATATATTAATTAAAATTATTAGTAATACTTAAATTACTTATATATAGAAATAATATTTTTATATTATAGATATTAATAATAAAGATTTTCTCTTAAGGTACCTTTAATTAAAAGAAATTAAACCTTATATTTTTAAATAAAAGAATAAACTTTAAATATATTTTATTATTAGAGAAAATATTAAGATTATTATTACCTAAAAGAAAGAATAAAATATAATATAAAATATAATAATAATATTTACCTTTAAGGTTTATACCCTTAAGTTAAATATAGATAATAAATTATAGCTATATAAAATATACCCCTTAAAGTATAAAAAAAGAAATTATAAAAAAGAAGCTTTTAAGGAGTATTTTATTTTATATTTAAATTATTAAGATATCTTTTTAATTAAAGAAATAAAATACTTAAAATAATTAAATAAATAAATATATATTATTAATATTAAATTAAATAAGATATTACTTTAA